>OY727109.1:52516876-53008978 GCA_963402855.1 Ormia ochracea
TGGTTTCAATTCTCCCTCGGGGAGTTTACTTATCGATGGCTTTCAGCAGCCAGTTCTTTCTACCTACATATGTATGTTCATATAAATAAAATAGTATTTCTCTGTTTAAGGATAAAAAAAAGTAAAAGTGTACAGAACACAGAAAATTTACAGATTTATATACACATGTACATAAGTATTTATGCATAATGGTTCTGTTGTGAAATTCATATTTGCAATATCTACACACAAATGAGAGTCTGAGTCACTTGTTTATTTTACTACTTAATTGTATTTTTTAACACTAGAGAAACCAGAAAAATATATAATTTAACAAGAAAATTTATTTTTTAAGTTTAACTTAAAATATGTAGAAAATATTTATTAAAAGTTTCAACAGTTTTATTTAATATCGAAATAACGTCTATACTCAGTTTCCTACCCGATCAAAGCAGTGCTGCGATAGGTAAAGATGGCTGCTACATATGTATATAAATGTAACTTTTGACCTGTTCATAACTTGTGTATGTACATACTTGTATTTAAGTATGTATGTATGAATGTATGTAAAGCTTGTTTAACTGAAGTACACTTTTGCGGAACTAGTTCTACGTTCTAATCAAAATGAAATATTAATATTATAAATAAATTAAGAATCTAGATATATATTTTTACATTTTCGTATATTGTAATTTGTATTAACGCCATACATTTCTTTACGATCGATTGTCAACACACCTAACAGGTTGTGGATTTTTTAGTGTTAAACTATGAGAAAATTTGATTTTATTCGTTTAAAGTTCTCTTCTAAGACAGCTATAAAATGTCGCGCACATACTATTAGTGCTTTAGTCCGCTGCGAGTTCTCATTACCGCAAAGACCAGTTTCGACATTTTGGGTAACATTCGCCAGCAAAAAAATTGGCTTTGTTAACTTAATTTTCTTACAAAGTGTAACGATATAACTTAATTTTAAACGCAAATAACAAGTTTTTGTAAAATGGCTGAAGTAGTGCAAATGACTACCGAACAATTACAAAAACTCATTGAATCTGTGCGAGTTTCAGCGATTAATGCAGCAGCAGCTGCAAACGTAACTGGAGTGAAGTCAAAAGGAAGTTTCAGTAATTGTCCTGCTCGCTTTGGTGGCCAACGTGACCATGAAGCTGTTGAGGAATTTTTAACGTCTATTGTGACATACAAGGAAGTCGAATCGATTGCCGATGACGATGCGTTAAAAGGCGTTTCTTTGCTGTTCTATGGGTTGGCCTCTACTTGGTGGCAGGGTATCCGCAAGGAAGCAAAAACTTGGAATGATGTAATTTCCTTGATACGAGAACACTTCTCGCCTACAAAACCAGCATATCAAGTCTATATGGAGGTCTTTGACAAGAAGCAAGATAACAACACAGCTATTGATACTTTTGTATGTCAGAAAAGAGCCCTTTTGGCCCAGTTGCCCGATGAGAGACATAATGAAGAAACTGAAATTGATTTTATTTACGGTTTGCTCAACATTAAGTACCGTAAACATATTGCCCGGCATGACATTAAGACTTTCCGACAATTGCTGGAAAAGGGTCGTATAATTGAACATAATATGATGGAAGTAGCAGACAATCAACATCTCCCGTTAAAAGGATCAAAGGGATCTAAAAGGTGTACTTACTGCAATTTCCGAGGTCATACTTTTGAGGAATGTCGCAAACGTAAAGACGAATAATTTCGAAAAAACGAAGACTAAAAACGTGATGCCATTAAGTTTTATACACAAAATTTAATAACCAACATCAAATTTAAGACTTGGGTATCCACATACACATCGTTGGTCTCATGTGCAAAGGCCCTACATGCGATTTTTTGAAATATATTTTTTTAGTGATTTCAACATGTGAACTTCAACATTGGAATCACTCAAAAAATCGTTTGAAAAAAAATTCGAGTGTAGTCTTCCTACATGCTACCAGCAATATGCCCCACATACACACATTTATAGGCTGTTCCTAGTTAATTAGCCGTTGTTTCTCTACACAATTTTTAGAGGTTATTTTTTTTATAACTGCTTTTTTTTAAGTTTTACCAGAACTTCAAATATTTTTTATATGTGTAGATTAATTTTAACATTTAACTGGTAACTGCGCCTCCCCAACTTAATATTTCTCACTAGTTATACAGACTAGTTGTGCAGACTAAGGATGTCCCGCATTTTATACGTAATTTCAGTAAATCTGATAAATTTGAATGAAATTTATAAAAATGAAAAGTAGATAACTTTGATCGCTTGATCATTTCTAGATAGCCTCTTCAAATATTTGAATTTTTAACACTTAAATTTTTATCTTTTATTTCAGAGTTATGGACAGATTTGGAACTAGTTTCTAAATATGTTCATTTGCTGCGGAAAAAGCTTCAAATTTCAAATTTGTTTTTAAATTCGGATATTTGAAGAGCGAACCCCAAACCACTATATTAAATTTTTGGTTCGTAAGTCTTAAATAATTGAATTTTTTTGCTTGAAGCAAGATTTTAAAATATTTCAATTGAGTTGCTATTCGTTGAAATATTTGAAAGTTTTGCCTGAACAAAAATTTTAAGTTTTTAAGGCCTACGACAAACATTTAATATGATAAAACCTTGCGATTTTAAGGAATTCTGAGAATATTGTGACACTAATACCAGCGTTAGCACTATATCTTTCAGAATTGTTGAAAGTTATTAAAGCTGAAGAAATATTTAATTTTTTAAATGGTTTCTTTGAAACTGTTAAGAAAATTAAAACATTTTATTCAGTTGAGCAAATTTTGTGTGCTTCTGAAAGTACGCCGGCGTCGTGTTATTTTTGTCATTTGTTTTCTTAATTTTTTATTATAGCAAATTTTTAATATAATTCTGTCTTGGATTATATTATATTATTATATATTATTATATTATATATTATTGTTGAATTGAATGAAATTGTACTACGATGGCTATGCTGTCGCCATTCGTGCAATAGGTACGCCATAGGCTCGTTTTGAAAATGTTAAACATTTTTAAATTATGTATATCAATGGCAAACCTTCCAAACTCATAAATTGAGATTCGCTAAGGACTTTTTTAAAAAAACTCCAAATCTCCCAAGGCTTTCTCAATGTTAATGTTTCTTAACAAAATGTACAGCGACAATATTAAACTTAAACGCCACACGGTATTTAAAATCTTCCCTTTGGCGTTCTAAAGGGCTAAGACATTCATAATACAGATATAAGCATTATAATAAGTATTTTGCGTGTTTTAATTTCAAAACTGTCCTTTTATTTTGTTTATTTTGTGAGACTATAGTTAATTCTCGTTTATTTTTTATTTAAGCATTCACTATAAAACTTAACCTTTTGTATTTTTGTAAATGATTTTTATATATAAAATAAATTTTAACAAGAGGTAATATAAAACATATTCCCAATAAGTACTTAAAAATAAATAGTAGAAATTAAAATGCCAGTAGTGCTCACAGCAACTTCTTGTGTTTTCTTTCGCGGATTTGAATGTTCCATGATACTATGCTTCAAAAACAAATGCCGAATTGTTTTTTATTAAAATTTATATAAAAAATGCTTCAGCTTATTAAAAAAAAACAGCAAAGATATTAAAAACAATCGAAAACTTAAAATTTTTGTACTCATTTGAAATTAAAAAAATATTTGTTAAACAATTTTTTTTACATGCACAAATAGGATTTATATGTTAAGATATAAACTGAATAAACTTTGATATCACTAAAAAAAATGTATTGGGCAAAAAAATTGCGAATTTGGGCCTTTTTACTTAAGATCATAAGTAAGGTTCTCATTTCATTGTCATTTCGTTTACCACATGGTATGTACATGAAAGCAATCAGCTGCGATGTTTCTACCACCGGATAGTCTATACGCCTTGTTTTTAGTTTTACCATCACAAAGATACAGGGTATTCACAAATAATATTTTTTGAATCGTCAAAGGTTGCTTGTGGAGTCGTAATTCAATCATTTTTTCTACAGTTTTATAACAAATTCAATATAAATTAAAATAAAAAAAATTGTATGAAAAAGTGGAATTGTTGTTAAAATTCTTATTTAATTAAAGTGTAAAAAATAACTCAACATTCCAAAGTCCAATAATAAAAAATAAATTTTGGATTCACGGAAGGATTCATCATGACAACTAGCAGCGAGGATGTCTTGTTACAAATGAGTGAAGTGCGTTATAAGAAAGGAGACGGCACTTTGTACGTCATGAATGAGCGTTTAGCTTGGATGGCGGAGAATCGCGATACAGTTGCTGTTTCTCATAGATTTGCAGATATAAAAAGTAAATTATTTAGGCATCTAATATAATTATTACTATTTGGAACATTCTGCTAAATTATTTATTTTGCTTTTACTGATGAGTTTGTTTTTAGCCTAACAACACTAGATTTTATTTATATAATGCACCATAAACACTAAACCAGAAAGAGTTGCAGTCAAGGCCTCTTATTGAATTACATAAAGGTGCTTTGGTTACCACTCAAATAATTACAGAATACCTTTAATTATTATTGAATTACATAAAGGTGCTTTGGTTACCACTCAAATAATTACAGAATACCTTTAATTAAATATAAATACAAAGGTAATATAAATTTTATCACCTAAAGATATACCTTTGGAATGTGGTTCTTTACGGTATTATGACTGTTTTTGATTTGTGCTGCATAATATAATATTTTTATGCTCCTGGATAATTTGTTTGTTTGTCATTTTAGCGCAAAAAATCTCTCCCGAAGGAAAGCCTAAAGTTCAATTGCAAGTTGTTCTTCATGATGGTAACACTTCTACATTCCATTTCGTCAATCGTAATGGTCAACAGGCCATGTTATCAGACAGGGATAAAGTAAAGGAATTGTTGCAGCAACTTCTGCCAAATTTCAAAAGAAAAGTTGACAAAGAATTGGAAGAAAAAAATCGTATACTCTCCGAAAATCCTCATCTTTTTCAATTGTATAAGGATTTGGTGACATCCCAAGTTCTAACCAGCGATGAATTTTGGAATACACATGCTAAGGAACACGCTTTGAAGAAAGTCAACAAAAAACAAGTTATAGGTTGGTGAAAATATGTTTTAAATTGTACTTTACAGAAAATTTGGACAAGTATCCAACAATGCAATATTAATAATGGTACTTCTTTTCTGCGAAGAGAACTACAGAATTAGAGTAGAAATTATAAGAAAGTAGACACAACATAATGGTTAGATCCAAACGGTGGATGCTAAGGTTTTATTTAGCTCCATTTTTATTACATGGTTTTATTTAGTACATGAAGTATTGACAGAAAAAGACACCAAAAAATAGTTTATGTGATTAGCCGTATAATAGTATAATAGTAAGTGACAAGTGACTACACTTTCACTACTTCAATATTCTAACAATTATCTCTGAAATTTTACATTGCTTCAGAAAAATTCACAAACATTTTTTTCATCACTGCTGATGGCAAGAAATCATAAAGAACCATTATCTTATTCGATTATTTTTGACGATATTGTTAATCTGTTCAGCAAACTACTTATAGTAAGAAAAAGATATAAAGAATTACCTAAACATCTATATTACCTGTTTAGTATAAGGATTTCTTTCCTTCTATTTTAAACATTATAAATTTGAGGTTTCTAAAAAAAATTTCAAAATTGTATAAAGCTTAATTTAAGTAAAGTTCTCACCTGATTGCTTCTACTTTGACAGGTGTTTCTGGTGCCTTTTTAGCCGACATAAAACCTCAGACTGATGGCTGCAATGGCCTCAAGTATAATCTTACCGACGATATAATTCATTGTATATTTAAGACATATCCTGCCGTCAAGCGTAAACATCAAGAAAATGTACCATCCAAATTAAGTGAAGCTGAATTTTGGACAAAATTTTTTCAGTCTCATTATTTTCATCGTGATCGAATAACAGCGGGCACTAAAGATATATTTGCTGAATGTGGTAAAATCGATGATCAGGCATTAAAAGCTGCTGTCCAGCAGGGAGCCGGTGATCCTCTTTTAGATTTGAAACAATTCGAAGACGTCCCTTTAGAAGATGGATTTTGTAGTGTTGACGGTGACCGTAACAGCGTTAACAGCGGTAATATTGTTCACCAAAATATGATAAAGCGTTTTAATCAGCATTCTATAATGGTGTTAAAGACATGTGCTGATGTAAATAGTAGCTCATCTGGAGCCGCGGGACCGTTGAATAATCAGGTGAAAGATACGAAAACTGAAAACGGTATTGTAGGAAAACTGAATTACAAAGAAGTTACACAAAATGGTGGCGCTCTTAGAGACAATAGTACTGGGAATATCGCTAAACGTCAGAGAATAATAGAAAAGATACATTATGAAGATTTAGGGGTGCCGATAGTCGATTCTATGAATAATTCCAACACAGTAGCTAAAAGAAAACCGCAACATATTAATTTGTCAAAGGTGGAACGTTACTTGCATGGGCCCATGCCAAGTGGTGGCTACGAAATGCATGAAGATCCCAGGCGTATGGAAGAAGTACAGTTTCAATTAGTAAGATTAACAGAAAATTGGAATCAGAGAGTGCCACACAAAGTATTGGTAAGCTCAACAGCGGCTGTAAATGCTTTGGGAGAGCTAAGTCCCGGTGGTGCTCTCATGAGAGGTTTTCAAGAACAATCTACGGCACGTAAGTGTTTAAAAAGATAAACATTTTCAACACAGTATCACATATATATTTAAATTTTCTAATTTTCTTTTCGTATAGAACTTGTTCCTGCTGATTTCGAAAAAGATCTGCGTAATTTATATTTGTCTTTGTCGGAATTACTCAAACATTTCTGGCACTGCTTTCCTCCTACTACTCCAGAATCAGAAACTAAAGCTTTTAAAATGCACGAAGCTTTGCAACGTTTTAAAATGGCGAAACTACAGCCCTTTGAGGTAAATAGTGTTTGCTTACTTTTAAAATTTTTCTAATTTAGTTACATACCCATTAGGATCGTTGTCTGCAAAAACTTTCACCTTTAGGTGGCACTTTAACCCAACATCTCAATCGTTTATTACAAGCAGCCAATAGTAAGTTTGCCACTTGGCGAGAACGTAAAATGCGTCAACATAAATAGCGGAAAATAATCTGTTTTCGATTAAAAAAGTTTAAAACCATTTTGTGTATATTTCCCCTTGTGCTGCTTTAAATGTTAATTTTCAAGGTTTCCTAAATTTAATTGTAGTATTTCTCTTCTATAAAGAAGACTTTTAAGTTTATTGTAATTTTATTTTAATTTGAGAAAAAACTTAAAATGTATTTTGAGTAAAAAGCAAAATTCAAAAGAAAATTTTGAACAAAAATAAATTAAAATGAAATAATAAATGTTTTTTCCACATAAGTAATTATAAAATATAAAATGCAAAAATATAGTTTTGCTAACGACAGGTAAGACCTTAAACTCTTTTTATTTAATTGTTCAAAAATGACTTATAGACAATTTGCATTATCATGAGTAAATGTCAAGGGTTTTTTTGGGTTTTCGACTTTTTTTTGTATTTAAAAATTGTGACACAATAAAATAAAAGAAATTGAAATAATTTTATCTAAATCAGTTGCATTCATTTTATTAACCAAATGTGGTTATACTCATTTCCATTTGTTCAATTATTTTATATATTGGTGTTGATATTAAATCCAATATACTCTCCGAACATTCTTGTTCGTAATAATGGCATCGATTGTCAACACCATCGACTTCGGCTTGATAATACGGCAAGGGTAAATTTTCATCTTTCGAAGTCGTAGGACTAAAAAATATATAAATATATTTTTTTAAATTTCATTTTTCAAAGCATTAACAATAATAATAATATTCAAAATCCAAATAAAATTGCATATTAAATACACGTCAAATTTGAGATAGTATTAATAAATAATATAAACGAAATTTTGGTGGAGGCAGTCAAAATACTTAAAAAATCAAAATTTTGTTTTTCCACTTTATACGTAGTAAAATTTACTTTATTTTCTCAACTTACGAAAACATTACATGTATTAAATTCCCCAAAACGCCGTTAATTTCACCCAGTTCCGATGCATTAGTTTCACATATCAATCGTAATAAGCAGGGCTCACCCTCAAATCCATGTCTATTAATTATTATTAATATAAGATTTATTATTATTTATTAGTTTTAAATATAAACATAAACCAAAATGTACCTTTTAAAGTTATTGATTAAGATTTCATAGAAATGTTTTCTTGTCAACAACGAGGGCATTTCTCGGCGTCTCCTTCGCTTTGTTTGTTTTCTACTCGTAGTCGTTTCATTTTTGAGAAGCGTAGTAGTTTTAATTTCCTCCGATTCAGGCGATGGTAGAGACGTTGTACAGTTGCTACAATTATTGTCATAGGGAATAAATCTGGCGGCGTCTGTAAAGAGATCTTCATCTTCTACACCTGTCTGTAAAACGTTGAAATTTAAAAACATTTTTATTTAATTAACATTCGTGACTCTTAATGAAATTAACATTTTCTTTTTGTCACTTTGAGAGAATTATAATTTGTATTGAAAAAGTTCATGTTTTAAAACTTTTTGCTATTAAAAATTCGGCAAAAAAAGTATATTTTTCATTAAAACACATATTTATGTCACTCATACATACATATTTGTATGAGGTCGTGTATTTCTTATTAATACGCATCTGTTAGAATCATAAAAGACTGTGATGCAATTCTCGTAATGACTGTTATTACATAATTAGATTCAATCACGGTAATGGAAGATAATGTCTAAAATGCTTAAGTTTTAACTACAACAGCAAACATACATATTTTTAAGTTTGCAGGCTTTGCATAAACATTTATATTTCCTGTATAAGAGACACAGCTGTTTCCTTTTTGCTGATTTACAAACTCAATACTTCATTTCAATAAACTAATTATGCGGGCTTTAATCACTATTCTCCACTGTTCTTGTCAAATTAAATCAACGATGTATTTCCTACATTGATAGGAAATCGCTTGATGCTTTCTGCTTATATACTACGAGATACATTCGACAAACTTCCGGCTGAGAATGTTAATTTAAACTTCAGTATACATAATAAGTTACTGCTGGCAATGCCACGTTAATATTCAGCAGCCACAGTGTAATTTCATAAAAAAAAAATTTCTCTTCATTTTAAAATTTGTTTTTGTTTTAAACGTAAATTGAACGAACAAAATTTCTTTCTTTGTAGATTACCAGGAAGAAATCTACATTTTATTCCCATTCCCAGTCTTTATAATTGACATTTTTGACAGTGGAAAAGGCTAAAGGATTTTGCAGTATATCATAATAATTTCTTTAACTCACACATCAATAATTTTCGTATTTAGAATGAAGTGTCCTTGAAAGTGCGATTTTATTAAAATTGTAAAACGAAAAAGATATTGGCAAAAGTGGTGTCGCACCAAATTTTAGATGAATTAAATCTCTTCGAATTCCAAATAATTCCGTATTTCAATTTCGTTACGCATTCTTAAAACGGATTCAATGTATGAGAAAATTCATACCTTATTAATGGAAATTATATAGCCTTACGCACCAGGAAAGTTGTACCGTGATCTTAAGAAATATTATGTTTTAGAACACGTACTTGGATCACTTCTATATTGTATAAATTTTCATTCCGTATCGTTGTTATATTTTGCTTTGAAATTGTATTCCCGCTTTTTATTTTTAATATTAACAAAAGCAATTGAATACAACTTTCATTCCTCTTTTGTCTTTCATCAATGAAAAAAAAATTTGAGAATAATTTTGCAGGATACAATACTTACCGCATACGGTGGTACACCCCAGGTCTGTGGTAAATTATAATTGGCTTCAAAATTGTATGAAACAAAAACGTTACGATGCGGTAAATCCAGAGGCACTGCAATAGCAGCAAAGATCTTAAAGCGAAAGTAAAATCATTTAATTAGTTATTCTACTTGATTGGAAACTGTGTACGTTCTTACGCCATAAGCACTATTTGATGGGAAGAACACTGCGGTGTGGGCAAAATTTACACTACACGCCAGTACCACCAATGTGACATATATTTTTAAAAGTTTCATATTTTTACTTATTTACATACGGAATAATTTAAATTTCTCTTAAAATACAACATTAACCATAATGTGTTAAGTCTTTAATTTTTTAAATATAACTAAACTGAAGGTTTTGTCCAACAATTTAGTAAAGCTTTAAAACGCCTCAATAGATGTTGTGTATCAATTTAATTAGAACATTTTTTTATTTCGCTTTTTTTTCTGAAATGTTAATGAAAGTGTGTGTTAATTATGATAGTCAATAAAGCGGGAAAGTAACCGTAATTCTTATGCATTGTCCGGTTATTAGCCGTTCTTTGTTGCTATTGTTAGGCTTCTTCGACTATGGTTGGAAAGCTTTAGATGTTAAGTGGTGTGAACTGGATAATTTCTTGTTGAGAGAGTTTTCCAAAACAAAAACGTATCCACTTCTCATCTTCATATAATTTCATTTTCTGGCTGACTTCAAGTTTCAAAGTTTCGAGCTTCAGAGCTATTGATATTAAAATGAGGATCAGGCTGGCCCTATATAAAATGTAATCTCGTTTAAAATTGCAAACTAATGGAAAATATTGAGTACACACTATCCTAGATTTTCTGCAGACAAATTTACAAATCGTGCAATTGAGTAGGATAGTGAAGCTAATCTATTGTGCTAATGAAATGCAATTGCATGAGAATTTATTTAAAAGTACTGCACGAATTATATTTAATATTAAAATATAAAACTATTAATAGGACGCCGGTTTTTGGGAAAATTAGTTACAAAACCTTTTTGTAGTTCTTTTCTTTGATCTTTTGTTTTTATTCTTGTTTTATTTAATTGATCCTCTTTTATAGAAAATTAGTTTTTATTAGAATAGAATATTTCATTAACAATAAAAGAAGAGCTCCAAAATAAATCTAGAAAAACTTAAACAATTTTCTGATAAAATTATTATTTTCAGTCATTCTTAAGTTACTGTAACTGTAATAAAATTATAAAATAAAAAACGGCGATACAAACTGAATTTGCATAACTAGTTGTTGGTGCATGTCAGCGCACTTTAGTGAAAAATAGCAAAACACTGCAGTCGTTATTGCCCGCATTGCTATGCACGTGACAGACGTTAAAATTCGCCACACAAGATGTGGTCACTTGGCACTCTAGACGTGCACTTGAAAAAGCAAAATAGAAATCATGTGCCACACAAATGTCGTTATGCTCACACATACACATGTTGCACAAGCAACATGCACTTGTCAGTATAATTTGAATGCATCTTGACACTGCCAGACATTCCAAGTTTGCTTGCAATATTTGTTTGGAATGACATTTAATATTTTTTGCAATGACTATAAATATTTTATCATAATTTAATTACCATTGACCCCCCGAAGTTCTTTTTAATAAGTCGGAATTATCTTAGAATTAACGACAATCAGCATGAGTGTAATTTAAGTTATTTGAATTGACTTAAGGAAGCCAGTCGACTCTAGACGTAAGTAAATCTTCTCTTAGGTGGAACATAAGGAAATGCAATCTAGAACAATAATGATTATTATTCAAGCCATCGAGTGAACCATTTTTATTTAGGCTTAAAAGAAGGAATAAAATTTATTAATAAGGATGGAGCGCCCTGCTGGGGGAATCAAATCATTATTTTCTTTAGAATTGAAAAAAGCAAGTTATTTGTTAATTTTGCCCACACTTATAAAATTTTAAAATAAATAAAATGAAATTGAATAGTTTCCCTTCACGCCTCATAGCTTAAGGATAGAATTTATTGCAAATTTAAAGTTTACTATAATAAAAAAATAAAAAAAATTTAAAAAACCTTTTTATACACATTCCTTTAAATTGGAGAAGAGTAATTAGACGGTTGTCGTTTTGGTTCTTTGGTTTGGCAGTGCACGCCCCTGTATTCCGTTATATTGTATATAGCATTTTCAGTTATATCCTTTTACTTTCCGAAATAAATTATTCAACGGTAAATGAGAAGAGAGCAGAGACAATGCCTTCATCCTTAAACCTGCCAGCAATAATTACCACGTCACATATTAAAGCAGTTGAAAAAAGTTTTTAGCTGACGACTTTACTAACTAGTTCAGTCAGCGACACTTATTCCCAGTAGCCTTCGCATAAAGGCCATATGCGAAATACAATTTTTTGTCAACAACAGCATTATCAGTTATTCATTTGGCAGGCTATTCTGCTCCGTCGGCAGTGTCCTCTTCTTAAAAAACTAAATTGAAAAGAGAACAAATAGAGAATGTCCTGAAGTGGTACAAGTGCTCGCATAGTAAATGTGCTAAGCTTTGGTTAGAAAGTAAAGTATTCCTAAATAAATTTATCTCTAGTTTGTATTCTCTTCAGCTTAGAACTTTTAAAAGCAATTTAACACGTTTTGGGTAACATATCGAAACACTCACACAGTGCCCCCGTTTTGCTTATGCACAAACAAGTTTTTTCTAATTATTTCCTAATCTCTATTTTCTTTTGACTTTACTTTCTTTTAGTTGCCACTTATACAAAATACTAGAAACCGTTTTCTGTGGCGTTTTTTGTGTACAGTGGCTAACATAACAATTTTGATACTTATATCGGTCGACTGAAAAGGTTTACTTTTTTTTTTGACGTATACTCAAATGTAAAGTATCGCCGAGCTTCAAACATATTATTTTCGCAAACTTGTCTGGACAATTCGAGTCGAGTCGCTAATTGTTGTACGATAAGTCGTCTCGCTACTGCACTGGTAACTATACAATTTTTGTTTACTAACAGATAACTTCTTATCAATTACACTTTGAGAAAACCTTAAGAGTGCTAAAAGTTATTAATGCAGCTTAAGAAAAATCTTTAGGCGAGCTTCACAATTTAAATTCGACTTCCAAATGCGACTACTTTGAGTTTATGCTGTGCAAATAAACAACAATAACAATAACACTTATCTTGTAACCTTTTTTCACACACACTGCTAATATATTTTTTGGCATACTGAAGGCACGAGGATTTACTACGTGGCATATTATTTCCAAAGACAAGTCATGCTACAAATTAATAGGCAAATACAGAAGGTTGAATTAAGTTTGTGTTGTGGTTTTTCTCCCACAATGAGCTCAAGTTACTTTGTTAATCATGCGTTTTAATGCAAAAGAAATTTAAATAAAAATGAAATTGGACTTTTCCTTAGTTAGTTTGCATTCCACCTTTAATTTACAGAGGCAATTTACAGGGCAAATTGTTTAAGCTTACAAATTTAAAATCAATAAATCTTAATGAAAATAATAATAAATATATTTTTAGCTAGTTCAGAAGAGTGTTGGCCAGTTGCTTTATAGTTTGATGAAATGCAGCTTAATAAGTCTTACAGCGTTAAGAACCCCTGACAGACTATAAAACAAGCCGCCAGAGAGATGAACTTTACAATTTTTTAAAGAAACAAAGTAAGGAATTCAAGCGTAAGCAGGATGATAAGTGAGTCCCAAGTGATTTTTTTAAAGACATTTTTCTTATTTTTATTATAATTTTTTTTTATTTTATTATTTCATTGTAAGGGGATTCACTTGCAAGCACCGTATAAATACCTCTAATCTGCAAATATAAAGAAAGAATTCGTTTTGTAAAGCAAATCTCGGCGATTGCTTTGTCAATGGCAGTACCCCCTCAATGGGAGAGAGATCATGTCTTACTTATAAATGTTTGTTCCGAACAATCTGAAGCTTTTTGCATCGCTACTGGACAATCACAAATCAGTATGGCACAAAGGATGTCTACATAAAACTTATAGTTTCATCTCACATGTCATTGATATATTATTTATGTTTATGTTTATGTTTATTCATTTTTTTTTTGTCCACTATAATATTCAGATACATTCTCGTTATCCTCGTGCAAAATTTCTGCAAGAATACATTTAGGATTTAATAGGTTGCTTTGACACCATTTATCTTTATTTTCCATTTATCAAAATATTTTTTGGCATTTCAGACTTTTGCAAAGCAAATAAAACATTAAAAGTCGACTAATGTCGTGTTATTAGTAGCTCAGAGATGGGAAATATTTAAGGCGATATCAAGTATACATTGTATATGCAAGTGACTGACACATATTCTTCCCCAGTAAATTTCGTAGCTTTTACAGTCGTATCTAAGCGTTACTCTACATGAAGGGGAAAGCTTTGTTAAGTATGTAAGCTGTCATTATATTTATTCACATTAAAACGAATATCACTAATAATAACAATTACAGAATTAGCACCATAGTTCAAGTATACACTGGCTGTGAGAGCCACTAAATTAGTGTACACACCAGCTTGAGATCTTTGCTCTAGAGCGCTACACACTCCAAAATTATTGAAACTTTTAATTGTTTAATGTTTCGCAACAGCATCCCTTCAATATTTTAATACTTTTTGTTTCACGAAATATTTTGAATTTAATTTTTTTACATCGCTATTTAATACCAGGTAGCATGCTAATGGTTCACTATTTATTATGTGAGTAGGGTTCCGAAGTTCACTCATATATACCATATTTTATGGCATCCGCGTGTATGCCATTGGCTATGAGCTCTATTTTAATAAAAATAACTTTCTCTTATGGATTACAAAATTACAATTGACCTTTTTAAATTGACATGTCAACGTACTTGTGTATACATCTGGTATGGTGAGGAAACAAAATGGACAAAATTATATTCTGACGTATTTCAGAAGAAGATTGTTATGTGAGATGTACTCGTTTAGGGTGTACCAAATTGATTGCAAGATTCGAATTGTGTTGTAAAATCACGGCAAGAGCGGTAACGTATACGCAACGAAAACAGTTTACAGTAAAAATGGTGGGTTGCACCATACGACCATAACAGCTTTACGGCACCAATGGCGGGAAATTTAAAACTTGCATTACTTTTTTTTTAATTTTGGCACACCCATTATAAATAATAAGAATTAATTTATAAGTTATTATGGAGCAGAGGTTCTTGCTATGACCCTCTTGTGTAGAATTAAGTAAAGAAAAACCAACAAACCCACATCACAAATATGGCATAAATTTTGGTTTAATTAGTCTTGCAGGTATAATTTAGTTTTTACATACTCTGGACACATCCTGCATAAAATCGAGGCTTGTAATTTAACTTCATACAGAACATATAAGGTTACAACTACAGGGAGCACACACAGATATAGGGAGCCATACGAGCTGTCGATATGTTGGGAATAATTAGGAGAACTTTCTGAAAATGTATACTTTAAATCTCCGCAAACAATAACAATTAAAGTGAAGTTGCTATAGAAAGGCAGCAACATTGCTAACCGCATTTACTGCCCAAGTCATGAAGTCACCCACCTCACAAGCCGTATAAACAATAATTCTAAAACATTATTTTAATGATTACATAAGGAGCAGAAATTTCCTACATTAAAAACTAAAAAAGTTGGAAACACTTTACGAGTGCACAACCACTGAGAGAGACCCATTCATGTCCACGCTCTCAATTATGTAAACTTCCTTGTTCACAATCATTTCAATAAGAACCCATTGCTAAATATTGGGACGTGTTGTAGTTGTTGTTTCGGAATGGATTAATTATTTGTT
This sequence comes from Ormia ochracea, assembly GCA_963402855.1. Lineage (NCBI taxonomy): Eukaryota > Metazoa > Arthropoda > Insecta > Diptera > Tachinidae > Ormia > Ormia ochracea. The sequence continues at coordinate 52,532,513 of OY727109.1, forward strand.
TAATATAATCACAAATAATATAAAATTAGAAAAGTTTTCCGTTATTAATTTAAATCTCGCTGTTGCAACAAATTTTTGGAAATAAAATAAAAGTGTTTTGTATAAAATAAGGGGGAATTCCTTTCGTGAACGCGAACTTATGTATCAATTTTCTTTAATTGAGAAACTTGAAATCTCAATTTGAATTGTCATTACATGCCGCAAAATGCTTATCACAAGAATAGTGGCAAAAGTCTGACAACTTCTATTCATTTTGCATTCATAGATTTCTCTTTGAAAATCAAACTTTTAGTCTCAATTTTCTGTCTCTGATTGGTTACAATAGTTTATCTTATTTATGAAACTCCTTCTCAATAATAGATTAATATCTGTCAAATAAATATAATTTACATAATAAATTTGATTCTTCTAAGCATGTTTTCCATCACCTAAAAATATCTTGTATGCTTTCGCACATGCCAATGATTGCCAAGCTGGAAATTCGCCAAATTATTACCATCCTTAAACCGAATTTTGTTTTTTTCCCCCAACTTCTGTTGTGCTACAATACTTTCGTGCACGGATGAATAGATCTACTAATGCGGGTGTTACTCAATGCTATGCTCTAATCTTGTATCACATTTGCAAATTTTGTATTTGGAAAATTGTGAGCTTACAAATCGTTAAAAAGGGTATCCTTAGATAAACATCATGCCGAAAAGCTTTTCAATATTTTCATCTGTTCATTCAACTTTGGCTGTAGTCGTTCAATTTGGCTGTTGTTCAATTTCTCGACACTTAACACTTCATTAAATTCAAAAAAGTCATTGTGTATCCTGGTGTTTGCTTAGCACAAGATATATGTATATTTGAATTTGTTTGAGGCTGGTTTGTTACCGGAGCCAATTAATTAAAAACCTTTTGAAAGTAAAATAAGGTGGAAAAATGAAAAGGGGGTAGAGAAATGTTTGTGAACCGGCCACTTCACAGGATCAAAGGGAATCTTTATAATTTAATTTCAAATATTAAAAGTTTGTCTGTAAATTACATGCTGCGTATGAAGTATTGTAAGAGTTGTATGGTGTATCAAAAATATTGTACTCTGGACTGGCTGGACAACGCAGCAACCAAAAGTAAATAAATTGACGAAGTATAGGAAAAAATAATAGAATTATATCTGCTGTTCTTCTAAAATAAACTTAAAATGTTAATTTAATTTCGCATTTCTTGTTTTTATTATATAATAAATTTAGTATTGGAATTTTAGTAAAGGAGGTGAAAGTGAAGAGGGCATTAAACGGGTGAAAAGGGTTCATGTGTATTCTGGACTTGTCTCTATTATTATTAGGTGTGTTCACTAAAATATGATAACTTCTACTTGAGTATGTATAAATATTTCTTTTTATGAATAAATATAGTATATTTATTTCTACTTGTCTGTAATGCTCGTAAAATATAGATTCTTCAGGATATTATAGAAAAGAATAATTATTCGTTTTATAAAAGTTTCGTCTTCAGTAATCTTTTCCTTTACATCAATACATACGAGTATACTGCGAACTCGTTATTCTGCATAAGATTCATACTTCTCTGAAGATATTCTTATGCCACAGGCACATCATTTGTTGTGCGTTGTTACCAAACACAAGTATAAAAAGTGTTTGTCTTATTTAAATAAGGACCCAAACTATTCTAGTCTTTTTACTTCAGTTGGGCTCCAAGATGTAAACTGTTAATGGTGAGTACGATTAAGTAGTTGCAAGTTGTAGCTTTATTTATACATATTTTATTCTAAAGTATAAAAATTCTATTTCAAGCATAAATCTAATTGTCTATTAGTTTGCTTTTTATGCATTTTCTATTTATTTTTCTGCTCCTCTTCGTCGAAAATTTTTGTTCAAGGATAAGAAATATAAGACATGAAACGTGTTTTATATTACACGTAGTGCAGCAGCATTTTTGAATACCCATTAAAAAGAATTTTTTACTCTTCTTTTATGCGGAGGCAAACGGCATTAATTAAATTCGATTCAAGTTTTGTTCAACTTTACGTTCATTACTTATACGCAATGTATTAATTAATGGCGCACTCGGAAAAAAGCTCTTAGTTCTCTTCCAATTAAGCATTTATGAAATGTGTGTGTGTGTGTGTGTGTATGGCTACGAGTATTTATCTTATATTTCGTTCTATTTGATGATGAGAATGTGGTATGTGAATACTTTAGATGTGTGAGAATTCAATCGAGGGGGTAATTTAAGAAGTTTTGGAATATTAAGAATATTTTTGAATCGAAATATGTTTTTTTATTATTCATTTATTAAATTTAAATAATTTATATTCAAGAACTTTCTTCGTTATACTGAATTAATGATTCATTTTGCATGGTTTTGTATGCAGGGCTGATTTAAAGTTTATTTAGCTAAAAAAGCGTCTGTCGAATCGAATCTTTTCATGTGCTACATGCTAAATTCATAGAATGAAAATTCACAGATTAGATTTTTTTTTTGATTGGTGGGCTTTTGTATGCCAAAAACTAAAAATTACCTCATTTGGCTCTGTAGAATGGTGGTGTAATCATATCATTTTTTTCTTAATTTCAGTGGGCACACAGGGATGGGGAATGAATGGTCCACGCTAACCAGGGCGGTTGACCAGTAATTGTTGGTGTATTTTTGTAGTATAACTTGAATATCGCGGACAAGAGGATTTTGTCGATCATAAAATTAAATTAATCCGACTCGCAATTACGCAAAATATTATGAAAAATGCCTTTAGAAAATCAAGCACGTTAAGATTTGTTACCAGATAAAAGTTTTTTATATATGTGCGTATGTATGGTATTTACATATGGATGTACGAGTACATGCATACATGCGCAAAGAATTTCAAATAACAATTTTTCAAATTGTAGAGCTTCCTTCATGCCATCAAAATGCAAATCATTGGGAGGAAGTCGGCTGACTACACACATAAAAAAAAAAAGGAAAAGTGGCAGTGGAAATCTGGCTAAAATTATATTAAAATGTGCTTATCACATTTCCGCGGTGGAATTTGTAAAGATTATAATGTAACTGCTCAAAGAAACAGTGTGGCCATAAAATGATTTTCAGCTGTCCAATCTAAAGCCCTCTCATAACAATTTAATGAAATTATAGAATTTAAAAAGATTTACTAACTTTTAAGTATGTGTATGTAAATAAGTATTCATGGTTAAGATACCATCCAGAATTGAAATTGGAGTACAAGGCAAGCAGTCTGTATCTCAGCTGACAGAGTTACTGCGTTAGTTGGCATGTAAGATTTATTTGAGTTTGTGAAGCTTTCAAGACAAAATAAAATTCTTTATAGTTTTTTTTTATTAGAAAAATTGGAGTTTCTATTAAAAAAACTAGCAGCAGGAGGATAATAAGGCAAATGTCTATCTAAATGCCTTTCAATTTCGAATTAATTGACGATAAGGAGAGGGGCTCCAAAATGTTTGCACAATACTCGTACACGACACTTATTGTTGGTTGAGCAATGCAATTATGCTTCAAGACTCACGGAAACTTACAGCTGCACTAACATGTTCGTGTTCATAACCGCAATTCATTTCTGAAAACAGAAAGAAGAACATTCGCCTTGAAAACCCAGAGCAAAAGAAGAGCAATGTTCACAGCTACAAGTAGAAGGTGCCTCCATTGTATGAGAGACTGTAGCGTGTGTGTACGTATGTTGTCACATCCATACAAACTTATTTATACATATTGATAAAAAAAAAGTTAAGAAAATGAAAACATAAAAAGCTAATTTCCTTCCGAAGCAAAGATATTAAATGTGTGCTCAAGAAAAGCTTTATTTAGCATTTATTAAAAATGTTGTGAGACACAAAAAACACATTAAATATCTGCTATTACACCCTACACCATTACAATTTTCCTAAACCAACCTATGCTTATACGAGTACATACTATATGTAAGTATGCATGTATGTATATCCAAATTATTTTCATTTATTATTGTATCCTTCGACATCCTAAACCTTTTCGGATGCTGTAATTCAATTCACTTACGTAACATTTATCGCTAAGTCAGGAATCGTCAACTATAGTGTCAACTTGGTACAGAATTGCAGAGAAGGTGCTCAGCACGTAGGAAACTGATTTTAAAATAATGGCAAAATCCGCAGCGACTAGCGGACCGGACAAACTGACATTATTTTATCATAACATACGAGTATAATATACCAAATACAGCTAGTTTAAGGTTTCTCTTTGCTCTCCATGTACTTTTATTTCATCGCCAGTCTATAATAAGTTGTGAAAAGGTAAAAGAAGAATTAAAATTGAAACGTTATGAAAATGGATGGGAAGTAATTTTAATATGCAGAAGGCAGTAACATTTTTATTCAAAGAGAAGCGAATTCGGTCGAATACTTCGAGGAATATTGGGGAAAAATTTAATTCTTATTAAAACATATTTAGAATTATTTATACTGCTCCCTCACGCTCCCGTCTTCATTAACATGCAACACGATTCATATCACACACATTTCCTTTTTTTTTAATTTCTTTGTTGCTACATTTTCGTGCTGTAAAATTTAATTAAATCACTACAAGCAACTCTTACAGAGGATACCTGGCATACGACATAAATTATTTTTCCCATTCAATAATAAAAAATAACTTACCTGATTGCACATACGACACCGCTCATGATGAACCACAGTGTATTAACTCGAAAACTATTTATTTTTTCATTTTATTATTATTTTGAGCAGAAATAGAGTTGCGAGTAAATCACATGCCTTTTAATTAAATTAAATCAAATTTTTTTTCTTATCAAGTTTGTTTCAACTGCAAATTAATACGGGATTGTTAAAGGCTCCCCACATTCCGATTTCTTCCATTATTTTATATATGACTTTTTAATGTTTTCAAACTTTCTTATTTACATTTCTTCATACATATTGTGTATATTGTGTAAGTAGGAGTGCGTTTGGCTCTAGCCAGCTTTTTTATTTTACTTACACTTGCCAGCAGAGAAAACTTTCTAAGTCGCTGTACGCATTAATTTCAAGATTATGCACGAGAATGCAAGCAGATCCATTTAAAAAAACAATTTTAAAAAGGGATTTACATGCTTGTGATTTCTTGTTTTTTGTATAAATTTGCTGATAGATGGGAATATTGACTTTTGCATTAATTTGCTGTATGCTCGTATATGGTTAGTAAACACTTGTGAGAGCGTATGACTTTGATGAATTCACTTACACGTACACACACACACACATGCACCCACTAAAATTAAATTTAAAAAATTGATCACTTTTGTTGAGCCTCTTTCTTTTTCCAGCGAGTTCAATTCTTGAAATTACTTTGGAAAAATAAAAAAATTCTTTTGTACAAACATTTAAATATAAAATACACAGTGTATTCTAACGATTTATTAGAATATATAATTACGAGTATATTTTGTAATATATAATATTATTATTAACACAATAAATAGTGCGGCTAAGGCCCAGCAGCGGTGGCCTAGTGAAAGCATTTGTTAAAAATTTATTATTATTCTCCAATGGTTTAAATAAATAAATGATGAAAGGAGGTGAGGTGAAGGTCATGCTATAATACGAGTACAAATAATTCCTTTTTGTGGAATTATCTACACCATTTTTTTGTATTATAAAATAAATTATGTACGAGTATTGTGGAGTTTTTAAATTAATTTTACTATTTTCTCATCTCATTTTCTCTTCTACAAAGAGAAATAAGCACAGCATTCTTAATGTCCTGGAAAAAACCGATGTAAATAGAAATAAAATGCAGCAACAAGAAAAAAATTATTTACATTAAAATTAGTTTATTTACAGTCTTTACAAGTACGAATTTCGCTTAACATAGAAACCATCAAACGATTAATTATCTATAAAACCGTGTAATGAAGTTTTATGTGGAATTAACTTTAAGGTGACAAGTACGTATGAAAGGAGCTTATACAGAGTTTTCTTCTAGGCCCTGCAAAGCAAAAGGGAATAAAAAAAGTTTAAAACACATCTAAAAAAAATATTTTTCTTTGAATTGGGAAAATAATAATGAAGTCATTTCGAATTGTAAAATGAAAAAATTTTTTTAGCACAATTTTTCGTACCTTCATCAAAGGACTAAGCATCTTCGGTGCAGCGGTTAGAGGGCCAGCGGTGGAAGGTATCTGGAGCGCACCATTTGAGCTGCGTTGCAAGGACAGCGAATGCGGCTGGCCAATTAAAGTTGTTGTTGTAGCTGATGAAGCAAATGATTCTCTTTTACCCTTCCCGTAGTATGATGTCAAAGGTCTGTCAATTGATTAAAATTTTAAAGAAAAAAAGTCCATTTAAAATACCGTAGTTTTGTTAATGGAAGGAATCCTCTCTAATTTAATACTTTAATTAAACTTTCTCCTTTTAATTTTATACTAAAAATTACATTCGGAATTTTGAGGAATATAAATATATAAAGCCGTGGTAACGTTACATAATAATTCCTGAGCTTAAAGTTTCACACACGTTATTATTTGTCGTTGCAAATATAGTTCTACTCGAACTTGGCTAAATTTATATATAAAATTGAAGGAAAAATGAAAATTATGCGGCCGAACTTTTCTTTTTTAAAATGCACTTAATGTTTGATTTTTAATGAAATTTTCAAATTAAAACAGAAATCCTTTCAAATGATTTAAATCACATAAATGGTTTTTGAATAATTTAATTTTTAATAATTTATTTCAATTTTATTGGAATCATTTTTTTCGAAATAATAATTCTAAACATTTAAGGAAGTTCACACCATTCTTAGCTTTTTTGCCGGATTCCCTACAAACTGTTTTAGAAAAAATATTCGTCTGATATTATTAATAAAAAAATTATTCTAATATAATCTGTTATTTCAATCAAGTTTCAATTAAATGCTTAATTTTTACATAATTAGTTAGTTTTTATGAATTCCTTCTTTTGTTGATTCTTCTACTATTCATATCAGACTGACCTTTTACCTTCCGTATTGGGTGAAGTATCTTTGGCGAAACCCTCGGAAACATACCTAAAGTATATTACAGCAAAATGTTGGGTGGAAGAAAAAGGAAATGAGGAGAGCAGATTAGGTAGTTTCTGTTAGAAATTGGTCTCTCTAATTGTATACCTTCTAGATTGATTCAGTCGTATATTTCGGGAATCCTGCCATGTTGATATATGATGCTTTAAAGCATTTCTGACTTCTGAATTAAGAAAACAATAAAATAGCGAAACTGAAAAACCCTGTGAAAATAAGATTCGTGTTAATTATGAACTTTTTAATGACGTAATTAGTTTCAGTTTCGTTATATTCCGCTACGTTTACTTAATTTTCATCAGTTCACACTTACTTGAGTGCTTAGTAAGAGAGCGCGAACTATGGCAAACATATGGCTCATAACGTCATTCTCACTGGGCCCAGCCAATACCAATAAATAAGTAATACCAAACAGCGGTATCAACACCAATAAAGCCTTCGCAGCTTTTCGGTATTGCCGTGTTTCCAAAGTATTAGCAGATCGTAATTTAGTTATCAGCACCTTTATTCCGAAAATGAAAATTAGTACTTTGATAATGCAATTATATGTACGAGTATATGTGTTCTCCCGCCAAGGACCTGAAACTGCAACAGTGTTGTACAGATCAAACGTTCTACAGATAGCTAAGCGTTATTAGTTCTCTTTTTATATCTTTAATATTTACTATTTATTAGAATTTGGTATTTTCGGCCCTCGGTATTATTCTTCTATAGAATCTCATTATTGTATCTGTATCGCTTATTATATATCACTTACCCACATAATCCGTAAAAGAAATATTAGATTTACGATTAAAACCACACAAACAGGTCCCTGGAATATCCAATCCACATGAGTTTCTTGCATCCAAGGACAACCCTCAATTTCGATCTGAAAAAGGGAATGGAAAAGTAGGAGAAGCTCAAAAATTCAGCACAGACAAGACTTTCCTTCTCCTTTTTGAAGTGCGCCAACAAATACATAAACTGACATTAAAATTGTTAAAAAGTGTTAACTATATTGCGTTATTAACTATTATGCGGCCGCATACATAAATTAGGATTATAGCAAAAGGAACATCTGCACCAAAATGTTTAAACAGTAATACGAGTATTAAAGGCTTTGCCTTGCGCTGCTGTTAAATCCACGCGGTGGCAGAGGAATGATTCTAATTAGAAATAAGTTTTTGTGTGCAGCATTTATTATACTTAATAAACCGTTTAAGAGTTAAGATTTTATTACTTGTTTTTAATTGAATACTAAATAAATAAACAGCATATACAGCAGTATTTTGCGAAGGATATTTATATGACATACCTGATCTGTTGTGGCATAGGACATCGTCAATCCTTTGGCAATAGTCCAAATAACGACAAATATGGCAGGACCACCTGAAATATGTGCAATTAACTAATTAAAATTGGTATGATGTCGTATTGTTATAACTTTACAATTATTTAATATTTAAGTCTATTTATATTTTATTTCTAAGACCAGCACGTAGGGCATAGCCCCACGTGGCCGCTGCGATAGTGATAGAGAAGATAGAGCAGTGGTGGCATAAGTGGGTAGAGCGGTGTTGCTGCGCCTCTGGTATGCTTCAGTGCAGAACAAAAACAAAAAATAAATCAAAGAGCAAATAAAAATTAAAGGAATGACGAGGACGTTACACTGCCGATTACATTCCTGTAATTTATTCAAACGCATCTCTTTTGCTCTCATGAAAATTCTATTTTCTTAATCGAAAGCAAAATGAAAAGTACAGAATACTGATGATAACTGCGACTTTAATCGTGTTTCTCTGTACTTCTTTTGTCATCTACGTAAACGTAGAATCTTAATGCGGCAGTTGAACTTTGTTATGAATAAATTTTTTCTCCTTCGATGCAATTAATAATTTTCTCATTTCTAGCGATTTGTGATTGGTATATGGCCAAGAATCATAATTTATCACATAAAAAAACGTGTGTTCATATATTTTCAAAACAATCTTGCTAAACAAAATGTGTATAAAAATTAAAAATGAAATTGAAAAATAAAATAAAACAAATAAAATTAAAAGAGTAAAAAAGGAATTTAAAAGTTTTTGGCATTATACAAAAATAAAATATATATAAAATAAGAAATGAAAAAACTAAAACTAAAACTAAAACTAAAACTGTACAGTTAAGAATTGAAAGAATATAGAAAAATACTTAATTATACAAGTTAATGACCATATAACGATAAAAGCATCTTTATTTAAAAACACTCACCCCAGCCAAGCATGGCATACACATTAAATCTTATGTTATCACCCGAGAAGGTTTTCACCACCAACATGTACAAGTAAAGTCCTGTTTAGAGCAGCAGTATATTTTCATTTCATTATCCACATAAATTTATAATAAAAAGAAAACAAAAACAATTCATTTAAGTTTTAAGGAAGATCGACTTGTTGTTTTGATTTGAACTTTTTTTTGCTACTCTTGGGAACGTATGAAATATTTAATATGAAATATATGTATTTGCGCAATGCATAACAACCGAATCGGCCAAAGCCGCTTTTGACAAAACCCAAAAAGCTCGAGCAAACGAAGGGCATACTACTACCATAAGTTGTTTTTTGGCTCAGGAAATTACGTTACGGGGATCAATGAGCGAATTAGTCAAACACTACAAGATTAATCACTGCAACTCCAAGGTTGTCACAAAAGTTTAACCATTGCAACAAAATATTCCAAATTTAATTATAATTATACTGTTGTGTCCTTTATTGGGCTGCAGAACGTGATTTATTACTTAATTTACAATATTTGCTTATTGTCTTCCAATAGATCGATTACGATAAAGAATTGACAATAAATATACTATTGACAAAAGTTAACGATAACTTTTATATTGGCTGTGTGTATTAAATGGCCATTTAAATTAAAATTCTACAGCCAAAAGTAAAAATGTTTTATTGGAAGAAACCACTTTGAAAGTCTATAAATTAGCATGAATACACATACATACGTATATACTCGACATACATACGAATGGATATGAAAAGGCAATCACATTACGAGTAAGCAGGCAACCCAGGACACAGCAAGAGCAAAATTGTTAAACTGTCGTAACCTATTTGCGGTTGCAAAAATGCGCACTCGTCTATATACAATAAATCTTAAAAACAACGAAATACTCGTTCGTATTCTTATTGGCGTTCGTGTGTAGTAAAAGTTTTTATACAGCAGAAGTTCAACTTACCTTCAACCATCATCCAAAAGAAATTTGTTAAGGTAAAAAAATGAAACAATGTTACAAGAACAATACATCCTCCCACACTGGTGTGTGTTGAAATCTGAGAAATAAAAAAAATTGTTTTTCATCCTTAAGCAGTCTCAATTAAATACGCCTGCATACAAACGTACATGCACACACATCCAAACACATGAAAATGTATAGAAAACAGAAATGGGATTTCCCGTAAGATTGTTCTTAGGGAAAACATCAATAATGTGTGCAAAAAGAGAGTTTTTTTTTTGTTATGCAAAAAGGTACTTAAAGTCGTTTACACATACGATTATGTACATATGTATATGGATGCATATACATGCATACTTTACTTAATGTTTTGCTTTTAAAAAGATTTTATAAAAACACTTCACCTCAGTTTTTCCTTCTTATTTATTTTTTCAATCCTAGACATGTAATGGGAACATGCCTTTCCCGCCTTTATTGGTTTACTAAAGTAAAGTGCATTCCGTTAATTCAAATGATAAAAACTACTTCCTCCAATCTTTTACACACTTAATCATACTACATGTATGAATGTGTGTATGCACGGACGAGTATATGTATGGCATTCACATTTTTTTATCACTGTATTTTTTATCAAATTCTGTACGTACGTACCTGCACAGAGAGTGTTAGTATCCATAACAATGCTGACATTATATATGTGAAAAATAAATTTGCATGTATGGAATTTCGTAAACAACGTAATTCCCTAAAGGTAAGTTACACGCATTCACATAAAAACCATTCATAAAGCCATTTGCGGAGCAAAACAATACAACGTTACATTCCACACACATGATCATTTTCATTTCGATCGAAAACATGTTTTCACCAAATCCGTATCCGCATTGTTGTTTAAAAATAAAATTTGCCAGAGTAGGAGGTGGCCAGTTGTAGGTGTAGTAGATGTGTGGTGATGAGTGTGTGCATGCCAATTGTTTTCAGTTTTGTTAGATTCCACAGGAATAATGTAATACATGTTGTTTTGTTGAAGTTGTTAAAAAGGGGGATTCATTTAAACAGAAAAGAAAGACAAATAACAATAACAATATATTTTATTATTTTATCGATATTTTGTCAACTGGTTCACATCGAGGCAAAACAATTTATTCGAATACAATAATTTTTTTTTTAGTCAGGATGTTTACAAAGTGTTTCTAAGGATAACACCGTAACCGACTGCCAAATAGTCAAAGAATGTAGAAATAAGTTATAGTAACAACATAAAATATTAAATAATACTTCCTTAAATTAAATCGATAAAATTTCATAAATTTTGCTTAATTTTGATACAGTGAGTAGTGAAAGGAAAGGTAATAACGAACATATTTATCGTACGTAACTGCCTCTTAAATTCTTCCATAAATATTCGCTTTCACTATTTTTCTTTAACAGATAGTTTATAATAAGTCAAGTCAAACTGTCAATTAATTGCTAATTAATTGCTGTGCGAATTGTTTTAACAAACCAATAAACTAGATCGCCTTTTTCTTCCCGCTTTCCTTTTAAACTTACTTAAAATAAACAAACACCACAATTGCCAGTGTTAATGAGACTAAACTAATTGTGTAACCAAAATAATAAATAATCGTTGGCAATTCTATAATTGGCTCAAATTCTGAGACTGTGGTGGGTGCGGTTAAATGCATGCAGGCATCATAGTTAGTATATTTCTCCCACGTTCCGTTCGCGTGACAATATCGTGTTGCATTTTCTATAATTAGAAGGAAAAAGTATGTTTATTAAAGGAGAAAATTTCAAATGTTAGTAAATACGAGTATGTGAAAGATATTTTTGTATACATTTCAAACATTTATTACTTCTTCTTTCCATAAATAAACTGGTTTTTATCTAAACCAGACAATTCAAATGTGCAGTTAGTGAAGCGTCTTAGGCGTTCCGGAAATTTGCACTGCAACCTACAAAGCTGCAACGTGTCAATTGAACAAAACTTGTAACATTGACAGCACTGTTTCCAAATGTTACAACATATTGCGCCAACATATTATACAGATAATTTTGTTACAGTGGAACCACACATATGCGACTAATCAAGATTAATAGACTAATAGCAACTAATTGAGTTGCGAAAAAATGTATAATTATGTCTCTATACCGTTTACCATGACTGTAATATTTTGTAGATCATCGTAACAAAAAAATAAAACGGAAAAGAAAGAAAAATCACAAAATTTAGAAAAAAACCACAGTGAAATAAATCTTCAAAATAAATAAAATAGCTAAATAAAAAACTATCAAAAAATATTATAAAAATAAATAAAATAAATAATTTGGAGAAAAAATTATAATAATTTAAAAAGCGTCAAAATGAAAATAAATCGTCAAAATTGGCAAAAATGTCACCATGAAAAAAATCGCCAAAAACGAAAAAAAACGTTATAAAAATTAACAAGTTTAAGTGCTTTATTTGACAAGACCGAATCTCTTATAGCCTTCACAAAATATACTCTTATTATATAAATGTATAAAATAATTTTTCAATTATATTTTTTTAATTTATTACGCAATTTTTGAGAAAATTCTGAGCAAATGGCTTTTAATGTTTTTGCTTTTAAACAAAATTTATGCTCAATTTTCAAACCAACAAAAATATCGAGAACAGACAGGCAGTCGGACATATCAAATTTATATATGTCGTCCCATCCTCTTTAATGGAGAAAGGTACAAAAATTTGTAACATTTTATTGTAGATCTGTTTGCTCCTCCGAAAAGATACTTTTTTCGAAAGTGAATAAATGATAAAAATAATATCTTGTCTTTCAATACATTTCCCCAGAGATTTTGTTCGTAAGTTCCATTGTGTAAGTTCAAAAAAAAAAACGAGAACCACTTTTGTTGCAGAAATAAAGGAAATGTTTACAAATACAGGGTGTCAGCCGGGAAGGTATGCTACTTTGTTTTGCCGCCATTTGGGTAAACATTAATCTTGTAAGTTCATATTTGGCAGTCGTGAAGTAGAGACGTGGCAAATTTATTACGAAAAAATATTCGGTAAGCCAACATGTTTCAATCGTTAAAATATGTTATCAAAACCAATCATCGATTATGTGACGATAAGGAAGTTTCGTGAAATTTTGCAAAAGGCAAATTGCAACAAGACGCACTATTTATCGTGTAGTGAATGACTGCTAAGAAACAGGGACTGTAGCTGATAACATTACTGCTGGTCAACAAAGGGTTCCAAATAATACCTCAATTTTAATTCGTGCATATTTGCACAAGGACTTGCATTTGTTTCTGTCAAAAAAAAGAAAACAAAAAAAAATTAAAAAAATAAGAAAAATAAAAAAAAATGCCTTTAAAAGAGCTTGCCTTTGTGAGGCGAACAGAAACGGGAGCTTATTTGATATTGCATTGCACACACATCCATTATATAAAATATATAGATCCGTTGATCCGTTAAGTGTACCACCCCCTTATCAAAAATGAAAATTTTCCCGAAAATCGAACAATTTTTTTTTCTTTAATCGTTAAGAAATATACATTTTAAATATTTGAAAACATAAAATAAACATACAAGAGCAATAAAAACGCAAGTTTTTCATTAAAAATTCGACAAACGGACGTTTTCAAAAACTGGCGATTTTTCACAAAAATGCAAAGTGTACCCCCTTATCAAAAATAAAAATTTTCCCGAAAATCGAACAATTTTTTTTTCTTTTACCGTTAACATTTTAAATATTTGAAAACATAAAATAAACATACAAGAGCAATAAAAACGCAAGTTTTTCATTAAAAATTCGACAAACGGACGTTTTCAAAAACTGGCGATTTTTTCACAAAAATGCAAAGTGTACCCCCTTATCGAAAATTGAAAAAAAATTTTTTTCTTTTATTGTTAACAAATATACATTTTAAATATTTGAAAACATAAAATAAACATACAAGAGCAATAAAAACGCAAGTTTTTCATTAAAAATTCGACAAACGGACGTTTTCAAAAACTGGCGATTTTTTCACAAAAATGCAAAGTGTACCCCCTTATCGAAAATTGAAAAAAAATTTTTTTCTTTTATTGTTAACAAATATACATTTTAAATATTTGAAAACATAAAATAAACATACAAGAGCAATAAAAACGCAAGTTTTACATTAAAAATTCGACAAACGGACGTTTTCAAAAACTGCCGATTTTTTCACAAAAATGCAAAGTGTACCTCCTTATCAAAAATTGAAAATGTTCCCAAAAATTGAAAAAATTTTTTTTCTTTTATTGTTTACAAATATACATTTTAAATATTTGAAAACATAAAATAAACATACAAGAGCAATAAAAACGCAAGTTTTTCATTAAAAATTCGACAAACGGTCGTTTTCAAAAACTGGCGATTTTTTCACATAAATGCAAAGTGTACCAAAAATTGAAAATTTTCCCGAAAATCGAACAATTTTTTTTTTCTTTTATCGTTAACAAATATACATTTGAAATATTTGAAAACATAAAATAAACATACAAGAGCAATAAAAACGCAAGTTTTTCATTAAAAATTCGACAAACGGACGTTTTCAAAAACTGGCGATTTTTTCACAAAAATGCAAAGTGTACCCCCTTATCGAAAATTGAAAAAAAATTTTTTTCTTTTATTGTTAACAAATATACATTTTAAATATTTGAAAACATAAAATAAACATACAAGAGCAATAAAAACGCAAGTTTTTCATTAAAAATTCGACAAACGGACGTTTTCAAAAACTGGCGATTTTTTCACAAAAATGCAAAGTGTACCCCCTTATCGAAAATTGAAAAAAAATTTTTTTCTTTTATTGTTAACAAATATACATTTTAAATATTTGAAAACATAAAATAAACATACAAGAGCAATAAAAACGCAAGTTTTTCATTAAAAATTCGACAAACGGACGTTTTCAAAAACTGGCGATTTTTCACAAAAATGCAAAGTGTACCCCCTTATCAAAAATAAAAATTTTCCCGAAAATCGAACAATTTTTTTTTCTTTTACCGTTAACATTTTAAATATTTGAAAACATAAAATAAACATACAAGAGCAATAAAAACGCAAGTTTTTCATTAAAAATTCGACAAACGGACGTTTTCAAAAACTGGCGATTTTTTCACAAAAATGCAAAGTGTACCCCCTTATCGAAAATTGAAAAAAAATTTTTTTCTTTTATTGTTAACAAATATACATTTTAAATATTTGAAAACATAAAATAAACATACAAGAGCAATAAAAACGCAAGTTTTTCATTAAAAATTCGACAAACGGACGTTTTCAAAAACTGGCGATTTTTTCACAAAAATGCAAAGTGTACCCCCTTATCGAAAATTGAAAAAAAATTTTTTTCTTTTATTGTTAACAAATATACATTTTAAATATTTGAAAACATAAAATAAACATACAAGAGCAATAAAAACGCAAGTTTTTCATTAAAAATTCGACAAGCGGACGTTTTCAAAAACTGGCGATTTTTTCACAAAAATGCAAAGTGTACCCCCTTATCGAAAATTGAAAAAAAATTTTTTTCTTTTATTGTTAACAAATATACATTTTAAATATTTGAAAACATAAAATAAACATACAAGAGCAATAAAAACGCAAGTTTTTCATTAAAAATTCGACAAACGGACGTTTTCAAAAACTGGCGATTTTTTCACAAAAATGCAAAGTGTACCCCCTTATCGAAAATTGAAAAAAAATTTTTTTCTTTTATTGTTAACAAATATACATTTTAAATATTTGAAAACATAAAATAAACATACAAGAGCAATAAAAACGCAAGTTTTTCATTAAAAATTCGACAAACGGACGTTTTCAAAAACTGGCGATTTTTTCACAAAAATGCAAAGTGTACCCCCTTATCGAAAATTGAAAAAAAATTTTTTTCTTTTATTGTTAACAAATATACATTTTAAATATTTGAAAACATAAAATAAACATACAAGAGCAATAAAAACGCAAGTTTTTCATTAAAAATTCGACAAACGGACGTTTTCAAAAACTGGCGATTTTTCACAAAAATGCAAAGTGTACCCCCTTATCAAAAATAAAAATTTTCCCGAAAATCGAACAATTTTTTTTTCTTTTACCGTTAACATTTTAAATATTTGAAAACATAAAATAAACATACAAGAGCAATAAAAACGCAAGTTTTTCATTAAAAATTCGACAAACGGACGTTTTCAAAAACTGGCGATTTTTTCACAAAAATGCAAAGTGTACCCCCTTATCGAAAATTGAAAAAAAATTTTTTTCTTTTATTGTTAACAAATATACATTTTAAATATTTGAAAACATAAAATAAACATACAAGAGCAATAAAAACGCAAGTTTTTCATTAAAAATTCGACAAACGGACGTTTTCAAAAACTGGCGATTTTTTCACAAAAATGCAAAGTGTACCCCCTTATCGAAAATTGAAAAAAAATTTTTTTCTTTTATTGTTAACAAATATACATTTTAAATATTTGAAAACATAAAATAAACATACAAGAGCAATAAAAACGCAAGTTTTTCATTAAAAATTCGACAAACGGACGTTTTCAAAAACTGGCGATTTTTTCACAAAAATGCAAAGTGTACCCCCTTATCGAAAATTGAAAAAAAATTTTTTTCTTTTATTGTTAACAAATATACATTTTAAATATTTGAAAACATAAAATAAACATACAAGAGCAATAAAAACGCAAGTTTTTCATTAAAAATTCGACAAGCGGACGTTTTCAAAAACTGGCGATTTTTTCACAAAAATGCAAAGTGTACCCCCTTATCGAAAATTGAAAAAAAATTTTTTTCTTTTATTGTTAACAAATATACATTTTAAATATTTGAAAACATAAAATAAACATACAAGAGCAATAAAAACGCAAGTTTTTCATTAAAAATTCGACAAACGGACGTTTTCAAAAACTGGCGATTTTTTCACAAAAATGCAAAGTGTACCCCCTTATCGAAAATTGAAAAAAAATTTTTTTCTTTTATTGTTAACAAATATACATTTTAAATATTTGAAAACATAAAATAAACATACAAGAGCAATAAAAACGCAAGTTTTTCATTAAAAATTCGACAAGCGGACGTTTTCAAAAACTGGCGATTTTTTCACAAAAATGCAAAGTGTACCCCCTTATCGAAAATTGAAAAAAAATTTTTTTCTTTTATTGTTAACAAATATACATTTTAAATATTTGAAAACATAAAATAAACATACAAGAGCAATAAAAACGCAAGTTTTTCATTAAAAATTCGACAAACGGACGTTTTCAAAAACTGGCGATTTTTTCACAAAAATGCAAAGTGTACCCCCTTATCGAAAATTGAAAAAAAATTTTTTTCTTTTATTGTTAACAAATATACATTTTAAATATTTGAAAACATAAAATAAACATACAAGAGCAATAAAAACGCAAGTTTTTCATTAAAAATTCGACAAGCGGACGTTTTCAAAAACTGGCGATTTTTTCACAAAAATGCAAAGTGTACCCCCTTATCGAAAATTGAAAAAAAATTTTTTTCTTTTATTGTTAACAAATATACATTTTAAATATTTGAAAACATAAAATAAACATACAAGAGCAATAAAAACGCAAGTTTTTCATTAAAAATTCGACAAACGGACGTTTTCAAAAACTGGCGATTTTTTCACAAAAATGCAAAGTGTACCCCCTTATCGAAAATTGAAAAAAAATTTTTTTCTTTTATTGTTAACAAATATACATTTTAAATATTTGAAAACATAAAATAAACATACAAGAGCAATAAAAACGCAAGTTTTTCATTAAAAATTCGACAAGCGGACGTTTTCAAAAACTGGCGATTTTTTCACAAAAATGCAAAGTGTACCCCCTTATCGAAAATTGAAAAAAAATTTTTTTCTTTTATTGTTAACAAATATACATTTTAAATATTTGAAAACATAAAATAAACATACAAGAGCAATAAAAACGCAAGTTTTTCATTAAAAATTCGACAAACGGACGTTTTCAAAAACTGGCGATTTTTTCACAAAAATGCAAAGTGTACCCCCTTATCGAAAATTGAAAAAAAATTTTTTTCTTTTATTGTTAACAAATATACATTTTAAATATTTGAAAACATAAAATAAACATACAAGAGCAATAAAAACGCAAGTTTTTCATTAAAAATTCGACAAGCGGACGTTTTCAAAAACTGGCGATTTTTTCACAAAAATGCAAAGTGTACCTTATCGAAAATTGAAAAAAAATTTTTTTCTTTTATTGTTAACAAATATACATATTAAATATTTGAAAACATAAAATAAACATACAAGAGCAATAAAAACGCAAGTTTTTCATTAAAAATTCGACAAGCGGACGTTTTCAAAAACTGGCGATTTTTTCACAAAAATGCAAAGTGTACCTTATCGAAAATTGAAAAAAAATTTTTTTCTTTTATTGTTAACAAATATACATTTTAAATATTTGAAAACATAAAATAAACATACAAGAGCAATAAAAACGCAAGTTTTTCATTAAAAATTCGACAAACGGACGTTTTCAAAAACTGGCGATTTTTTCACAAAAATGCAAAGTGTACCCCCTTATCGAAAATTGAAAAAAAATTTTTTTCTTTTATTGTTAACAAATATACATTTTAAATATTTGAAAACATAAAATAAACATACAAGAGCAATAAAAACGCAAGTTTTTCATTAAAAATTCGACAAGCGGACGTTTTCAAAAACTGGCGATTTTTTCACAAAAATGCAAAGTGTACCTTATCGAAAATTGAAAAAAAATTTTTTTCTTTTATTGTTAACAAATATACATTTTAAATATTTGAAAACATAAAATAAACATACAAGAGCAATAAAAACGCAAGTTTTTCATTAAAAATTCGACAAACGGACGTTTTCAAAAACTGGCGATTTTTTCACAAAAATGCAAAGTGTACCCCCTTATCGAAAATTGAAAAAAAATTTTTTTCTTTTATTGTTAACAAATATACATTTTAAATATTTGAAAACATAAAATAAACATACAAGAGCAATAAAAACGCAAGTTTTTCATTAAAAATTCGACAAGCGGACGTTTTCAAAAACTGGCGATTTTTTCACAAAAATGCAAAGTGTACCTTATCGAAAATTGAAAAAAAATTTTTTTCTTTTATTGTTAACAAATATACATTTTAAATATTTGAAAACATAAAATAAACATACAAGAGCAATAAAAACGCAAGTTTTTCATTAAAAATTCGACAAACGGACGTTTTCAAAAACTGGCGATTTTTTCACAAAAATGCAAAGTGTACCCCCTTATCGAAAATTGAAAAAAAATTTTTTTCTTTTATTGTTAACAAATATACATTTTAAATATTTGAAAACATAAAATAAACATACAAGAGCAATAAAAACGCAAGTTTTTCATTAAAAATTCGACAAACGGACGTTTTCAAAAACTGGCGATTTTTTCACAAAAATGCAAAGTGTACCCCCTTATCGAAAATTGAAAAAAAATTTTTTTCTTTTATTGTTAACAAATATACATTTTAAATATTTGAAAACATAAAATAAACATACAAGAGCAATAAAAACGCAAGTTTTTCATTAAAAATTCGACAAGCGGACGTTTTCAAAAACTGGCGATTTTTTCACAAAAATGCAAAGTGTACCTTATCGAAAATTGAAAAAAAATTTTTTTCTTTTATTGTTAACAAATATACATTTTAAATATTTGAAAACATAAAATAAACATACAAGAGCAATAAAAACGCAAGTTTTTCATTAAAAATTCGACAAACGGACGTTTTCAAAAACTGGCGATTTTTTCACAAAAATGCAAAGTGTACCCCCTTATCGAAAATTGAAAAAAAATTTTTTTCTTTTATTGTTAACAAATATACATTTTAAATATTTGAAAACATAAAATAAACATACAAGAGCAATAAAAACGCAAGTTTTTCATTAAAAATTCGACAAACGGACGTTTTCAAAAACTGGCGATTTTTTCACAAAAATGCAAAGTGTACCCCCTTATCGAAAATTGAAAAAAAATTTTTTTCTTTTATTGTTAACAAATATACATTTTAAATATTTGAAAACATAAAATAAACATACAAGAGCAATAAAAACGCAAGTTTCTCATTAAAAATTCGACAAACGGAAGTTTTCAAAAACTGGCGATTTTTTCACAAAAATGCAAAGTGTACCCCCTTATCGAAAATTGAAAAAAAATTTTTTTCTTTTATTGTTAACAAATATACATTTTAAATATTTGAAAACATAAAATAAACATACAAGAGCAATAAAAACGCAAGTTTTTCATTAAAAATTCGACAAACGGACGTTTTCAAAAACTGGCGATTTTTTCACAAAAATGCAAAGTGTACCCCCTTATCGAAAATTGAAAAAAAATTTTTTTCTTTTATTGTTAACAAATATACATTTTAAATATTTGAAAACATAAAATAAACATACAAGAGCAATAAAAACGCAAGTTTTTCATTAAAAATTCGACAAGCGGACGTTTTCAAAAACTGGCGATTTTTTCACAAAAATGCAAAGTGTACCCCCTTATCGAAAATTGAAAAAAAATTTTTTTCTTTTATTGTTAACAAATATACATTTTAAATATTTGAAAACATAAAATAAACATACAAGAGCAATAAAAACGCAAGTTTTTCATTAAAAATTCGACAAGCGGACGTTTTCAAAAACTGGCGATTTTTTCACAAAAATGCAAAGTGTACCCCTTATCGAAAATTGAAAAAAAATTTTTTTCTTTTATTGTTAACAAATATACATTTTAAATATTTGAAAACATAAAATAAACATACAAGAGCAATAAAAACGCAAGTTTTTCATTAAAAATTCGACAAACGGACGTTTTCAAAAACTGGCGATTTTTTCACAAAAATGCAAAGTGTACCCCCTTATCGAAAATTGAAAAAAAATTTTTTTCTTTTATTGTTAACAAATATACATTTTAAATATTTGAAAACATAAAATAAACATACAAGAGCAATAAAAACGCAAGTTTTTCATTAAAAATTCGACAAACGGACGTTTTCAAAAACTGGCGATTTTTTCACAAAAATGCAAAGTGTACCCCCTTATCGAAAATTGAAAAAAAATTTTTTTCTTTTATTGTTAACAAATATACATTTTAAATATTTGAAAACATAAAATAAACATACAAGAGCAATAAAAACGCAAGTTTTTCATTAAAAATTCGACAAAGGGACGTTTTCAAAAACTGGCGATTTTTTCACAAAAATGCAAAGTGTACCCCCTTATCGAAAATTGAAAAAAAATTTTTTTCTTTTATTGTTAACAAATATACATTTTAAATATTTGAAAACATAAAATAAACATACAAGAGCAATAAAAACGCAAGTTTTTCATTAAAAATTCGACAAACGGACGTTTTCAAAAACTGGCGATTTTTTCACAAAAATGCAAAGTGTACCCCCTTATCGAAAATTGAAAAAAAATTTTTTTCTTTTATTGTTAACAAATATACATTTTAAATATTTGAAAACATAAAATAAACATACAAGAGCAATAAAAACGCAAGTTTTTCATTAAAAATTCGACAAAGGGACGTTTTCAAAAACTGGCGATTTTTTCACAAAAATGCAAAGTGTACCCCCTTATCGAAAATTGAAAAAAAATTTTTTTCTTTTATTGTTAACAAATATACATTTTAAATATTTGAAAACATAAAATAAACATACAAGAGCAATAAAAACGCAAGTTTTTCATTAAAAATTCGACAAACGGACGTTTTCAAAAACTGGCGATTTTTTCACAAAAATGCAAAGTGTACCCCCTTATCGAAAATTGAAAAAAAATTTTTTTCTTTTATTGTTAACAAATATACATTTTAAATATTTGAAAACATAAAATAAACATACAAGAGCAATAAAAACGCAAGTTTTTCATTAAAAATTCGACAAAGGGACGTTTTCAAAAACTGGCGATTTTTTCACAAAAATGCAAAGTGTACCCCCTTATCGAAAATTGAAAAAAAATTTTTTTCTTTTATTGTTAACAAATATACATTTTAAATATTTGAAAACATAAAATAAACATACAAGAGCAATAAAAACGCAAGTTTTTCATTAAAAATTCGACAAACGGACGTTTTCAAAAACTGGCGATTTTTTCACAAAAATGCAAAGTGTACCCCCTTATCGAAAATTGAAAAAAAATTTTTTTCTTTTATTGTTAACAAATATACATTTTAAATATTTGAAAACATAAAATAAACATACAAGAGCAATAAAAACGCAAGTTTTACATTAAAAATTCGACAAACGGACGTTTTCAAAAACTGCCGATTTTTTCACAAAAATGCAAAGTGTACCTCCTTATCAAAAATTGAAAATGTTCCCAAAAATTGAAAAAATTTTTTTTCTTTTATTGTTTACAAATATACATTTTAAATATTTGAAAACATAAAATAAACATACAAGAGCAATAAAAACGCAAGTTTTTCATTAAAAATTCGACAAACGGTCGTTTTCAAAAACTGGCGATTTTTTCACATAAATGCAAAGTGTACCAAAAATTGAAAATTTTCCCGAAAATCGAACAATTTTTTTTTTCTTTTATCGTTAACAAATATACATTTGAAATATTTGAAAACATAAAATAAACATACAAGAGCAATAAAAACGCAAGTTTTTCATTAAAAATTCGACAAACGGACGTTTTCAAAAACTGGCGATTTTTTCACAAAAATGCAAAGTGTACCTTATCGAAAATTGAAAAAAAATTTTTTTCTTTTATTGTTAACAAATATACATTTTAAATATTTGAAAACATAAAATAAACATACAAGAGCAATAAAAACGCAAGTTTTTCATTAAAAATTCGACAAACGGACGTTTTCAAAAACTGGCGATTTTTTCACAAAAATGCAAAGTGTACCCCCTTATCGAAAATTGAAAAAAAATTTTTTTCTTTTATTGTTAACAAATATACATTTTAAATATTTGAAAACATAAAATAAACATACAAGAGCAATAAAAACGCAAGTTTTTCATTAAAAATTCGACAAACGGACGTTTTTAAAAACTGGCGATTTTTTCACAAAATCCTCCTATCCCCTATCCAAAATCGAAAATTTTTCCAAAAATCGACATCCATATATATACATGTATACATCTATATAACTTAGGAACAATTTTTTTTTATCAAATCATATATGTACAAGCGTATAATAATTTTACAATGGTATCACTTTTTTTATCAAATTTTCTATCAATTCTATCGCCAAAGTTTGTGGAAAAGCTACTCAAGCCATCATTGGATATTAAGGCTTTAATTATATGTATGATCTTCATGTGTACCCGTATGCAAAACATACACATGCATTGCAACAAAACTATATTAGGTATTTGATTAAAGCAGCAATTACATAAATTAGGGCCATTATTATGATTTGGCAACAATTAAAGTTAAGATAATTGCCTTTTGCTAAAGGCAACTAAATTGATTTATGTTCACAATTAATTATAAAGGAACATGTATTTAAATGTTTTAATGCGAAAACAGTGCTTTCCTGATACTCGTACTAATAGCGCTCCGACGAAGTTTGCGTTTTAATATTTTGTTCATGGTAGATTAGCAGGAGTTTTTGCGAAAATGCCATGTGGAATAACAACTTGCAATGAAGTACGAAAAAGGAACCAACTAAGTCACAATTACACGCCAAGAAGGTGGCCGCGAAGTATCGATATGCTGTCAAGTAGTTACGAGTAGACTCATGGAAACTATTATAATGTGGGGTCATTAAAATTGCGAATTCTTCGGGCAAAACTACCTTCGACACTAATTTGTTCCTCAAGTCAAGTTAAAATGCCGTAAATGTATTAAAAAGCTTGGAAAATACTAAAGACGAACTAAAATATTTAAAAATATTTATAAATACTTGAAAAAGTTCAAAACTCAAACAATTTCATAATATACTGTATAAGAACATATTAAAAATATAAATCAACTGTCTGAAAATGTCCAGGTAAGCTTTTAATTTTATTATTATTTAAATTTATTAAATATTACTATTGTTTGTTATTAATTAAATTTATGCAAATAACAAAAATTTTGTGGGTCAAAAGAAAGTTGTCTTTATGGAATAATTTCTTAAACAGCGAGAAGCAAATCAAGCTCATTTTGGATGCAACATGCATTCCCAGATAAGCAAGAATTGCACACACAAACAATTCTGCAACCACGGTTGCAACTTAGCTCAGTTAGAGCCATACGAGTATATAGATAATTTTGTTCATACTTACGCGAACTATCATACTGAATACCCTGAAATTCACCCAAACATGGCAGAGCTGCTAATGTGGCACGGTTTGTTCGTGGCCAACACAGAATCGAATCAAATTGTGTTAAACAATAAACGCTATTGTTTTCAAAGGATATTGTATCCATATGCTCTTGCATTAAACATTGAAGTTCTGCGCTTTGATTGATTTCATCTAGGTTCTCCAAGGATAAATGTGTGATAGTCGTAAAAGGTAAAGCTGTCTCTTCGTGCAGTAGCTCAGTCCCTGTTGTGTTCACCTGTAAAGTGCTGATAATTTGGTGGCTGACCTTTGATAAGGAAAAAGTGTTTCTATTCATGTTTCAATTTTTATTCACTGTAATTTGTTATTTTTCTTTGGTTTACTTTTATGGTCAGTTAGATAAATTTATTTAGTTTATCGCAATTGGTTTGGGATAGAATCGATATTATATCAATGAATTGTTATTTTTATTATCCTTGCTTTTTGTAAGTTTTATTCTTCTTTTAATTAGTTTTTCTCAATTTTAAAGTGTTATTTTATTATCGAGATAATCTATAAAGAAATGTAAAATTCAGATAGATTTGATAATTATTTATTTGCTTGGGAGGCTATTGCAGCTTGTCTTAAGAAAATTAAACAATGCTTACTTACACGTTGCAACAGGCAGAATGACCCAGCTTGTGTGCTTGTCGCCCAAACGATATAACATAAACTGGATTCAGCCATTTGTTGGAAACAAAAGTTTTATCTGTACAAAAACTTTCTTCTTAGAGCTTTCAGCAACAGGATTCGCACATTTCAATTAATCTATAAATTCTAAATCTATTAATTTTACAATGCGATATTAGTGCAGCATTTAATTAATTTTTTAATTAAAAGTATGTTTCAAATTATTCAAGCACAAAAAGTCGGAATCACATTTAACTAAAATATTATGTGATAGGAGCACTCCATTCAAGAAACCACTTGAAATTTCTGAAATCAATAAAGTCCACCAAAAAAAACAGTTTTTTTTTATATATAAAAACTTAGCTTGTATGTCAATGAAAAAATTTTTATTACATATTGTATCCCGACATTTCGTAGATTTTTTATCCACTTTTTCAGGGGATTTTTCTAATTTATTAAATACATAAAAAAAAATTGGCCAAGAAGATATATTATAAAAAAAAAACAAGTTTTCCCATATCTGCAGGACTAATGAGTGCGAAAGGAGTCGGAAATCGAAGTAGCGAAATTCGAAAATTTCAATTTTTCGTTGAGGATGTGCTGTGAGAAGGAGTTGTTGAGAAGGAGTTACCTTCAAATGGAAAAGGAGCATGCATTCACAAGAAAAAATTTGTTTGAATTAATTGTTCATAAAAATAAATGTGATTTTTGCAGATGGTTGCTTAGCTAAAGACATCATCTTTATTTATTAAATTTATGTCTGAATCAGATTATTTGCTCATGATTTCATAAATGTTTGCACCATATTTGGCTTGTCTCGTGCTTTTATGCCAGCAATTTAAATTCTTTTAGGCATTCAATATTTCATCGCAGTTTTAAGTGACGTACAAGTAATCCTTTTAAAAATTCTGTTTAGCTTCTCTTTTACCCGCAAATATATTCCTGTTAACAACATCCAGCAAAAATGCTTTATGGTCGGCTTATTGTTGATGAGTTTTTTCATTGTTTTGCATTTAAAAAATCTAAATGTCCCACTTATTATTGCCGCTGTTGTCTACGAGCAGATTATTTTCAAGCACATTTAAACTGGAGGTTAATAAAATAGAATTCATTTACCAAAAACCATTCCACCAAACTAAAAGGTCTATTAAAGTGTTTAAAAAAGGAATAGAAAGAAATATAAAATTATCACATACCATAACTTCACAAATGGAAGCAAATCCTTACGGACATAAAGGAGATTAACTACGTTTTAGTATCTATCAGTATTTATTTTTCTTCGTAGTGAAAAGATAGTATTTGAAAATTAAAGAAATGAAATTGTTTCATATTTCACATTCGGTGTAGGAGATAAACGTCAAAAACTAACACATCTAAAAAAAAACCAAAGAACATACATTTTTATATCGTTTGCGCTCATCGCTATCGCTACAGTTCTTATTAGAGTGGCCATGGAAATTTTTTCTCCAGCAAGTTTAAAATAATCGTTAGAAGTACAAAATACTAGTTAACAAGAAAATACGTAGTAGAAATCATTGGCGGGATAAATTATATATAAGACCAAATCCTGTTACTATTGGACGGAGTACAAGAAAGTTTGGATGACATGAGGCTAATGTAAAGGGTAACAATAATCTTCCTTAATTATTTGTATTTTAAAACTGTAAAAATAGATAAATATTAAAGAGGATAAATATTAAGAGTCATTTATTTTTACTAAAACCCGTAGTACTAAAGTGTTCTGTGGAAAATAGAGAAGGTATTATTTTAAAAATGTGATTTCGAGCTTTTTGCCGGGAAGGAAAAAATTGTTCGCATCAAATGCATTAAAGTGCAAATAATCAAAATAATTGTTAATTTTAATATATTACGAATTAGTTAATAATTGAGAAAATCAACAATTAATTATTTCGTTCCTTATCTTGGACCAAAGAATTTTACAAAAGTAAAAAACTAATTGAGAATTATAAAACTACAATTTTAGCACTAAATGAAATGCAGGCTCTTTAATATGTATGCTAAACACTTTTAAAAAGAAGTAGTTGAAAGTATCGTACCAATGTATATCGAAAAATGTATTACATTTTATTACAAAGGCGCCAGAAATTGGAACTGCAAACTCAAAATTAATTTCTTTTATATTGGCAAAAAGTTATTATGTTATGTATATTCATTAATTATTCTAGTTATTAAAACTTATATTACTTTAGCCGTTTTTAAGAATGTATTTTATTTTGCATTCAGCTCACTTTCTTATTATTAGTTTTTCATAAAGGAAAAGGTTAATTTTTATTTCATATTCCATTTTCTGTTAAAATAACTACAGAAGAACTCCACACAATTGAATAAAAAACAATTCAAAAACGAGTTTATTATATATTAATATAATTATTTATGTACTTAAATTTCATATGCATATTTATAAGATTAAAAATTTTAATATTTACTTATTTTTCAAGCATTACATTTTTTTTAAGACTTCATTTTCGTATTTTTATATATTATTTGCTATATTGTTATTATTGTAATTATTTATATATCCTTTTAACGCCGCATCGCTGTTATTTACCACAATTCGTCTTGAAATCCCGTAATATACTAATTGCTGGAAAGGATAATATCTAAACTGCACAATACGTTTTAAAGTAACAAAAACTTTAAGCACACAATAAGCACAAAACATTTTAAGGAGTATTATGAGTAACTAGTAGTTTTTCACCACATCTAAAAGAATCCACAGAGAAACATAGCATCCACAAAAGAGCTTTATCCGTAGGCAATTTTTTTTATAGCACTATAGTATAAGAGTTTTGCAATATTTCAGTTTTTAAAAGCTTTATTAAGTTTCTATAAATTTAACATTAATTTAGGAAAAAGTCCTTGCTTGCTCATAAATATAAACATTGCAGGCAATTTTTAAAAGTTGTATTTATTTTGTTTTCAATTAACATGACACAATTCATTATTTAGATTTTGATCATTAATTGGTTCTTCCTTAACATTCTCTTTGTTGGTTTTGCGACTTTTCGAGCGCTCCGAATAACGTTGAACTTTTTTGATTCCAGTATGGTCATCCTTTTTAACAGGCTCACCATCTGAAGTGGAATTGCTACACACTAAATCCTTTGGAGCTGAATTGGAATCATTTTCTTCGTATAAACGCAAGCGTGCCTTAGGCTGATAAATTGCAATAGAGGGGCGATCCTTTAAACAAAAGCTACTATTAGAGTAAGAGTAAAAAAATGTTTTCTAATCAAGGTTAATTTTGATTGGTTCATAAATAAATAATAATTTGTGAACCATTGAATTTTTAAATTCACGTTGTGGAGGATGATGTCTCTGATTTATCACAATAGATAAGTAGCAATGTATATAGCAAAAAAAAAAAAAAAAAAAATTACACGATATTGGTCGCCAATTAATAATTAAACCACTACTTTTTTCATAGCAGTATAGTATTCAGTGATGAAAATTAAAAAAATCGCGAAATATTAATAAAATTGAAGTTGTAACAAGAGAAAGAAATAAACCTTTCAAATGTACTAATTTTCTTATTCATTTCTTTATTGACTGGGTTTTCGACAACTTGAAAATATTTTTGTTAGCATTCCCTGATGATCTGCATTAGCGCGCAGTTTCAGAATTATATCAAAATTATTTCTAATTCTTAATTTCGGAATGGCAAGTTTCTCCCACACATACATATTTGTAGGTAATGCATTTTTCATAATCTGTAATCCGTTAATCAAATTTTCAAATCTGACATGGAAATTCTTGTATCTGTTACAAGTTATTCATGTAAGGTCAATAACAAATAGTACCTTGAAGTTGTGTGGAGTTTGCGCGAAGCAATTCGACAGAAACGCACAGAATTGTGGAAAAACCTATAACCGATTTTGTACCATGATAACGCACCAGCTCACACATCGATGCTTGTACGTTAGTTTTTGGCTAAAAATAAGACCCTTACCATCCCTAACCATCGCATTCAACGGACTTGCTCCACACTGGCTCTTTCCTCTTCCCAAAACTGAAGACACCGATGAAAGGAGACGATTGCTGCGATTCAGGAGATAAAAAAAAATCGAAGCAGAAGCTGTAGGCGATACCAAAGAGCGCGTTTAAGAAGTGTTCCGAGGATTTGAAAAGAGGCTTGCATAAGTGTATTTTATCTGAGTAGGATTACTTTGAAGGGTGCAAGATAGTTATTGATTAAGAAATAAATACTTTTGGAGAAAATGGAAAAAAAGGATATTTTCTGATACCACCTCGTATATGTAAATATAAATGAATATACATAAAAAATTAAATAGTAATGAATATGTATTTACCTTGTTTCTTATACGCCGTTCTTCACGCTTTTCTTCTATTTGTTCTTGGGTCAATTTTTCGCGTTTTACCTGTTCGTTGAGTTCTTTAGCGGGTTTCTGACGCGCTTCTTCCGTAGTGGTCTTTTTGTTTATTTCAATTTTAGATAACTTATCTTCTATGCTCCTTATATCTTCTGTAGACATTGTTTTATTGCATTCAGTTTCTGCCTCAGTTTTCTGATCAATATGCACATCAATCGGTATATTCGTAGCGGCTGTAAATATAAAATTGCGCACAGATTCCGTTAGTTCCGCAGCTTTAGATTTTTTTAAAATTTCATTTGGCATATTTTTAACGCTACATGACTTCATATCGCTTTGACTTTCGCTATCTTTTTTGCTTTGAACATTTCCTTCTTTTTCAGCTATTGAATTGTAAGCTAACTGTTTCTTTTGCAAATAGGCCTCATGCCTCATGCGATTACGTAGTTCTTTGCGACGAGCACGGGCATTATTAGGTTCTTCCTTACTTTGACTACTTTTTGGTTCAACCTTTTCAGTTTTTTTATTATTTTTCTCATCTGTGAAAACTTTTATCGGTTGAGATATTGTTTGATTCTGCTTACGTTTTTCTCTCTCTTCTTCACGACGTCGTTTTTTTTCCGCCGAACGTTTCTTTGCATCATCTCGTCGTTTTTCTCTTTTTGTTGCTAAGTATTGCAGCAATGGTGTTGAAGTAATTTCTTCCTTTTTGGAATCCAAGGAAAATTCTATTTTCGTTTCACCTCCTTTAGATATTGCTTCGCGTTCATCTTCTATCTTCTTTAAAAATTGTTGAAAATGTGGTTCTTCTTCAATAGTATTCACTTTATTATCAGTATTACGTGATTTATTTTTTAGAAAGCCCTGAAAAGAAGCAAACTCAACAATAGCAACATACTCATTGCCCTTATTATCCAGAAACTCATAACCATCAAAACGATCCCGAAATAAGAACACGTCGTCATAATTTTTAAAAGTGATATAAGCTCGGCAAGTGGCATCAAATCCTAGAGACCAATCAGCCTCGGCAAAATAATAGAAATCATGAGGCGGCAAAGGATCAATTTGTTTTAGAAACTCCTCTTCCGTCATTGAAGGGGGTAAATGGCGTATCACTACCTAAAAATATTAGAAGAGAAAGTATTACCACCATATATGGCGTAAAACCTTTAAAATTCATTTTTAATGTACTTTTGTTGGTGGTTTTGTTTTATCGCGACCTCTGTCGCGTTTCGATCTTTTTGATCCAGACTTTTCATCCTTAGCCATATTTCTGTGAAGCTTGTAAAATTCTTGTTATACTCCTATAGTTTCCACTTTTAACTAAATCATAAAGCTTCTGCAATAAATTTGTTATGATTTCAGCTGGGTTATTCACGGGGAACTGATGACATATCGTTTAAAGATGCCAGACATGTTGTTTTAAATAGATAAAGAATTAGAGCTTTTTGCACTCTAATTTATTTTATTTCATATACGTCAACAAACGACGTTTTATTGTATTATACTTACAACTTAAATTCTCTTTGTTGAAAAAAGAAATAAACGAATTTATGAAATTTAACCACTAATAAAAAAAATAACTACAATAAATAAATTATTAATCATTTATTCTGAAATATGGCAACATTTAAATAAACTGTCAATATTTGTAACAGACATATGATTTTACCCTATGTTTTTTACTGATTGCTGCTACATTTTTATAAGGGACGAAAAGCGCCGTGGGAATTCCTAAAAAAACACTTTTTTTTAATTCATTATAAAGCATCAGTATAACAATTTTTTGCAACAAAACTCAATGCCGCAGGTTTAATCAGAGACTATAGAAGTTTTGCAAATTAGACCTACAATGGCATCGAGAGAAGAGTATGAGGAAATGCCCATTAATGGTGTAGTGGCCATGTATACATGCAAAAGATGTAATAAGGTAAAATGGGCTTAAGAACGAGTACATATTATCCAAATCAATAAGAATTCATTTTTAATATTTATTTCTTAGATATTTCCCTGTAAACGTGATCAACTGCTGCACAAAAAGGAAGTACATTCGCAAACAAAATCATCTTATGAATGTAAAATATGTTCCAAATATTTTTGCAATAGCGGCAATTTAGAACGTCATATGAAAGTTCACAACGATGTACGCCCTTTTGTTTGCCGCCACTGTGGCAAAGCGTTCGCACAGTCGGTGAATTTAAATCGCCACTATTCCGTGCACAGTGGTGAACGTCCATATCCGTGCACATTTTGTAGTAAAACTTTTACCCAACAGTCAAACATGCAACGGCATCAACTAACACACACAGGAGAGAAACCTTTTCGTTGTAAACGCTGCGGCCGTTACTTCTCCCAGCGTGTTAACCTAAAAAAACATATTATGGGACATTTGAATACTAAACCGTACACTTGTAGATTATGCCAAAAATCATTTATACAATTGGGCAATTTCAAGAAGCATCTACAATCCCATGTTAAGGATGGTGTGGAGATCGATTTAAAAGCTTTAGTGGCCGAGGCTCAAGCGATGGCTAAACATAGTTTAGAATTGGCTGATGAACAACCAGTGTAAGTTTATTAAACGGAATTGCATTCTTAGTGAGAATCGCATTTGTATTACAATGCGATATTGACTTGCCACTTTTATTTCAATTGACTAGAATGAAATCCGGGAGATAAGTCAGACATTAGCAACATAGACATTATGTAGTGAATGAAAATGTTTTTTTTTTTTAATTTGTAATAATTGGTTTCTTAAGTGTAATTTTGTTTTAAAAAAAGTGTGACAGTATTTCATTATTCAAAAAGCACTAAAATCCCAAAGATTTAATTTAAAAATACATTGAAATTGATAGCTGTATGGTTAGCCAGCTCTTTAACGATAAATAAAGGCGGTGAAATGAATAAAATACTAACCTTATTGGACGTAGTTAGAATTATATATGTGTGCCTTTGAAATAGTTTTTGACTAGAAATTTAATTCCTATACAAATATGATAAAATTTTCTTTTTTTGTTCTTTTATGACAGTGGCTTTGAATGTGCTGTCTGCCGGTCAATTTTCAATAACTTCACTGATTTTGAAATGCACGAAACTGAATGTAACGACAATGTGCAAGCTGCTATGGAACAGAAATATAATCCAGAACAACAGCTCCATGAAGTTGTTGTCGAAGAGGTTGAAGAAGAACAAGTTTTACCAAATGACGGTGACAACAGTGGTGGTCACTTTGGTAGCTATGCTCCATTAAAATTTAGTGTCTCGCAATTAGATACACACGAAATAATTATTGAAACTAGCCGATAAAATTTGTTCATTAATAAAAACTGATTATATTGGGAATTAAAGATAAAATACAAACAATAAAATATCTATATACCTTGTTGATATATTTTCGTAATATTGAAATACGCACCCATTTAAATGTAAATCTAAATAATACTTTTGAGCTGAAAAACTATGATCTAATATTAGAAAAAGCTATACGCCAGTTGTGGACAAACTTAAATCGCAAAACCCAAAAATATAATTCTTTCCTTTTTGTTTAGTTCAAATACCTTTGAATTATAAAAGTAATTCAATAATCATTAAATAAACATGTAATAGCGACTATATATATATATAATTAAATGATAAGTAAATTAAGAATAAAATAAATTATAAATTAATTATGAAATAATAATCGTAATTTTTTTCATTTTATTTACTAATCGTTTGTAGGTCAGAATTTTCATTGAAAAATTTATTTGGTTAATGTTGAAATTTGAAGTAATATAAACTTCGGAGAATAAAAAACCCACATAATTTTAGAGTTAAATTTTGCTAAAAAAAAAATATAATGACAAAAAAAAGGATTTTGCATTCACATGAAATTGTAGGAGCGACGAAAATATAAAAAATTATGAAAAATGGAGTTGTCTCAAAATAAAGTTTATAATTTGCTAGTCGTAAAATAAGCAATAACATATCCATTAATAAAGTGCTGACTAATTATAAGTAGAGTAGTTGAGAATATACTTCTCCAAAAGAATATCGTCTAATGCCATCCTAGTTTAAACGTAAACTTTGTATGTATAGTGCTGGGCAGCTCACAAGCAAAGTAAAAATGAAATTGATGAGAAAATTAATTTATTTACGCCGAAGAATGCTCAATATCGCGGATTACAAACCCAAGACTATGATTCGAATTAATTGAATTTTGTAGCAGCTTGGAATTTACTACACAAGCAGTGCCTGTCTGATTTCATACTCTTTCATACTCATTTAAAAAAACGTATTTTCTTTTGCTGTAATAATTACACCTGTTCAAAAACATATCAGTGTTGGCGCAAAATCTTGGATGAAAAAATTTCAAATTTTTAAATTTTTTTTAAAATTTAGATATATTTTTTGTAAATTTTGTAATAATTTGTTAATTTGCTTTAAAAACCTAAAAAACAATTATAAATATTAATTACTTAATTTAAAAAAAGAAACTAATCCTATTCAATATGTTATACTTTTATTCAGCATATTTGTCATATAATTATAATTACCAAAAAAATACGATAAACAATATTGTTGAAATATTTTTGTAAGCAAATTGTATTTCTAGAGCAGTTAGTTAATGAATATGATAAAATGTATTTTATAAATTTTTTATTTAAATGGAAGATGTGTGAAGATTACTTTTCTAATGGCTTTGTTAAAGTTATAAAACTTATTTATTTATAGCATTTTATATATTTAAAACGTTTTTATAACAAATGTACTTGTATTAAATTAATAATGTTATATTGCAAAAGAAAAAAAAACGATAATTATAATAATATATAATTTTTTATTTCGTGTTTTTTTTAAGTATTTATTAATATTACGTTGAATAGTAGTTTTCTTTCAACATTACTGGCAGCTGCTTGCTACTTTTTAGGCTTTGCCAAGAGCGGCACGGAATTATAAATTTTTTTCTGACGGATTATTCTAACGTCAAGCAACACTTGCACAATAAGAACTTATTTATTAGCACAGTTGGCAAATACTTTTTAAAATACTATGTATAAATATTCGTTATAAATTATTTTTATTGTGTATTTTAATGCTTTATTTTATTGATTTAAATATGTATTATTTTTATAACTTAATAATTCATCCATCTACTGGGAAAAAGTCTTTCAGCAAAGTGGTGCGTCGTTTTTCAGCAATATCCATTTGATTTTCTAAATCACCCAAGTCAGTCGTTTCGGCTCGTTCAATTTTCCACGACAGGTTTTCAATTTCTGCTTCCAGCTGAGCCTGTGGAAAAAAAATAATTTTAAATACCATTTTTTTTGAATTCCATTTCATTATACTAAAGAGATTGCTAATTTTTTACTTAATTTCTTTTTCAATCTATTATATATTTTTATTTTATTGTAGTGAGTTTTAAGATCGCAACTTTTTTATAAGAAATAAAATAATATTTTAAAATATTAAATTTATAAAAATCAAAATATGTACAAGTACGAGTATGTATATATGTAAAATTTGTTTATAAAAATTGAAAAACTGATTTTTCGATGACTTTGAAAATGGATTTTAATGTGAAATTAAAAAATTAACAAAAATATATATTTTTTAAATATATGAGTAAAAATGTTTAAATATCTATTACCTATTAACCAGATATCTATAATATTGAACAGCATTTAATGTACTGCATTATAGTCAATTTATGGCAGCATTAATTATAATTTTTTTTGTGATGTCTCAAATAATAATTAATAATTCTTTCAAAAGCAGTCAGTTTTGAATTTTAGAATTACACATTTTTCCAATTGTAAATTTATTATTGTTAAGAAATGAATTAAATGTGTCTAACATAATATTATTTAATTGTTCCGTAATGATGCAAAATAAATCGTCCACATATTTTGTGATAATTTTTGGTTTTATATCTAATTCTTCAATACAACAATCTAATAGCTTTTCCATGACAATTCTCAAGATGTATGTATATACATTTACATATGTAACAAAAATTATCTTTGTTATTCTTTCTTTATTCAAATAACTTCGAAATTCCATGTGGTGAACTTTTGTGCGATGAAGCTTTCGCTGTCGTGCTGCCATTTTACAACCATAGCCTTGGTTATAATAAATATTTATCCACTGCTCAGTATTTACTTAGTAGCAAATATTTTTTTGATTTTATATATTAAGTTATATTTAAGTTTGCATAGAAGTATACTTTATATTACAATGTAAGCATTAACGTTTTTGCGAAGGATATAAACAAAGCAAGTGACATCAAGGAAATAAAGCGAGAAAAGAAAATCAATTGATTATTCTTGTTCTAGTCTACTAAAAATTTTTAATCCAATTTAAAAAAAATATAAAGAAATTAAAATGAAATATATCATCAAAATTCATCAAATTATAATTGAAAAAGAAATTTTTTGTAGAATCGATTTCCACTAAACAGAAACAAAACCCAAAACTGATTGTAATATATGTTTTTCTTAATTTGATAAATTTTACCTGTTGGTATTCAAAAAGATCTTTTCGGGAACCGCTTTCCATAAAGTAGGCATATGGATACGTATACTGCAATGTATATCGACATTTTGCTAACAGGGAGGCAGCATTAAAAAGATATTGCCAGTCAATCCATGTGCCACGGCCTTTCATTACCTTGTCATTAATGCGAGTACGTAAACGATCTAATGTCTGCTGTTCGAGCTGCAAAGACTTGGAGTGGTTTTCCCATCGTTCATAATAATGTAAATATTTTTTTAAAGCCTCTCTGGCTTGCACATGCACTGATTCGTTGGCAATATTGGGATTATCTTTATAACGGGAACATTCATAATATTCAGAACCATGGGTCTTCCAATCACCTAAACACATCCAACAGAAATCATATTTGCAGTTGAAACACTGCATATGATTACAACCGCCGTTCTTTTCGATGCAAATATGGCATTTGGGACAGTCTTTGGTATTGGCGCTTATATAATTGGCCGTTTCGCTGTCATCAGCACATTTGGTCAACCATTTCTTAATTACTTGGCAATCTGTAGGAGCATGATAGTCCATACCACATTTAAAACAAAAGTTGGTTGTGCAGGAGGTGCAGAGAACACGTTTTGGTGCAATTTCACGAGACCGTACAATAATTAAACAATTGGGACCAGGACAAAACCGCAATTCAGGATGCGATTTAACATAGTCTTTGAAAGCGAACTGCTGGTACTTTTCACGCATAACGGGGCGCGTAACTAAAGTTAGTACGAAATCCTCGGGCACACGAACATTGCACATTTGAGCCATACAACCAATTTGAGTGGAGATTCCCTGTTGGAAATAATTGGAACAGTTAATAAATTAAAAAAAAAAATATTTATGCATCAAGAAAAGCACCTGAAATATTTGAGTTTCAAAAAACATGGACCAGCAATCTTTGCAAAAAGAATGGGCACATGACAAACTATAGAATTTATCACCAAGTTGAACAGTGGCACACACTGGACACATTTGACTGCGATACTGTTGTGTTAAGTTGCTTATTAAACTACCAACGCCACCACTAGCGTTCACTGTATGTGACTTACTGTATCCACCTAAATTGTCAATAGTTGTTACTCCAGCTGCTTCCGTACTAGTTGAGGGAACATTTGCCGCCTCCAATGAGGGATTGCAATTATTACATGGAGGTTTAATACGTGTCTCAACAAGCAGAGAATTGGCATTGTGTCGATATTTGTCGACAACTACTTGATTGATCCACTGATGTTCTAAAAGCAGAACTTTAGCTAAAGATGGTGTTATCTGAAGTATTGTATTTAATTTTTCCACTGATTCGTTGAGTAGTTTTTCTACTTCTTCTACTGTTAGACATTCATATTCAAAATATTCGGGATCTGTCTTTTTAGGATCTAAACGTTCGACATCGCAATCTTCGCCTGCCGAAAACGGAAGAAAATACTTATTTCATAAAACAAATATTTATAAGACTTTTTTCCTTTAAAAAAATTATTGGTTAATTCTTTCTAACCAATAATGCTAAGCATTAGCAAAAACTGAATTAAACTAATTTCATGATGACAATGTAACTAAAAATACGATCAAGGAAATATCACCACTAATTGTTTCGAACTAATAGAATTACTTTCCAACATTACTGGCATTACATAATTGATGTTCTTATAGACATAAAAATATCAATTATTTCAAATGATTAGGCAATGAAGTATCGTTTATAAATAATAAGTTAATATTTTTTAAGGAAACATTTTTACTTACCTGAATTATAGTAATCATCATACTCGCAATCGTTATCCGAATACTCCATATCAGAATCTGCCGACATGATAAATATTTTTTCCCTCCGTTTTGTTAATTAATTACTAATTTTTGTAATTTAACAAAAGCATACGATTGTTAATGAATTCGTCGAAGGCAAATCAACCGTATATTTTATATAATGCTATATTTTTTGTTTCAAACAAGTTATAATTGTAAATAAACAAATGCACTTTAAATAAACATTCACGTATCAACACTAATATATTTATTATTATGTAGAATTTTTGTATTTAAAACGGCCCCTTGCAAAGCTGAAGTGGATTAAGCTACAACAGCATTGACTTTGTTGACTTTGTATTGATCAATAGCAACAACCTGAAAATTGCATCAATTTTGCAGCAATATACCAGTCTAGACCAGAGATGTAAAATTGCGTCTATTTTTGACGAAATTACAGTACATGTTTCAATTGATTGTTTTACTTTCTTTTATATTGAATGTGCTTTTAAGTTTGTAAAAGAAAAGAAACTGGTGGATGATTTTTTTTCTGTCTGCTTTAGATTATGAAACAAGTTTGAAGGGAAAACAGGATTTAAGTTTTTTACTGCTGCCAAAAGCTGGTTACCTACTCCGCACTTAATTGAATCATGCTTTTTTAGAGACAAAGTGGTGGTTTCAGCAGCATTTTGTTTTTTAGGCGGTGGCGAATAAATAAAGTGGTTTGTCACAAATTATAAGTGAATATGTATGTATATGCATATGTATATAGTTATGTATTGCTAAATTTTAACCAATTCTTTTTTTACAATTTCCACTTATAGAGTTCATTATTTTCTTTTATTTTTCAAGGAATTAATTGCTTGCACAATAATCTGCTTTGAGTTTCTTTGTTTTATTCACTTTTGCCTCTTACTATTTCATTACGGTTTGTAACAGTAATTTGTGACTTTTATATCACTTTTCTTTAAAAAAAAATTAAATAAACATCAAAGTATTAAACAAATGTATTTAACGAAGACTTTAAACTATTTTCTGTATCGAATGTACTTTAATTTGAAAGAAAAAAATAACTCTCTTCGGACGCGTCATAAATAAATTTTTTTTGGCTAAATGCTGTCTTTGTTAAATATTGGTATTCACCAAAGAATGATAACACGAAAAACGTGCAGAAAAGTGCGAAAAAAAGGTAATGCCTGTAAATTGTGTGCAGTTCGAAAAATTAAAAATATTATGCGCACAATTAAAATATTTTCTATTCAGTTTAATTGAAATGATATTGATGGCGCTATTAGTGCAAAATTTGATTATTTTCTACTTTATTCACCACACACCACACACTACACACAGACAAGAACCTGCAAAATTCAATGTACTTGCATTGATTATACATGAAATACCCGTGAAAGAAAGAGAAGCGCGTAATATGCGGTTTGACGCGCATAAATTTGTAACCGTTATAAAAGAGGTGTGTGTAAAACAAATTACGATGTATTATATATCATGGGGAGATCTCAAATTCTGCTTTTCAAAAATTGAGAAAAATATTTTTAAAATGGAAAAAATAAAAAGAATATATATGATTTTTAGATAATTTATGTTTGCTTACTTTGATGAATTTCATATTCCATTTTTGTTTCTATTCCTCATACTTATAAAAAATAGAACTACAAAATCTTATCATACTACCTTTAACAAGTCACTAGAAAAAATGTAATGCGCTTTTTAGTTCCATATCTATACTGGTACATATGTGACTGTTTATTTATATCTGTTATTTTTAATTGATTTAAAAGAAATTGAAATTCGTAACATCAATGGCAAAGATTTCTTCTAATTTCTTTTACATATTTGTGCTACACCTGGAAAAACTATACATATATTGTGAATAAAGGTTATATTTTTTATGGCAATGAAATTTAAAACGTTTGGGGGTCAAATTTGTTAAAAGTTTTTGTAAAAGCAGTGTGATTTACTAAAATTGTGTTTTTTTTTTATATAAAAAAAAGTGTATTTATTTACTTAATTCAACTTTTTGATGCTGTATTATGATAATAAATGGTAAGTTAAAGCGAATTTTTTTAAAATTTTGATAATTTTATAAGTATTATCAAAAGCCTTTTTTTACATGGGATTAATTATCTAAATACTCATTTAGTATTTGACCTTATTTGTAAAATTGTATAATTATGTTCATTTTTAATAAACAAATTTAGATATACAAATACATACATACAGATGTAAATAAGCAACTTTTCAGAAAAATTTCTAACGATACTATTGAATAGAGCAAGTCCAAACGCGGAAGTATTAAATTGAGTAAAACTTCGATAATTGTATGATACTTAACGCTTCCGTTGAATCAAAACTGTGTATATGAAGGTTAAATGGATTGCAAGAGCATGATCAGTTTCCTACAAGAATTGTAGTGTAACTCAATAAATTTCAGTCCATTTTATATTTACTATATCTGCGATCAGAAAATCCAATTTCTTTTCACTTGCTAATTCATTATAAATATTATATATTATATCTTCTAATTTTTATTGTACATATACATACATTTTTATGTTCTTACTCTTATGCCAATGTAATTTGTACTCTCTTAGCTTCCAGTGCAAAAATTTAATAACACTAAAGTTAGTCACTTCCGGTAGAAGCAAAACTCGCTCGAATTCCTTCACGCATTATCAGTAGTAAAAAAAAATTTTTAAAATTAAGATTTTAAAGTGTGGTATGACCGATTTCACAGTGAGGTATATTTCATGCAACGTGTGAATAAAATTTAATAATATTCTGTGTTGTAAATAAATCTTCTGCGCTGTGGCTCTAGCACTGATTAATTGTGTCTTATTTTCATTTTTACTACAAATTTGATTTAAACAGCAAATGAAGGATAATAATCAACTACACATAAATATACACAGCCCACTTCGTAATGTAAATCTAAAGGATTAAATAACAAAAAATATAACAAACATGTATGTGGATTGTTATATTATCTCAAAAATATGGTGAACTGTTTAGAGAGATTTAAAAAACATTTCTTTGAAAAAATAGATACATTAAATAGTTAACGGTGGTAAATATTTAAAAATATTACTTTGATTTAAAATAATGTTCTATTAACTAAATCTTACAAAGCATGGTAAAATTATTCGTTAAAACAAATCAATTGAAAATATCCGAATAATATAATTCGAACAACCATTATTAAAGTGCATTGATATGTATGTATGTTTATATGTATAGAAATAAACTAGAGAGATACTATCTTTAAAAATGTCACTTCTCAAACAGTTAGTTAGTTTTGATTTGCTTCTAAAGATGAAAAATTTAAAAATAAAGTGAAAATTCCTACTTACTTATAATTATATATAATATATATATATATATATATATATATATTTTATATATATATTATATGTAGTAAAATGTAGTAAAATTAAGAAATTAAAATTATACATCGTTAGAAATTATCTTCCTGCCTGCGTAAATTTTTATAATACACTGCATAGAAATTATGCAATTATGACCAATTCATTAATAATAAAGTGTAATTAGCAATGAATGCTAGGAATATTCTTGAAATGTCCTTTAACAAACATACGTGTGAGGCAAAATTTTCTGAAAAGAGAAATATTCAACCACACGTATCAAATTTAAGCAAACAGAAAATAATTGTCTTTAATATAAGTTCATGCATATATTTGAAGAATAATACAGAATCATATGCAATCCCACATAAATGCCTGCCCTACATTTTCAGTTATAAATACAAGTGCACTTACAAACTGGTAAATGGGCGGGCATTGCAAAAGGAAAAACAAATCACAACACAGTTGCATATAACACAAATGCATATTGTTGTATTTTATTATTCTTCGTTTTGTTGCCTTATGTAAATACTTTACTCATTCATATTAGTGGATGCATGCATATTTGCATTTGTAACTAAGTAATGACATATAAATATGTCGTTGTGTGTGTAACGTACACTTACACCCAGCAAGCTTACGGGTTCTATCACAAATGGGTATGTTACAGGTGATGGAAAAATCAATACAATCGAGCTTTTTAATACTATTCACTTTGGAAATAAACATATTATGAAAAAATCCTGTGTTATAAAATGGTGATACGTATACAGCCAAAACTAAACAGTTTATCTTTACTTGTTGGTGATTAAAAGTCATGGCAAATGTTAACGCGTACGCAAACGATATAAACGCCCCAATATTCGCATAAAAGAGTATGTAATAATATAATGATGAAATTACATATCATTTTACCAACGTTAATATGTAAAGATAGTTTAAGAAAATTTCAAATAAAATTACTATTAGCTTTAGTAATATAATAACTTTAATAGAGAAGCATATTATTGGTATTGATATTTGTCCTTAGGACTAATGTTCATTTCATTTAGCTGCATAGATTAAGAAGCAACGCAAAATAAATATATATATGTATATAAATATCTATTTATACATATATGTATCTATATAGTATATATTTTAATTGTTGTTCTCTAATTTTATATATTTAAACGTTAATGTTTGTGAAAAGTTTACATACATATTACATATATTAGATATATTTTATTGCATTATTCTTATTATTACTACTTAATTTATCTATATATTTACTTGATATTACAATTATACGAATATATGAATATAATTATAATATGAGTAGATGCACTGGCTGCTGAGGCATTTTTCGGAACAGTAACATGAGAGTAAATCTCTTAAACATAATCGAAAATTTCTGCAAGTTTTCTTGTAAATCCATTTCGGATTATTATTGAGGTGGATTTTAATAATTCTTAACAAATTCATTAAAAAATGTTTCTGTGTATATTGTAATGGTTTAACATTAAAAAGGGTCGCAGAGTGAAGGATTACCTATGGTCCTCGTTTAATATTTATACGGCTGTCGAAGAGATCAGCCTATTTGGTAGGCGTTCAAAAGAACTGCCAAAAGAATTTGAGATTATAAAAACACAAAGGCAACAAGCGCCGAATTAATGTCTTAGAATAATCTGATCTTTATTTACAAAATTCGTGGCTTATATACTACTTATGAAAATAATGCAATTAGTCTAGTATTGAGTGATTCTCGAGTCACTCAATGTTTTGCTTATTTTGTAATTATTGGTAAAAGTATAGTGTCAAGTGTGTACATTTGCATGTGTGTCATCCAATAATGCATAATGACCCAATTCAATGTTTGTAACATGATATAGCTCAAGTCGTATGTTGGTTGAGCTACTTGGTTGAAGTTGGTATGTGTTTGTCATGCATACTGCATGATGACATGGTACACTACACCCTTACCCTTAAGAGAAAATTTATGGGAGAAATTTTTCTTATTCTATGAGGTTATAATAAAATTAAACATTTATATTCTTATAAGGAGTT
The DNA here is from genome assembly GCA_963402855.1 of Ormia ochracea. Taxonomy (NCBI): domain Eukaryota; kingdom Metazoa; phylum Arthropoda; class Insecta; order Diptera; family Tachinidae; genus Ormia; species Ormia ochracea. The sequence goes on from OY727109.1 coordinate 52,575,744, forward strand.
CTTATTCTACAACGTTATTATAGCGTTTAATATATAATGTACTATAGGTATTTTTATATAATTTAATATTATTTCTTACTTAAAGTGGGTAATAAGGTTTTAGATTATTGTTATGTATTTCTTTTTCTATCCCGTTATAATTAATTACTGTGTTTACATTGTTTCTTCTTATTATATTATATGGACCTTTATACGGACTCTGGTTTTTCTTTCTATTCTCTACTTTAATCAGTACCTGGTCTCCTATTTTTAAATTCAATTTGTTTGTATTTCTTTTGTTATTGATTCTATTTTCTTTTGCTTGTGTTAGCATATTTTTAGCTTTATTAAGGGAGTATTTTAGTTTGGTTTTTAGTTCAGTCACATAATCTTCATAATTGTAGAATTTTCTTTCGGTGTCTAGACTGTCTGATGGTAAGTAAGGTAATTTTCCGTACACTAATTCAAATGGTGTGTACCCTGTATCTATGTGTGGTGCTGTATTATAAGCAAAAGTGAAATATGGGATCCATTTATCCCATTCAAGATCATTTGCTGTTGTAAGCAGAAATTCGTTTAGAACTCTGTGGTTTCTTTCGATTGCTCCTAACGTCTCGTGATGATAAGGGGTTGAGAATACTTGCTTAATATGTAAAAATGAACATATGTTTCGCATAAGTTCGTTTGTAAATTCCGTCCCTTTGTCGGACTTAAGTACCTTAAATTGACCATACTTCAAGATGAATTGTTCGACTAAAGTTTTTGCTGTTGTTATAGCATCCTTTGTCGGCATTGGGTGTGCAATAACAAATTTGGTCAGTTCACATTGCATAGTTAGGATGTATCGGTGGTCATTTGATATCTGAAGAGGACCTACGGTGTCAATTGAAATCACTTCAAAGCTATTGTTTGGTGTGTTTGTTATGGTTAGTGGTTCTTTTATGTGTTTTGTTTGTTTGTTTTTATTGCACTTGTCACAATATGATACGAATTTTTTTTACCATCTTGTTAATGTTTTTCCAAATGTATCGTTGTTTCAGCTTAATGATTGTTTTTCTTATTCCTAAGTGACCTGAGTGTGTGGTATTATGGAATTCGTCAATTAGTTTGTATTTTAAAATGTCATCTGTTATTCTTTTAGGGGCATTGTATATTAATATTTTTAGTTGAGGACTTTTCTTATTTATTTTTATATTCGCATATGCTTCTTTTATTTCTTGTTTTGTATATACTTTAAATATTTTATCATTACTGTCCAGCGCTAATTCTTTTATATTCTCTTTATTCATTTTAGATATCAGTTTTCTCAGAATTGAATCTAGTTTCGCTGAGTCATCTCTGAATCTTGCATGCATATTATTATTTTTTATATTTTGGGTATGCAACTTCTTCATAATCGAATCTTGTTTCGATGAATTGTCGTTACATCCTTTATTTGTATCATTTTTATATTGGGTACATGATTTCTTCTTAGTCGAAACTGGTTTCGATGAATTATCGTCATGTCCTATGTGCACAATATTGTTTTCAATATATATATCGATTTCTTTTATATTTTCTAACTTATTGAATTGCAATTTCTTAGTATTCTTTACATCGCTTAAGGATGTGCATTCCCATATTTGAAGTTGATCAGGCTTCTGAGAAGCACATTTTTCCATAATGTTTTCTACATTTTTCTTATTATTTTCTTTATTATTTATCTCTTTATTTTCTTTGCTATTTGCCTCATTATATTCTTTATTTTTATTATATGTGGCCCTTGTTGTTATTAATACCTTTTTTTTTTTTTCGTCATTTTCTGTGGGTATCATCTCTTTTAATAATTCAGAGTTAATTTCTATTCTTGAAAGTGCATCGGCATTAGTATTCATCCTTCCCTTTTTATATACTATTGTGAAGTCATAGTCGCATAAGTCTAGTCTTATTCTAGTCATTTTAGATGAAGGGTTTTTATGTGAAAAAAGGGAGATTAATGGTCTATGATCTGTCACGACTATAAATTTTCTACCGTACAAATAGGGTTTAAAGAAATTTATACTCCAATGGATGGCTAATAGTTCCTTTTCAATTACTGGTTTGTTAATATCATGTTTTTGTAATGATTTACTGGCGTATGAAATAGGTAAGTCTTGTCCTATTTCGCCTTGTGATAAAACTGCTCCTAACGCGTAATTAGATGCGTCGGTAGTTAAAATAAAAGGTTTATCAAAATTTGGGTATTGTAATACCGGAGGATTAATTAATTTTTCTTTCAATTCTTCAAAAGCAAATTGGCATTTTTCTGTCCATATGAATTTTGTTGATTTCTTTAATAGTGCATTTAGGTCTTTGGCTATGTCTGCAAAATTAGGTATGAACTTTCTGTAATAATTACAAAATGCTACGAACCGTCGCACTTCGTCTGCGTTCTTTGGTATTGGATAGTTTTTTATAACATCATATTTAGATGGGTCTGTTTTTACTCCATGTTTTGTTATTAAGTGTCCTAAGTAAACTACTTCCGGCCTTAGAAAATTACATTTTTTAGCATTTAGTTTTAAGTTGTATTTTTGTAATCGGTCTAGAACTTTTATTAAATTGTCGTTGTGGTGGTTTAAACTACATCCGTATACGATTATGTCGTCTACGTATAGGAACGCTTCTGATTCCAGTCCAGATAGTGCTATTGTGAGCATTCTTTGAAAGCTATTTGAGGAAATTTTTAGTCCGAATGGTAATCTTTTGAATTGAAAATGTCCGTTTGGTGTGGAAAAAGCTGTTAGTGGTCTAGAATTCTTGTTTAATTCAATTTGATGAAATGAACTAGTCATGTCGAGTGTAGAAAACCATTTTGCTCTTCCTAGTTTGTCTAAAATATCTTCTAGTCTCGTTAGAGGAAATTTGTCATTGATAATTTTGTCATTGAGTTTTCTAAAATCTACAACAAGTCTCCATTTCTTTTTGTCATCAATGTTTTTCTTTGGTACTAAGAGCAGTGGAGCATTATATGGGCTGATTGATGATTCTATTATTTCGTTATCGATCATTTTTTGTACTTGTTCATTTATTATGTCAGTATGTGAGTGGGGCAGTCTATAGTTTTTTATGTAAACAGGTATGTTGTCCGATGTCGCAATGTTTTGTTTATAAAAATTGTTGACGCTTAATTTTTCGTCTTCTAAATGAAAAACGTCTTGATATTTTTTAAATATTTCTTTCAATTTTGTTTTTGCATTTTCGTCTTTATGGTTTAACTGTATTTCACTCAGAATTTTATTAAAACGGTCATTGCTTGTTTTACTACTGTAACTTAATATGTCATAGTTTTTTAGTGGTTCAGTTTGTAGTTTAATGCCATGTAAAGTTACTTCTTCGTTTGTTGTATTTAAAATTTTTAAATGTGTTATGCCGCTTTTGGGTGCTATTGAATTACTTAAAAATACACCTGGTTTCAATTCATTGTTAAAAATTACGCTATCTTCAGTTAAATATAATTTTATTGCTTTTAATATTTCAGCTCTTGGAGGTATTTTTATTTTTAGTGACGTCACTGTATTTGTATGCATTGGCAGAGTTATGGTTTTCTCATTGACAAAGAAAGATACTGTGAATGTCTCGTAGTCTATTCTGCTGAGATATTTTCTTAAAAAGTCTCTACCTATTATACCGTCAGTTTCAATTGGAAAGTCTGATTCTACTAGTTGGAAGGTATGATTGCATTTTTCGTCAGTAAGTATCAGTTCTAATTTTATTGTGCCTAAGGAATTGATTTCTTCTGAAGTGATTCCTGTTAATTTGCATTTTTCTTCTGGTTTATATAATTCGCCTTCAAAGTCTGATTGCATGCGACATAATGATATGTCGGCTCCTGTGTCGACGAGAAAAGTTAGCTTTTTATTTTTGTAATTTATGGTAATGAAATTTGTGTTATTATCCGTAATTTTCCATATTCTTAGTTTTGGCTGTCCGGAATATTGATGTATCCCGAGCCTGTTAGGTTTCCCGAACGCTGAATAGCATGTATCTGCCTATTGTTGTTCCTATTTGTGTTATGATAATTGTTTCTAGGTTTGTTATTATTAAAACCGTTGTTTCTAGGGAGATAAGTGTTTCTTGTTGAATTGTTATTATTTATGTAATTGTTATCTCTAGTATAATCGCTTTTATTAAAGTTTTGGTTTTTATATGCCCTATTGTTGTAGTTGGGAAATGTGTTATTTTTGTAGTGATTCCGTGGTTGATACCGTGGTTTTTCTTTTTTTATGTATAAAACTTCATTGTTAATTGTTTTTCTTTCATTTTCTAATTCGATGGCTAGATCCGATGCTTCCTGCAATGTCGATGGTCGCGACGCGTATATGGTCGATTTAAAGTCGTCATTCAGTCCTTTCTTAAAAGTGTCTAAAGCTAGTTTGTTATTCAGTTTGATTATAACGTTTTTTTCAGGTTCTGAAGCTTCATTTCCTAGTTCACTTATTCCTAGTTTGTTTAAATCGTCTATAATTGCTGTTATTTTGTCTTTAAATACATTGACAGACATTTTTCTTTGGCAGAGATTGCCTAATTTATTTTGTAATTCTGGTATGGTTTTGTTGGTTTTATATCTTTGTTGAAGCAATTGTTTTAATGCTTCGAAATTTTCGGGTTCTTTACATGTTCCTAGTGCTGTTCTAACACTGGATGTTAGTTTTGCGTAGTAAATGTATTGTAAGAAATCTAGTTTTGCTTCTGCTATTAAACTTTTGTTTATGAGTTCTGAGGTTATTAGGAAGCTTTCTAATTCAATATAATTGCCAGTAAATAGTTGTATTGCTCTTGAGGCAGTTTCTAAATTAAAAACTGACATTTTGATGAGTTTTTTTTTTATTTTGTAAGGGGGGACTTGCTCGTGTAATGAATTTGGTAGTTCTATTTCTAAATTTTTCTTTATTGCTATTTTATATATTCTAGTTTTTATGTCTGTAAAGAAAGCATCAGCTGCAGTTTTGTGAGCTGTGGTAAGTTTGTTATAGTTAACATTAAAGATAACTCTTATTTCTTCTAGACGTTTCAGTAAGTTTTGTATGTGCTGTTCTAATGTTTCTTCCTTAATGGGTCTATCGATGTTTATGCATTTAAATGAACGGTCAAAATCTTCTTTAATTAGTCTAACTTTTGCGATTATATTCTGCCATTCCATTTATATTTTTGTTAAAGTGTTTAAGTTTTTCTATGTGTTCTCTTTGAATTGTTGTTTCTGTAAAAATAAAAATTTTTTTTTTTTTTTTTTTTTTTTTTTTTTTTTTTTTTTTTTTTTTTTTTTTTTATATATCTGTTATTGCATTTTTGTTGTTAACAGTATTTCTATGTTTGTGAACATAGGTCTTAAAGTATTTATCTAGTTTGTATGCTATAAATAATATTATTGCTACTATACTTAGAGTAATAATGTATTCTGGTAGTACAAATTTGTTATTTTCTTGATTTCCATTATTGATAATGTTCTCTTGAACTTCAACTTTGCTTTGGTGTTTTCCCATATTTATCTTAATTTTATAAAATTGAAAAATTAAAAATATAGTTATATAAGTATAATATAATAATTTATTTTATTTTATTTTTTTTTTTTTTTTTTATTGCCTTAATTTGCTTTTTTATTTCTATTTTTGTTTCAGTTGTTGCTGCTAAGGTCAGCTCTCTGTAGAGTATGGCAATTTCTTTCCTCTTCTGGAAATTTTTGCCAGCTCTTTTCTTCTTGCGTTGAATAGGTTGAATAGAATCCTTGCACCGGGGTTCTGTATTGTTTTTCGCCAGTCTTCTCCTGTATTCTGCTATCGTTATTGGTTTTGGACCTGCTGTTAGTGGAGTTGGCGTGTATTCCGGGGTTGGTTCTGTAGGATTGCCAGTGGGTACGTAACCTTCTGTTTCTTCTAGGTACTTTTCCCAGCGTGATATTACTTCATCTATTTCTTCCTGTGACATGGGTTTTGTATTTTTGCGTGTGTGGAAGAGTTTTTTTTTTTTTTTTGTCTTGTGGGGTCGATGTGTTCTCACAATTCAGGTATGTGAGGAGTTGGCAGGATCGCCATGTAATGGTTTAACATTAAAAAGGGTCGCAGAGTGAAGGATTACCTATGGTCCTCGTTTAATATTTATACGGCTGTCGAAGAGATCAGCCTATTTGGTAGGCGTTCAAAAGAACTGCCAAAAGAATTTGAGATTATAAAAACACAAAGGCAACAAGCGCCGAATTAATGTCTTAGAATAATCTGATCTTTATTTACAAAATTCGTGGCTTATATACTACTTATGAAAATAATGCAATTAGTCTAGTATTGAGTGATTCTCGAGTCACTCAATGTTTTGCTTATTTTGTAATTATTGGTAAAAGTATAGTGTCAAGTGTGTACATTTGCATGTGTGTCATCCAATAATGCATAATGACCCAATTCAATGTTTGTAACATGATATAGCTCAAGTCGTATGTTGGTTGAGCTACTTGGTTGAAGTTGGTATGTGTTTGTCATGCATACTGCATGATGACATGGTACACTACAATATGTGCGATTGGAGGTTAGTAAATGAATGACAACGTGTTGGAGGTATTGAGGGGAAAATATGCAATGATACTGAAAGAAAAAGTCCGTTCTTTTGTTGCTTACTTGTCATTGTTTATGTTCTTGAGGCTTTTTACGCTTTTTAATCAGTTAATTGCTGTATTTGCAACAATATTATCAGTTTAATAACTTAGCAACTAAACTATATGTAAATACGCTGCCATTGATAGAAGTAACAGTGGATCAATTTATTTCATTGAATGTAAAAAAAAAAAAAAAAAAATTGAGGACGAAATTTTATACTTTTACAAAATTGAAGTAATTTGCTTGCAATGTCTTTTGTTAATTTCAAATCTTATTACACCTAGACCTTTTATTGGTTTTCGTTCTATTCAATTCTTTCGTATGCATAGACAGAGAACTTCATTAAATTTAAATAAAAATTTTATTAGTCAGCAAAAATAATTATTACATGTTACTTATTTATCGTTATTCACTAGATAGCAAAAGTTTTATTTTTTTAGTGATCAAATAATGGATATCAGAATATACGAAGAGCAACAAGTTGGTGCTCTTTTGATTAGATGTAGATGACGGTTTTAGACTAAGAAATTATATGGTTTAAGAAATAAACTACGACCTTTGACGAATTGCATTTGTAAATAATACGAAAATAAAAAAATATTTATGTTTATATTTTTTTTGGAAATCTCTTAAAAAAGCAAAATCAAATATATTAAATATTTAAAATTTGCTCTTTCAGATGCTAAATGAAGTGTGTGGCTGCTTAGAAAACGCTTTCAGGTATTTCAGGCATTTTTATTTTTTTGAATTTCTTCATTGCTTAAATGAAATTTTGTTTATTTTCACACCATGGTTTATTTACATGCCTATTAGTATAATACTGAAACTTTATATATATTTTTATGTAATGTGGAATATTTCTTTGACCATTTTTTGATATTTTATAGATCGTAGAATGATATTCACTGTCGTAATTCCTGCTCAACTTATTTGTGCTGTTTGTATTGTTGTGACTTTTATAAAATTAATTATGATTATTTTGTATTGATTATGATTTTCTATATATCAACATTTAACTTTTGGAATGTTTTATGATAAAAATTTATTTAAAATTTTTATTCGAATTGTTCACAAATAAGATTCATTGTCAATGCAAATAAACTTCTTTTTTCTCCCTGTCTAGATTTTGACTTAAATTTGTATTTAAACAAAGAATATTTTTATAATAAACGGCAACAGTAATCGTGGACTCGTAGCGTCTTGTGTGAACATCTTTTCTATGAATTTATTTCAATCGTGACTCTGCCACCAAAGAGAGATGTTCCGATGGTGCTTTATATATTTTTGAAATGACATGCCTATGTGTGCGAGTGGTATTCTGAGCTGACATGTAGCAAATCCTTAAAATCATGCCAAGAAGTTAAATTAAAAATTTTCTGAGGAAGAAATTTTAGTTTTTATTACACATAAACTATGCCACGAAGACTACACCTTGCACACAATGAACAGTTTTTAATATTTATACAGGAGTTCAGAATAATAAAATGTGTATTAAAAAGACCACATTTAAAATAATGAGGCGGAATGGTTGCGTTTTGTGTAATATTTTGTATTCTTTAATATTTTTAAGAAATCTTTTATTTTAATTAACACAACAATTTAATATTATGAACAACAAAATGGATTGTTAAACTAACACAATAACAAATATTGCAATTAGTGCTTTTGCAGCACTAGTAGTAACAACAAGAAGGAAAATGTTATGCGGGTTAGAAATGAATGAATAAAAGCTTTTCGTTTTTTATTTTTAACAGCAAAGCTGATTTTATGTATAAATTTTTATTTATAAAAGTAAATAAAGAACTGAAATTCCTGAAAGAGTAATAACTACACCATGTCAATTGGACTAAACCCTGCACTTCTGAAGTCTTCATTTATTATGCGATTACTTATTGGGTATCGTAGCATTTATAAAATTATACTTTATATATCTTCCTTTCCTTAAATGCCCATAAAAACCACCGATTATTAACTGCCAAAATTAGGTGCCTATGATGTACATAAGCTGTTGCTTTATATATCATTTTTAATTAAATTTTGAAAGCTCGACTTTTTTATTTAAAAACATAACATTTCTACAAAAATAATGCCCGACGAAAAGTAATATCCGAACAAAAATGATTTGCGGACAAATGTAACCTCCAGGTGAAAATAATTACCGAATGTGCTGTATGTGTATTTTTGAATGAAAAACTTGCGTTTTAATTGCTCTTGTACGTTTATTTTATGTTTTCAAATATTTAAAATGTATATTTGTTAACAATAAAAGAAAAAAAATTTTTTAAAGTTTTGGGAACATTTTCAATTTTTGATGAGGGGGTACACTTTGCATTTTTGTGAAAAAATCGCCAGTTTTGGAAAACGTCCGTTTGTCGAATTTTTAATGAAAAACTTGCGTTTTTATGGCTCTTGTATGTTTATTTTATGTTTTCAAATATTTAAAATGTATATTTGTTAACAATAAAAGAAAAAAATTTTTTTTCAATTTTCGATAAGGGGGTACACTTTGCATTTTTGTGAAAAAATCGCCAGTTTTTGAAAACGTCCGTTTGTCGAATTTTTAATGAAAAACTTGCGTTTTTATTGCTCTTGTATGTTTATTTTATGTTTTGAAATATTTAAAATGTATATTTGTTAACAATAAAAGAAAAAATTTTTTTTCAATTTTTGATAAGGGGGTACACTTTGCATTTTTGTGAAAAAATCGCCAGTTTTTGAAAACGTCCGTTTGTCGAATTTTTAATGAAAAACTTGCGTTTTTATTGCTCTTGTATGTTTATTTTATGTTTTCAAATATTTAAAATGTATATTTGTTAACAATAAAAGAAAATTTTTTTTTTTAAATTTTTGGGAACATTTTCAATTTTTGATAAGGGGGTACACTTTGCATTTTTGTGAAAAAATCGCCAGTTTTTGAAAACGTCCGTTTGTCGAATTTTTAATGAAAAACTTGCGTTTTTATTGCTCTTGTATGTTTATTTTATGTTTTCAAATATTTAAAATGTATATTTGTTAACAATAAAAGAAAAAAATTTTTTTTCAATTTTCGATAAGGGGGTACACTTTGCATTTTTGTGAAAAAATCGCCAGTTTTTGAAAACGTCCGTTTGTCGAATTTTTAATGCAAAACTTGCTTTTTTTTGATCTTGTATATTTATTTTATGTTTTCAAATGTTTAAAATATATTTTTGCTAATAATAAAAGAAAAAACAATTTTCAATATTTTCGAAAATTTTAAATTTTTGCCTAGAGAGTACCATTTGCATTTTTGGGTAAAAATCGTCATTCTTTGAAAACGTCCGTTTATGTATTTTTGAATGAAAAGCTTGGGTTTTTTTAAAATGTATAAAATATAAATTTGATATGATGTATGTATATAAATACTGGCGGACAAAATATATAGATATTGCATATGTGCGAAAAACCCCACCCGAGGGTAACTACTGTACATTTTTTGAAGGTGAGTTGAAAGTTAACAGCCATATCACTTTGCAGATTAGTAATATCTTCATACAAATATCTTGTACGAGTATACCCAACTATTGAGGGAAGAATTATATTTTACTTTATCAATAAGTAGAGATTTTAACTAATTTAAATTAAAAATTAAATAATACTGAATTCGAAGTGAATTGGTAAAATTCGTATAAAAGCTTCGCAACCCTAATGTATTTTATACCAATTATTATTTCATTCATTTATTGCAGTGCTCGTTTCGAATAATATTTCCATGGTTTTTTCAATATGGGAATGGTTTTTTGTAGCTGCTGTTGATGTTGCTACTAAAACATTATCACGCCACAATAGCCTCAAAATTTATGCAATTTATTGGTAACACAATAAATCGCTGATGTGATATTCAGACCAACAGGCATCACAACAAAGCAGACGTGCTTTATACTATATAAGGGTTGCCAAATAGTAATTTTTAGTTGTAATTTTCATGGCAATAATTTTCAAGCAATTGCATATTTGTAATAAGTACACGAAGATGATTTATTCTTTTAACGCAATAAAATGTTCAAAAGCCATTCTTTGACGAGGACTTTTTTAAGAGCGGTGGTGGCATGCTCTTGCCACTATATATATAAACTAAATACACATAAAATTAACAAGAAAAAAAAATTATTCCAAAAAAATGCGTGTTCTTGCTACTTGTGGCAGATATCTTGATTGAGCTTTCGTGAATTCCGAAGGCGGTAGTACGAGTTTATCTGTAAGTTGTCTCTTTTTTCTGAAGTGTTGTGCCTCTATTCATGAGCTGGGTATTAGTGGACATCAATGTAAGTTGTTTGCTGGTACATGTTACGTGATGCCGCAAATATGGCTTAAATGGTCGAGTAACAAATGATATCGAAGAACTTCAGAAACACGCATGAGATTTTTTTTATTTTTATACTGCTGGAGGCACACGTCTAATCCACGATCTTCCCCATTTGTAGCTTATTGACCAGCTCATCCCAAAATAAGACATTTAGATGGCATTTTCCAATCTATAGAAGTGTGCATATTTAGTGGAACTATAAAGTTCTCACTAAAAGTATTATATTACATACTCCTATACAGTTATTTTGCCTTTAACCGCCGCATACGAAATTATTTTACATTGAAATGTGTTGCAGGCATTCTGGCGCAAAACCCCACATTAATTTAATATGTTTGGTGTAATTTAAGATTTCACACACTTGCATAATTAAAACACAAATTTAGTTTTTTTAATCTTCGTATACCAATCAGAGAAAAAACCAGCTTCATTCGATATCGCTGCTCTACTGCGTGTGTACACGATGCATACAAATGCATGAATGTTTCTAAAAGATATTTTACATTGCAACTAATCAGTAATTAAATCATAAGCACAAGTTTGATAGCGCGATCTAAAATAAAAATTTTTAATATAAATAAACAGCATATTTGGCAGATAAATGTATATTCGATGAAAAACGTTAGAATTATAAAATTGTTAAAATAAAAATGTTCAAATTAAAATATTATTCGAATTGCAATACGAAAATGATTAAAGTTATTGCAAATTTAAATACATAATTTTTGCCGCAAAACCGCTTATGTGTAGTTTAATATTAAAATGTTATAAATAACTTTGAGAAGAATTAACAAATTGGTGTATTTTCTTTTAATTAACCAGAAACATTTAAACTCGAGTAGACTCCATTCCTTTGTTTTCGTTATGGGAATTATACTTAATGATTTTTATTGCATATTTAAATCGCAATACTGCCATAAATTGCAAGTTGTCGTAAATAAATATTTATATTTTCTCTTTAAAGACAAGTCATCCAGTATAGAAGTGGGAAAGAAAACGTGTTCTTGTTAAAAGTATAATTTTATGGGGATATTTTTAAGTGGGAATGGAAATTCCATGATCCGAATAAGCATGCAATGCAATCCGCATGGGATTCTGCTGATATTCTACTGAATTATAATTAAGTGATTCTAGTGCCATTTAAATAGCTGTTTTTATTCACACAAAAAAAGACGAAAATTATTTCAATACAAATATTGAAATATTGAAAATTTTTTAAAATCAAACTTGTTTCAAATCAACAAGTAAATTAAAAAATAACATTTTTTTGCAAGTAGTTCCTGTCAAAAGACGGACGGTGTTTTCGTAACACGAGCAAGCATTTTATTATAAATGGCTGTACAAAATACATAAATATACATTTTCAAGTTGGAGAGTTTTTATTTGCAAATATGGTTGTATGTAAAAATAGTCAAGTACAATACTAGGGAGCCAAAAGCATCGGTCAGAGGTTTCGTGGAAAAGAGTGTTATTCGAGTGTTTTTCAAAATTCAAACAAATCAGTGTTGCATGTTCATATATTTGTTTGGTACCACCTAAATAGTTTGCAAAATGTAACCATAAATTAACTCTTAAGCAAAAAAGTTAACAAAAAGGATACACAACTTGCACGATATCTCCATACCACACACAGCCACACACGAGCTCTCGTACTTGTTTATTCACTTGTATCGCCATTTATTTTTTCACAAACACATTTACGAGTAGATGCGCTTTTTTCAAATGGATTACGTCTATGCGTGCTTGTGTAAGTGTAACTGTGTGTATGAGTATGATTTTTGTTTGTGTCAAGTTGTGCACTTGTGAAATGTTTGTCCTTGGTGAGCGCAGCTGCTAACAAAATGGCTTAAATGCATTTTTAGTCACCGTTAAACCAAACCAACACTAAAAACAACGCTTACATAATAGTAACATCTAGAAAAAGCACAAAAATTTTGGACAGTGGCTGTTTTCTATTTTTAGATATTTTTTATATTTCCAAGCCTTAGAAACTTTGGTAAAGTAGACTTGAGAATACTATATATTTAATATATGCAAGCATTAGTTTATCTTTTATAATTTTTCAAACCTAAATTATAGAAGTCGAATGTGGACATTTTGCGATATTTGCTTAGATGATGTGTATAAATTGTGAGCTGCTAAAGGCAACGATTGACTATCCAACACTGTCGAAGGATTCATTCAGGTGAAAACCTAATGTGATTCTATCCCACTATTGTGTTCATTAATAAATAATATTCCAATAATAAATACATCACTAAGCAAATAGAATTCTTGAGACACATTAGCACACAAGAGCGATACGTTGACTTTGGCATGTGTATGACAACTTTAAATTATAATTTTTCATAGATTATTTTTTTTATGTAAAGGAGCTCTGTTCGGCTGGCTTAACGTAAGTCATAAGAAAATGACGTAATGTAGGAGCTAAGCGGTAATATTGCAATTTCCTACTTCGTTTTCACAGCGATAAGTCTTTACTTGCAGGGAAGTTATATTAATGGCAGACAGATTTTAAAGGGGGTTCTATTCCTCTATTCTTCAAGTTCGCCAGCGTTAGCCTTAAGTAAAAATTGGCTTTCAGGGATTTAAAAATATTGAGTTATAAATTTGATTTGCAATTTGTTATGTTTCGCTTTCCATTTATAATGTAGGAATTGTGTATTAATTACACGCAGTTTATTTCTTGAATATTCACCTCCATTTTTAATTTGAACTGCTTAATTTTAATTGAAGTTATTAAATTCCTCTGCACATATTCTGACTATTTAGAATATGCTTAAAAGTTTAATTTATTTTCCTTTTCTTACAACAAATTTAATTTAAAATATTGTTCTTACGGTGTATCTTATTTGAAAGCCCGTTTCAGTTTCATCTGTAATACTGTCACTGGAAAAGTAAATAATAAAGGGTGCTGAAGCAATAAGTGAAGGGTTTGTTTGCAGCGATGCGCCACAGTAATATGTGGGCAAAATATTTAAGCTATTGGCTACATATGATTGGGGTATCATGAGGTAATCTTCACGTCGGGATATAGTTTGAACTGTACTGCGGCAATCTGAGTCGTAGCCCAGGCTACCTGGTATGGCATTTGACATGGAGAATTTTATTGCTTGATATCTGAAAATCAAAATGCGAAGAGAAATACATAAAATACATTGTTGGCTTCTAGTTCTTAAATTAATTTTTGCTTCGAAAATAAAAAGCAATAAATTTAAGAACTATTTATAATAAAATGTATATACTCAAAATGAGATCCTGGTACATTTCTAATGGTTTTCAAGATCTTTTTGGAATAATGCAAAAAAATTTCTTTTATAAGCACTTTTCATCAAAAGCGCTTTTATTCCAAAGACCCCTTAGATTCATGCTAAAAAAAAAGATTTTATACTAATTTTATTAGTTCAATTAAATACTAATTAAAATTCTCTAGTTTTAATTTTAATTTAATTAAAGTTCTGTGTTTTTAAAAAATTTCTATTTTTAAAACTTTTTTTTTTTTTTTTACCAAAAAAGTACCTTTTAATGGAAAGAAAATACTTTTTCTCAAAAACTTGTTCGCTATCTGAAAATCAAATGAGTTAATCAAGAAAGATTAATATAATTTAAAGGGCAATTGTGTTACAAATAACATTAATTGAATCAATTAAAGTAAGATTTAAAACATTTTAAGGCACTCAAACTAGAGATTAGCTTTTACATTAGCTTCGGCTTCTTCTATTCTGTTCTATACAGAACTAACTGTAGAATTGGTCTGCCACTTGTCGTTGCTAATAATACTCTCTTACACTTACCTAAGAGCATTTACATAGAATGAAATTACCCACATCATTTTAATAATATACCACTGTTGCGTTACATGCCTCACTCTACTTACTCAATCATATTCGCTCCTCCACTTGGTTTGATACAAATAACATAATTCATATTGGGCAAATAGTACGTCGAACCGTCTGGCTTATAATTGAAACTCTTGATCGTGTCCGCCAGTTGCGTATAGTATTGATGGCAACCATGTGGAGCCAATAAATCGAAATCAGCATTGCTTTGCGTAGTGAAAATTGTTCGCAAATTTTGCAAATTATTACCATTAACAAAAGGCATAAATGATTGTGAAGCCTTTTTGTGTTGGGCAGGACATTCCAATTGTGTAACAACTAAGCGCCACATAGAAGAAGACCAGCGATTGGGGAGATTAAAAGTGAACGTTATCTCAAGTTCGCCATGGCCAGCATTAAAGGGCAAATATAAATGCTGGCCGGTGTTGTCGCCGCACAATGTAAAATCTCCTATTGATAAATTATCACCACATTCAAGGACATGGTTCGCACTATCATAAACAGCTGGCTGTAATTCAAATCTGTCGAATTGTATTAAGAGTTGGCACACGTTTGAATTGTATTGTTGTATGGTGTAAAAGCAAGTATCGGTGCTGATAGTATCGGGATTTGTTATGATGGTACGTTTCGCCCGGGATATAGTATTACACTGCATTTTGTCTGGTGGAGGGGAATAAATTTAAATTATAATTTCTCTTAATACAATCTTAAAATATTACTTTCGCAACAAACACTGAAAGCACTACAATGTCCTTTTGGTGTGCCACCTGAGCTTAAACACTTCAAACGCGTCATACACGTGCCGCTGGAATCATTACTTGTAACACAACTATCCGCCGCATAAGTGCGTCGAGCCATGCGCTGTGCTACAAATCCGGAAGAGGTCATATTGGAATTTAATTGCAGAGCTAACATTTCATTTATAAGGCAATGGCAAGTTGCTAAAAAACTAATTAATAGCCCACTTAAATTCATTTTGCATACGTAGAAATTTTCAAGCACTTTTTTCAATTCATTATTTTAATAGTTTTTGCTTAAAAGATTGTAAAGGGCCGCTCTAATTTTGGTAACTGACTGCATTTAAAATTTGTTATCATTGACTTTTATAGCAAGAAAAAATGTGTCTTTTGAAATCTAAGAACGTTTTTTGTTTTTCTAAGCAAATCAAATACTTGTGTCAAGATCCGCTCCCTTCTCATGCGGCATCTTTAACCACGAAATGGTATTTTCATGTTTTCAAAAAAGCTTTTGTTGTATTTAAAACTTCTTAAATTGTGTAAATATTTGTAGACATTTCTTTCCGAAATGTGTGTTTAAATATCAAACTGAGGTTCATCAAAGTTATTTATTTCTTTAAAGTTTTTTTTTTTCATTTAAGTATCAAATGGTAGCGGACGTTAACCGCCATTAGCTAAAGTTATGGCTAAAGTCTTAGTTAGACTAAAGAGCTAATATTTCTTCACTTTCGGCAGCGTGATGTAAACATGATACAAATTCTCTCGTTAAAGTTCATACTAATTATTACATGATTTTAATTATTATTTCACGATTAATGCCGTCATTGTTTTGTAGTAATTCATTTATTTGTTAAAAAAAATAATTAAATATTGATATTTATTTAACCGTGTTTGCTTGGTAAAAAAACCTTAAAATATTGTTACCTTCTACTAAGACAGGAATTCAGGCAGGCTATTTTGTTTGTTGCTTTACTTCTTCGCTGAGACACTGCTGCGGAAGCATGGCAAAGGGCGATGATATGCTGCGAGGTATATCAGCATCGATGTGAGCTCTTTACTTTCGATCTTAAATTTCTAAATTTTCAGCAAAAATGAACGCAAGAGATATTGCACCAAAAAAAATTCTTATGACTGCCATCCAACCCACGGCTTCAGCTATTTGCAGTGATCGAATTTGCTAATTCAGCAGAAAGAAGCAGACGATGCTTAAGTGAAAAACCTTCACTCACATGAAAGTGTTATAGTGATACCCTTCTCTTTTAAGAAATCATTTCAAAATGGGATTGCTAATGCCACACTATCAGTTAAAAATGTGATGCAAAAGCACTTTTGGTGCTTAGAAGATATAAACAAATATCATCAAAACAAAAAAAATTTTGATTGCCATTTTTAAAAATATTCGAAAATTAATTTTGCAAAACGTAAAACAATTAATAATGTACCACTTTTGGTAATTGCATTGAAAATTGCTAATACTAAAAAAGAAAAGGCAAAGAAAAGGTAAAAACATGCCTTCATACTTTTACCTATATCAATTTTTTAATAAATTTAAAAATATACATTTTTTGGTTTGGCGTCTTTCTTTGTTTAGCTGCTTGAAGTAAAAGTAACTCTGATCGCACGAAAACTTTCATAAGCTTTTGCAAATCGCACGATTTGTCAAACAAAATCGCACAGTTTTATTCCACACATTTTTTTTATGCCCACATGACATATTTGACAAGTCGTACGACTGTGTAGACTAGTGAAACCAGGCTTTTAAACAAATTAGTTTTTTATTGTAAATAAAACCATTTACTCGTCCCATTGAAAATATTTCATGAAGAAATATGCGAACATCTGATTAATATAATGAATTCCTTTTTCAACTGAATAAAGCTCTTTTTAAATCTAAAATTATTTTTGTAAGCTCTATCGTCGAAATAGATATGCAAATACAAAATTATTGTATTTGGAAGGATACATAAATTTCGTTACTATTGCGAAATAAATTTTTTAATTTTTATTTATTATTTATTATACAGATTTTCCTCTGCTTGTACACCTCGTTCGACTGCAAAATGCAAATTTAAGAAAAACCAAATTTGCCTGTAACTCTGCCAGCAGATTTCATTTTTAATTAAAAATTTTCCTAACGAGTTTTAGAGATTTATTGCCAAGTTTAAAGTTTTCTGTAGGAGCCGGAAATATTTTATATTTAGGGACTTTTAGCTTTCATATGGCGATATGCATATATACTCGTATACACATATTTTATAATTTTATAGGTTGGCATTTGTATGAACATTTTGAGGAATGAAAATATTTCTGGCGGGTTGGCAAAGTTTTTTTTTTTTAATTTTTTTCTATGTGTAAAAATTTGTAAGATAATAATTCTTTTAAGCGGCATTGTATTTCGCTCTCCATTATTCGTAACTAATTTTTCTCTTCTTTTCGATTCAATTAAATTTTACTATTTTCTATTTTGCAAACATCTAATAATCTGGCTTGTTAAATTAATTGTCACAATCATGTTTGTTTTTAAGTGTATCTGCATGTATCGCTCTACACATGAAACGAGATGTGCACGTGCGTGCATGTGTGTGTGTGCGTGAATAAGACCTCGTTAAAGTTAAAAATGTCAGTCTTCAAAAAATAAGTAATGCTTTAACACTTGACTTACTCCTAATAAGTCATGTGATCAACATAATCTTCAAATCCAAGAACACGCATTTGCGACTGTACAACAATTCAATTTTAAAGCGTTTTGATTTTGGATTTTGAATATGTGGGTATGCAATTTATATGACATTTATTTCTGCTTTTTCTTTGTAATCAAAAACAAACTTCTGATAGCTAGAATTTCCCATAGAGAAATTAGTGAAAAATTATCGGTAACTTATATTTTATAACAGCTTAATCACACGTCAGACCAAATAAAAAACTAATTAATAATAAATAATGGTAAATTCTTATTATTGAAATATGAAAATAAATATTATTAATTTTTGATTTTTATAATAAAACATATTCGGTTAAATGTACACTTTTTATAACTATACTATGATCTTTCGCCTTTATTTATCCCATTGTGCAATAAAAAAAGTTTTTAAGATATTTTTGTTATCTTTTACAAAATTTCCAAATAAATTACTTTGAACTAAAATGTAATTTCCACTAACGTAAGAAAAAAAATAACTATCATTTCATATAAAAGATTTATCATGTCAAAAACATGATTTCTAAACGCGGCACCTGATTGGTTGCATCTACTCCTGATATTTCTAATATGTGTGTTTATATGTATATGTATTTAATTGTGATCAGATAGCAGCAGAAAGTGGTAAAAGGTCGTAGCCACTCATTGTACTGCAGAATTTACATTTGATTGTTTATAATTTTTTTTTGCTCTTAATTATTGTTCATAAAAGATCTGCTTTAAGATTAAACTGATTTTGTCTTGATTTTAAAAATATTTTAATAGTATGTTAATTAGTGGAATTGACTATTGTGAATAACCTTTTTCTAATAATTATTATTTCAAATAAATTTTTCCCATTATCTGTTTTCTTGAAAAACCATATAAAAAGGGGCTTTTTGATATATTTTTTTTTTTTAATATTCATTTAATTAAACTCTTTTAATTAATTGTATGAATTATTACATTTATTAAATTAATGATGCGGCAACACTTTTGGCCTAATTTTTTTCCTACTTCCGAAATTAATCACAAAAAAAAATTTTCATTGGTTGTAAAAAACTCATCTTACATAGAAACTCTTCCGCAAAATTTGCGTAAATAAATCTAAATAAATTATGCAACACACAAAGCAACATCAAAAGCTACATGTGGCTGCAATTTATTTTGCTTCCTTAGAATAAATGATACGAGTACAGGCGTTGCTGTAAAGTCAGCAGTTTTGGCTTGTATCTTTTTTTGCCGATCTCGCCAACAAAACCTCTGTTGATTCAACGGCTGCTACGTCTGCATCTAACACGAAACTTTTGCTTCTTTTTCACAGGAAATAAAACATTTATGCAGTGTATATTCGTAGTGTATTACAGGGTTTTTATTTAATAATGTTAAGAATCAGTGCAATAGGAGGTCATCATACTTTTGTGTTGTGAATAAGTTGAAAATTTAATATTTATGCGAAACTAAAGTTAAAACCTTAAGGTATTTTTTATATGCAAGCAAAATGTGGGGAACATGATGGCAAACAAAATAACCCTTCACAGATACAAACATATGACATTTTATGGCCACAGTAGGGGGATGATGCCACATTTTTGGAAGTGGAAGGTAAGAAGCGTGTGATAAATATAATAATTTCTTGTTTTAAAAAATAAAATGTTATTACGAAATTGCTTACGAGAATTATAATCACTTTTTAGAAAAAGGTTCTGCATTTTTATTTGTTCTTCAAATTTATTCAAATACCGACAAGTTTATAAACACCTCTGACCCATAAGATGATCTGAAAGTTCTTAAAAATTATTTAATCCACGGAAGGGTCAACTTCCCTAATAAACACATAAAAAGTGATGATGCTCGCATTTTATGTCTTTTGCCCATTAAAACAAATACGCATGTGAGCACGTGTGTACACATACATGCATACATGTATATGCACACGTTTGCCAATAGTTATATAAAATTTATGTAATTTATGTAATTTATGTAATTTATGTAAATTTTATATAGTATAAATTTGCTTAAAACATTTTAAATGCTGATATAACAAGTTCTTTTAATGAAACAAGTTTCAAATAAACCTTGTTTAACATCAACCACCGAGTTCATTAAATACTTTTGTTATCAGCCAATTTGTGGCAGAGGTTGTAATGAGTTAATGTATGTGGTCGGGGAGAGAGCTGCGGCTAAAATTTAATAGCTGTAAAAATGTTCGTCTTCATTTTGTTTTTGTTTTTGTTTTTGTCATTTTAAGAATAGATTTTTTTTATTACACAATAAGCCACAACAAGGACAAAATACTCGTACTCGTATTTTAAAGGCATTGTAATAACGGCAACAGCAAGGAAGTACCCGACTAGTCGGTACCTTAAGCTCGCATGAGAGGAATATAAAAATCAAGAAATATTTTCATATTCCTTATATTCCATATTCCATATTTCGTTCCCACATTTTATAAAACCTGCATATAGATACCTTTTGAGAAAATTGTTAAGCGACCCATGAAAGGAATATGTTCCCTGATGTTCGCATCGGATCCAACTTATATCTCTCAATAATAAATTCTTGGAAATTTATTGTGTCTCACATAAAAAACTATTCCGACAAAACCTTAAAATCAAGCAAACTTTATGTTTTTCACACATACGAGTATATTGTTTGCTAAAAACGAAGTATACATACATATTTGTCCAAACTATATTTGGAAAATTCAATATATATAAGTTTTTTCGATCTGCTCTGTTTTAAGTTTCTTTCTATAAATTTAAGATGCTCAACTCATGAAATTCCATTTGATTTAAATACAATTTAATTTAAAATAAATTTAAAAATTTTTCTGTTACTTATTTACTGATCAATTTAGTGGAAGTCCTTAAGGCAAAACACATATAATGTGAGATTATGTGTGCGAAAAGTACGTAAGTATGTCCTTATTAAAGTATCATCAACTCACTCGAGCATGTTTTCCTATTAAGTATCAACCTTGTGTATGTGGGGATGTGGGGATCTGGGTACGTTTGCATGAGTATTTGTGGAGCTCTAACGCTTGTGCATACGTATGTATGGCTGGAATAGTGTTTATTTGTGTATCGAAATGTGCATATTTTATATATTTGTTTCTTTCTTCAACTTAAGTTGTTCTTGTTCTTTTAATGTTTCACAACACAGATGACATCGAGTCACAACATTTATCCTTTTTCGCATCCTCTCAAACTAACTCTACGCTTTTAAATAGAAAAATAACAGCAGAAGCAACAACAACAACAATGGTGACAACAAATTCTTGTTAAGCATGAAAATAAAGTTATAGTAAGGCAGAAGCATCACTTTAACATCGGCAACTTTATCAACATCCTGCCTGGAAGTTGATACATATAATTATAGCCAAAAATGGAAGAAAATAATAAACTATTGAATTTGCAGGGTAAGCACAGTGAAATTCTGATATAACTAACGAATTTCATTATGACGAAAAATACTTTCCCTGCCGACTTCTGTAAAGCTTTTTATACTCGTATGAATTTGCTCACGAATACGACTGACAAATACATTTCGAGATATAGACAATTCAGAAGAATGCAAAACTATAAACTGGCATTAACGAAGCTTACCAGTGAATATCACTTTTGGTTGCCAGATGTTGAAAACCGCCGAGGACGTTATATTACAGTGTCTATAGTTCATCCTTCCGATGAACCAAAAGCTAAAAGCAGATAGCAATTAAATCCTCTAGAACCGTCTTATCGCTGCTTCCCTGTAAACTCAAGAACCTTTCGACCTATAGACGAGGGTGTATATATGTATAAAGATATGTAATTTCAAAGTTTCTAACGTTGCTAGCCAGCTGTAATTGGATATATATATATATTTTTTGAGATTTAAGCGTTGATAACTACATGTATTCTATTCGGTAAATAGAAATTGAAGAAAAAATTAATAGATCTAATGAACTTTTTTATTCCAGACACTATTTCCCACACTGCACAAAATCTCTATTCATTCAGATTTGCACAAAACGTAATCAACACTAGTGAATACATATATTAATAATAATTCTCGTTTACTCGTTGAAATCTTTTACATAAACATGATAACTAATTTTACAATTACTTCTTAAGATTGAAATACAGTTGGTTCATTAACTTTTTATTTAAAAGTTTCATTGAACAGATTTAGTTTTATGGATTCCGTTGGCAATTCTATACTCTGAGGCAATTCTGAATTAAATTCGATATTTCCATTTTGTTTCTTTTTTGTTTCCGGCAGTAGGATGTTGTCACGTGGGTTTTTGGACTACTTACGAAAAATAGAAATACTTGCAAAGCCTGTTTCGGCTCTTATACGGCAATAGGCAATGGTTATTCAACTGGTCGCCCAATGTACACACTACTCGCAATATCTGCAATAAAATGTTTATGTTTATTGAATTTTTGTTTTCCTATTTCATGAAATAAATTGTTTGTGTTTGTTTTGTTTTTTGCTTTTCCTATTTATGCAAAATATATAACACGTGCACTGGTACTGGGGTATCTTGGTGGACGGTTAAGTTGCCGTATTAGGCAACTTTAAGCAAACATTTGCTGGCCGGCTTTTAAACCAGAATTTTTTTAAATTATCAGTTCCCAAGTGTGCAGTGTTAATACGAGACTTTAATATAACATAAAACCTCATTGTGACTTGCCAATGTGTTACGAAGCAGATTCAAAGTTAAATAAACTTTCTTTTCAGCAATCGCTGGCAGGGAAGAAGTGTTTAGAGGAGAAATGACGTCAGCGTTTTAATAAATTTGTAAACAGATTTGCTAATTTCACTATAAAATGTTGATGAGAACTTGGCCATATTGCTGCTGCATACAATAAGCACAAGATGATTAAATAGTGAGGTGGTGTGTGTGTGGCTGGATGGATATATTTCATAATGTGGAAAGGCTAGTTTGCATAGTCAAATATTTGTCTTCACATGTAGCTCGTATATGTTTGTTCTTACATTTAAAGATAACGAAGGAAATATGCTTTAAAGAGGGTTTAATTTTGCAACAGAAATTTTAATGAATTTAAAAACGAAAGAATATTATCCGTAGAATTTAAAGAGCATATCCAATATTAAAACTTTAAAAGGTATTCGCCGGGTAGCTGAAACATACACTCTCAGATAAACATATTTGGTGTGACAAATGGATGTTTATAGAAAATGTTAGTTAGTGATGATATGAAAATGGTATAATTGTCAAGTTTTGTTAAGGAAACTTTAATTTATGTTACGCTTAATTGGAAGTTGTGTACTAAAAAACTATATAAAAACTGACTATATAAAACTATAAAAACTGACTGACTATAAAAAAAAATAAATTTTTTCAGAAAAATATGCATTTACTTATTTTACATAATTTTATTCAATTTATATACATTTACTCATATAAACTTTTAATTGTCGCAAATTTGCACAAAATTGCATACGGCAAAAAAATTAAGTCACTTAAAGACTTTTGAAAACTGAACGAGAATTGCTTACTATTGCTGCTATTGGCTGCTTTAAATATGAGAACAAGTAGCGTGTAGCAAGAATGTTTGTTCAGAACTATAATCGCGAAGAAGCTTCTAGAATAGCACTGCGAGTAACTGGTTGACCAGTTCCATTAATAAATAGTGCATCTACTCTTGGCAAAAACCTAATAATTTTCGAAAACATTCATTAAGATACCCTGTTAATTTTTTCATCCGCTTTTAAATTTCAAAAAGGTGATTTGCCTTCCTAAGCTCTCCACCAATTTTACTCTTACTGTTCACTGCCAAAAATCAACTCTGTAGCCTCTTTTTCATTTAAAAATTGCTTGCTCGCGCGCTTGTCGAAATACTTTGGGATATTATGTGGGATCTCAAGGTTAAAATATTCTTGCTTTTAAGCAAGTTACACTCAAGTGGAATAAGAACAGCATTAGAATTGCTGTAATGTTGTTGTTGGAGACACCATCCTGGAAATGGCAATGGCATAAATCTGAGCTTATAGAACGACACAAAAAAAAGCGCTGAACTAAACGGAGTACAAAATTTAACGTTAAATATTATGAAAGTGCAATATTGCTTAGATACTCAGATGAAATAAGGTCTGATAAATCTGGTTTTTAGAGTAGGATGTATGGAGTTGTAGACAGAGTGGTAGAAGAATAGCGAGTATAGCTAAGAAACGCTTTAGTTGCAAGGATCTCTCTTAAAGTTATATTCTAGTGGGGCTTGGAATTACAACACAAAGTATAATTTCTTAAGTGTTCTTTTTTTTTAAAAAAATTTATTTACAGAATTTATCTTCTCCAATTATAATTAAAAAAGTTTTTCCTACTTCAAACATTTTGAACAGTTTTTCTGTTTGCTTTGTCTTTGTAAAGTGTGTCTGCCAATTAAGTGAAGCGTTAATTTGGTTCCACTGTAATCTTTTGAATATCATTTTATTTAAATTAATTTGTTATTCACATACTGGCGTGGCGATTTTATGCTGCGTTCACGTGTTTTACTTCTGTTACGCTACAAACAAAGAGCGTGTTAATCACTGAAACGAAAGTAAAGGAAAAATAATAAAATTTTAAATGGCCAACAGAATATGTGCCAAACGTGATATAAAACATATATAAAAGTTATGAAGTTGATACTGGGGGCGTTGCTTTTCTAGTTGCGGTTGCTTTGGAAAGGATAGTAAAAATGAGGTACTAATTAAATTAAATTTTCATTATTAATTTCTTTTGTTTAAAAAGGTTTTGTATTGTACAAGAATTTTCTTCTAAGTTTTGATTTAGCAAGGAATGCCTTCCTTATGGTATGAAGTGTTTCGTAAACATTAAAAAGTTTGGTTTAAGATTGCGGGAACGTGGCTCCAGTATAGTATTGATATTAAAAAATAAATAATTAATAATTTAATTTAAACTTATTTTATAAACAGGAATATCTGCAGTAATTTTTGTAAAACAAGAATTATGTAGTAATTCTCGTTTAGTTTGAACAAATTATTGACTGCAAATGAAAACAGGTAAAGAAATTAACTTTAAACTTTAGAGGCAGAGAGTACTTCTATACCAGTTTCTTACTACTTTTATAAAAAATATAATGCGAAATTTTTTTAGAACGTATTTAACTCGATATTTTTGCATTCAAATGCATTCAAAAATCTTACATTTCATCTACAGATCACAGTTTGTTTCATTCATATTGGTTGAGTGCTTCGAAAGGTGTTCGGTTTTTACCACTTTTTTCCAAGTTCACACCATTTTTCTTTGAAAGCGTCACATATAAAGTTTACTTAGAGCGGTCTACACACTATCAAAATACTCTTCAATTATTATGCTTGCATGATTGATACAGAAGGAAAAATTAAATTTTTTTACTTTCTTTGACTAAACACTGATTCACATTATTTAGAATTACTTAGTACCATTAATTGAAGTATATATTTGTAATCGCCCTGAAGGGCACACACACAGATTACACACAGATTAGCTAAATAAGAAAATTTGCAAAATTTATAATTCAATGCAAGCCACCTATAAAGCTCCGAGTTAGGCCATCTGAATCACAAATATACATTTCTTCCACTTGACTTTGGATAAAAAGTATTCAAATTATTTAAAATGTAAAAAACGAATACTTATGGACTGAATAATTTACTAACCCAGCAAACATTTTTATATGTTTTAATAAACATTTAATGAACTTCTGAATTGAGTAATTTGTGTTTTGATTAAAAAATATAAATAATAAATATCTGTTTGAATTTGTAACTTTTTTCTGCGCCTTCTTTGCAAACAAAATATATATCAGCTTATTACATATTTGAACTAAGAATTAAATTTAGGCTCTTCTCTGGCTGTTTTCACTGTGTAAAAGTTCGTTTACAAGTCCATTTTACTCGTTTCAAGAAATCGTGCCGAAAAAAAATTGAAGGCAAAAAAAATTTCGCAAAGTTTTTACATGGAAACGTTGAAAACTTAAAATTTTTTATTTTTTTTTTATATGCCCAACATTTTTTGCTCTGTTTAATTTTGCAAAATTTTAATATCCAGATGATACTCGAAATAGTTTTCCGTACTGCAAAGGATGAATGAGTAGTGCTGGCAATTGTGGCAGCCTCCAAAAAAGAAAAAAAAAATGAAATGAAATGAAATGAAATGAAAGGTGGTAACAGCTCAAGTTTTGTGTGTGCGATGCAAGTTACATTTTAATGATCCTCGTTGTGTGGCGCACTATCATGTCATTGCACAATGCTGCAATTAAATGTGGGATGATTTTTTATTTTTTTTTCAAATACTTTTGTATGAAAATGTGTGTGCTGGTGAATGCTGCTCGTGTGCTACAAAAAATTTACTTATTAAAAAGAAACATACAATCATTGCTCGGGAATAAATGCAACTGCTTTTAACATTTTCTAGTAATCAGTAGTGGAAACAGCTACTATCATCACCAGCTTCCACATCTGCGGGCCTTTTTCCACATTCAGCTGCTGCGACTTCATCACCATACGGCAATTTATTGCGGTTGCCCTAAATAGTAGTAGACGTACGTATAATTATATATGCAACATTATCGTTATCGTGCTCGTCATTATCACCATTGTCGTCCTCACAGTGTTTGCAACTTATTTTAATTCTATATAATTTCAACCAACATTCCTGTAGCTTTTTAAGCTTTCTGAGTAATGCAATGAATTCTTCGTTTAATTTTTTCAAACCAATTTCATTTCTTTTTTCTGATTTCACATTTTCATTTTCATTTTCATTACTTTTCATCTCAGTTTGTTTGGAAAAATTATTTTTCCCATAATGATACCTACTCATTTGCAGTTTCTGTGCCCAAAAAATAGAGAAGGAAATGGTGCTGGAGATGGCGTTCTTGTAGCTGTTTTGGTTGTTGTTGTTGTTATTGCAAAATGAACAGTTATTTTAAAATTAAAATGATGCCAGTTCTTCAGCAGAAATAATTATGCTTCCAACAGTAGTAGCCGTAGTTGTAGTAATTACGTGCAATATATTTTACCTTCGCTTGGATATCAATGTGCACGATTTAGGTGTTCCCAAATAGTTTTACTAGAATTTGCCATTCTTTGGGGGTCACAAAGATATTTTAATGGATTATAACATTTTTTTAACGTGGATTTTCTGCTTTTGCCAGAGTATTTATCAAATAGTAGGAGTACAGAAGCAGGGTGTTCTTAAAGAAGCTACATTGTTTTCGGAGTAACCTGAACGTCGAAAGGTTTTAATTTCTTTTTTTGAAAGGTTCCACATTTTAAAAATATTTTAAATCCTCTCTGTGAATTTAGTTCCTTATTATCTAATTTTCTGAAAAGTATTGCGATTTCTTGAGCTACCGGCTGGTTTTACGTAGTTTCTGAACGTTATTTATTGAGAAATTAAGTTTTCCTGCTTACAGGGCAGGAAAACCTAATATTCCATCATATCACATATAATATTGCATCATATCACATATAATATTGCATAATATCATATGTGAAGGGCTTAGTAAATTTATTATTACAGACTTTCTGCTGACTTTTGCCAAACTAATTTTGATATGCTGAAGTTAATCTACATGCTGCATTCTTCTGTTGGTTATGCCAAATTATCAGTACAGCTTAAATCATAAGTTCAAAGGTTAGCCTTTCAAATAAATTAAAGAGATATTTTGTAATAAACAAAAAAAAAAAAAAAATTATAATAAATAAATATTTTGGAATAACTACTTTTTGACCCTTATTTTATTAAAATAATTGCTCTTTCCTAGATCTGCGTGTATATTTCAAATAAAATCTGCTCAGCACCAGACCGGCTGATTATATTATAGAGTAAATAAATTAATGACATTTAAATTACTTAGGAGTTGAAAAAGTTAATATTAATAATAATAACGATTTGCAATATCATTATAATCAGCTAAGAAAAAAAGAATATATTACATATTACTTTTTATGCACTCTAAGAGATAAGTTCTAATACATTTTTTGTGAATTAGGTGTTTTTTCTAATCCTGTTTAAGCCCCAAATTAAAGTTAAAATATTATTTAATTACAATAATTCAATTATACTTTAGAAAATACATTTAAAATCTCTCCACAAATTCTGAATTTAGTTTTGAGTTTAAAAAATACTCAGTCTGGCATCTCATAGAAATTTAAAAAACATCAGATGATGATAATGATTGCGAACACATTGCATACTTTTCGGCTTTTTAAAAAGTATTTATTACTCTCGCTTCCAGCACTCATTTACTTTTACACTAGTAGAGTGATTGTGTGTGTGTGTGTGTTTGGGTGTGTGCGTGCAGTGTGTATGTAAAACTTTTAAAACCAAACCAACAATAATAACTTGTAGCAAATGAACATTTTGCGCTGGCATGCCTCTCATAATCTTAAACAGAATAGCCAGCCGTATTTTTTAAGGTCAGCTACGATGCTTCGGTACAGTCCTCACAACGAGAGTATTTTATTGCTTTTTATGAGAGTAGTGCTGGATTAGGCACTACTATTTCCTTCCGATAATATAATCTATATCGGCACTTGATTTACCACAGAGATAAGTTGGGAATAGAAAAAATTTGTATTTTTTTTTTCTTAGACTTACATTTGAGGCGATAAATAAAATAAAACTTTGCATATAAGAAATAAAGTAAACAGAATGCAATTTGCAATTTGCAATTAATTTTTAAGAAGTTTTAAATTATTTGGAATATTTGAGATTTCGGAACTTTTACAAAGCCTATGCAAATTTACAGGGACCTTTCCTATGTATACGCTACAGATCTCTGCGGGCAGACAAATGACACGAGCCCTTAATTTCTTACCAAAAGAAATTTTCAGGCACGGTTACTAGTTCTCAGAACTTACTTTCAGAAATATTGTGAAAGCTTTTAGAACTTCTTCTGCAAACTTTTCAACTTTTCAACTTTTCTGCTGGGTATGTACTTATGTGGGCATGTATGTAACCATCATTTTGTGTGTAGTTGTGCACTATTTTAAATTGCATCTCTTCCCTGACTGCATCAACACCCATTACAATTTCAGTACATATTTCAATGCAATTCGCAAAAAAAAAAACAAAAACGAAAACGAAAAAAAAAATACAAAAATCATAGCGCATCCACATAATAATATTGCAATTGTGTTTATTTTTTCCTTTAAAATTTATTGCTACTCATGTTCCCGGTAGTTTTAAAAATCATCGTTATCTTTATCTGTATTTGGGGTCCAATTTTAACAACCGCCACATACTAATTTTCATATTTTTCTGTTGCTCCTTCTCCTATTTTATGTCTGTCAGTTTCTTTATTGCACATATTTTTTTTTGTTTTTGAACCAAAATCATCACAATTATAATTTTAATAATGTACTCCACATTTGTTGGGCGGCATTTTCTCTCCATTTAATTTGTTTGCTAAACTAAATCAGCAATTTTATTCCGCAATGGCTTCAGCAAATGTTAATAAAAAGTAAAACTTTAATTATTTGTTAGCAAAACACCAACGAAAGTAGAAAATTTTAATTTCAAAGAATTAAATATGAAAGAAAAATTTTACAAGTTGTTCATTAAATTGAAATGGGAAGTTTCTTTTTTACATGTTAAGCATTAAGAGCTTTATTAAAATTACGAGCATTGCAGTAGAATTTAAATATTTCAATGGTTATGAAGTGTTAAGGAATTTTTGAATGCGCCGTATTTAGCTAAATGAGTTGGAAATGATGAGCACTTGCAATCAACAATCAAAAACTGTTGTTGAGTGTAGTAGTAAACCCAGAAGAAAAGAAGAAGAGCAGAAAAGAAGAAAACAAGAAGAAGGATTTGGGCAGTCGGTTAAACATCTAGTCCTTTGGTCTGGAGATGGAAATTTCCTTTATCGTAAAAAAACAGATATGAAAGCTCATGCCCCACATGCACAAGTTCATTAGCTGCATGAATTATATTTTCCAAGTGTACATTTCTTAAAAATAACATTATTTGTTTTTGTTAGATGTTATTACGTTTGCCTCTTGTTCTAGGCTTGAGTTTGCTAATTTGTGACGAAAGGAGCTTTTCCTTGTATTTTATAATGTGAAGCTATTCTCATTAGTTAGAAAGATAAAATATAATCGAAAAGAGTTTGGTTTCCAGCTAGGAGCCCCTAATAGGTGAGCCATTAATAGGAGAGCTTATTGAAATGCCTTCCACAAGACTTTTAAGTCTCCTGCTACTTTAGTCTTAAATTTTTAAGTTTTTCTTTTGTAATTTTAAACTCTTAAGTTGGATAACTTACAAATGTATCTGTTTAGTTTCATTAGATATCACAAGTATGTTGTTGTTTTTGCTGTTGGTGTTGCTGTTGGTGTTGCTGCTGCTGGTGCTCAACAGAAAACCACAAATCTGCATAACTTTTTGCTTATTTGTTACTACAACTACATATTAACGAAAGGAGAAGGAAGAGATGTTTTACTCTCCTCTGCAGGATACGTGAACAACACAGAAGCAGGAACCATAAAAAAAAAATTTGTTTTTATACAAACAAATTTTGTTCTTTCTTGGGTGTGTTGTTCGCATGCGGCAGAGGACGATAAAGCCAAATACTTACATTTTTCTTTGGCCAACAAGATGTATGGTGTGATGTTAAGTGCTTTTGAGGAAGTGTGAGTTGATGCTGTAGTTGAGATACGAAAAATATAAATATGTTTTCTTAATTTTGAGACTTATTAATAATGCAAGAACTTCCATTCAATGAATTTTCGACTCTTCTGCTGACTTTGAATACGTGCTGAAGCATTACCTGATGAGCTTTACGGCGAGCCAAAGGATACCTGGCCGAACGAATGGTTAAACAAGATGATACTGTAGAGACAGAAGTCACATTTATTTTATATGTGGATATTTTTCTCTTGCTCTGAAATGGTTAAAAGTTGATTTCTTTTCCGGCAAGTGTGAGTGACAAAAATAAAAAGATGTTACTTGTTAACTTGCACTGCTGATATATGAAGACTCTGCTGATTGAGATAGAGGTGAGGGGTAAATATTAAGAAACTTTGATATGTGTGGTAAATTTACGACTTTAAATGCGGACATAAAAAGTGCTTACCGCAATTTGTCTGGGCATTTATGAGGCACATGCAAAATAAAATAAACAACATTTATATTTACATGTGTTTGAATGCAATTATCTTTAAAGGCACACACACGCACACATACAATATGAACGCGCAAACTTATAAATGCTTGTATGGGTTACATGATTACTTTGCTTAGTGTACTACGTAGTTACTATAATTTATAAGTTAAGAAGCCAAAAAAGGAATATTTAACAATTTAATGACTATAAAATTAATCCACAAAATAGAAATTGCACTTATTAGTCACACCCCGTGATGTTTGTAACCCCCTTTCAAATAGCTGTACGAATTTAATCACGATTGAGATCCTTCTTCTAACCCCTTCTTATGTCGGGGTTAATTTACTTTTGCTAATTTATTTAAATTAATTCTTTTTTATTTTTCATTTATTTATTTGCAATCTATTACAAAATGTTTGCAAAATTAAGCAAATTTCATGATTGCATTAATTACTGAAGTCACTCAAGTCAAGATATCATTAATATCCAGTAAGATTAGAACATCCTGGTATTAATAAAAAATATATATACATACGTTTTGCTAAAGCTATTAATTTTGTTCCTGACGAAGGATACTTTTAAGCCTCCTTGAAGGTTTTTATTAGTCTGCACTATTTCAGTATTTGATGTACACACGGCTCCCCAACAACTTTGTAAGGAGCAACTAATAAATCTTTTTTGCTTGGATATTTAGCTATTATTTCTTTCGATTTAATATATTCTCTATAAGTTAATGTTGTATAGAGGAGCGTTCTGCGGTGTTCGTCCTAACCCAAAATACATTGGAGGCAATTTCTTTTTTGAATGCGATATCTGACGACCTACAAGCATTACTTAAATTTTGACAATTTTAAACATTTTTTCATTAAGTTGACAGGATTTGTTGTTAAAATGTATTACATAAAAGTAAATACGGGAAAAAGTTAAATGTAATTTTAAAAATTTTCTATTAATAAGTGGAAAGCGTAAAAATTATATCATTCACCAGCCCAGTAATACTTTAAAAGCAATAGAATTCAGTAGAAACAAAAACGTATTAAACGTTAACGTATTCCAGTTTAGCATTACTTTTTATCAGTCTGTTCCAGATACCCTTCCCTTAAGTATTTAATTTTATCCAATTAGGCTTTCTAAATTAATTTAATTAAATTTCGTCACCAATTAAATATTATATACTCGTAATTGAAACGGAACTCTTCTGGGATTCATGTTAAATAATTAATTAAATTGTTTTCTCTAATCTGAAATCTTTTCTAATCCTAAATCAATATTTGATATTTGTAAAATGTACCTGCTGTTAAAAACAATTTTCGTCAACATGTACAAAAAAATCTAATCGATTTGAAAAAGTTTCTAATGAAAAAGGACCTTTTCATGAAGTAGTGCTTGTAGTGAAGATGCCGCATTATACCATAATAGTTCAACTTTAAACAGAGAGGGCAAATCTCTAATATTTAACTTTTTATTTCTTTTATTCCTAACTAAACCCCACAATATTGTTTCAGAGAGATGCCCCAGTTCGTGCCAATAAGAATTTCAGTGTGTTTGAAGTATAAATTTAAAAATATGAATTACTTATACAAAATTGTGCAAAAAGTACTTTTTATCTTAAAACTATTCTTTAAATCTCAAAAGTAAATTTTCTTTCATCTTTTTCAAAAACTATGAGTGCGTATACTTTCCATAATAGTTTAATTGGTACTAAATGGCTTTGTTGGTACTTTAAACCAATATACACCAGCTGTAAAGTAAACATTTATCTTTCGGCTTAGATTTTGATTTAAGACCACCTTAAACGTTGTTGTGTTGTGGGTCTGCAGGGTATACCTAACCAAATAAACATGAGAAACTTAAATTTATTCTTCAACAAGTCAACAAGTCAACAATTCCGGGGGTATCAGTTGCTCTTGCGTAAAATTGTGAATACTTTAGTTATGCCGCAACCGTTCTGAAAACTGCTTGCAAGAGGTGAAAGTGGTTTTTAGTTGGCGAAGGGAAATTTTGTCAAATTTGACCAACAATCTTTTTTCTTTTTTTTGTTTTATATTTTCTTTAATTTCCTTGTCTTTCATTTACTTCTTGTTTTCCTTGCATCTAAATAAAAATGTTTCTTAACTTTTAATCCTTTTAATTTTGTATTGTTCGCTTCGTTTCGGTTTGGTTTTATCTACGAGTATTTATTTAAAGTACTAAATGTATGTGTGTGTGTGTGTCGTGTGTGCTCGCAGGTCTGTGTTTTTATTTTGGAATCTCATATCCAAATGAAATTCATATATCTTCATGAAAATTCAAGTGAGTTTGTGTGAGTCGTGTGAATTTCTATGTGAACAAATTTATATTATTGTTTGTGAGCGAGCGGGTTTGCCTCTGTGTGCATGTGTGGGATTGTTAAATCGCAAATGCAAATGGGAATATGCGTTCTCACGTGAGTAACCATTTACATGTGTTAAGGGTTGGATCTTGTGCGAGTGTGTGTATTTTCCATAAACTATACACGCACATAAAAGGATACATACTAATTTGGCTGTAAGTGAAGGCGAATGGGGCACATTATCGTACAACCCACTTACATTTTAAAAGCTTGTAATAATAACCATGCCGGCAAATCAGTTAACTTAAAGTGAATTTTAGGGTAAATGATGATGGTTGATATAGAGATTACTTTTAACTAGTTGACTTACTGGGCCAGTCGGATCACTGATGCCCACATCTTAATTAAAATTAGCGGATTTCCAGGATCAACCTTAAAAACGTTTTACAAAAGTCTATGTACGGATTATAAATAACTTTTTTATAAAAAATTTTTTAAACTGCATTAAAAGATTTTTTTTTTAAGTAAATTATATTTAAACCTCAAAGAAAAATTTCTTTGTTGGTATTAACATTATTAGAAATAGAGCATGATTAAACTTGCTACCACGAATACAATTGAATAAAAATCTCAAAGAGATAAAAGGACGAGATCAAAAATGTAGAATTAGTTTTTGTTATTTCCTCAACTTGTTGTAAAAAGGAGATGACGTGGTCGAATTAGCGTACGCCCCTTTAATATTTTAAACTGCTGCAAAATCATACTCTAATAGTTTGTGATAAGGCAATACGTAACAATATCATTATTTATTCTTTCACTGTCCTTTTGTTTATTTTTGTTATAAATTACATCTGCCGTATCTCCTCTCTGTCCATATATAGTACAACATACAGTAAATCGACTGTGCAATCGAAGAAAATTTGTACACTCACTCTTCTGTAACAATATAAAAGTATGCCTTAAGGAATGAAATGGAATACCAATAAATGATATGTGGACGTCAAAACCAATACAATAGTGAAGTGCATGTGTACTTGTCTATCAAATAAATAGAATGTGGGAGCGATACAATTGTTTGCAATATGGCCATCAAGTTGGACTTACAAAAGACACTACTTTGGATGTTGGATAGCTGTAATGTGTAGCAACAGCTCACTTAACCATGATGGCCACGTTCATGCACAGTGCTATAAACAGAACGTACCGTACTCGTATGGAGACCTTTGCAATAATGGAGGCAAATGTATGTGTATATGTTTTGTTTTTGCTTACATTAGGCAGGCTGCAATCATTACTTTAATGATGAGCTTTCTTGGCGCTTCTTCATTGTAAGCAACCAGCGCTACTCTCTCGAAAGCATCGATCCACCAAAATTCATTAAAGGATGCTTAAAAATTATACTTAAAATATTATTGGTGATTAAGAGGAAGTGTCTGGAAGAAAATACGAAACAAGAACCGTAATTAGCAATAGTTTGGTTCCGTCATTACTCAAAACCCATAAATAATTTAAGTATTGCAAACCAAGAAAAAAATAAAACAACAAAATATGTATAATGTACATATGCCGCAAGAGGTTTTGATATTTTATAGCAAAAATTTAATAAAAACTTTTTATTATTTTAAGAACTACTTTTAACGGTTATATTTTTATCAAATATGCTACGAAAAACGTTGTCAATAAATATACAACATTATCGCTTAAAACTCCTTCAAAATTAAAAAATATTTCACTGCTCCTTCTTTGTTAGCATCTTTAGCGAAATTTAAATATTTTTATAATAAAAGCAATTTTTTTTTTTATAAAATTTAATAGATGAAATAAGTAAATTTGTGTTCTATAGAATAATTTGGTATAATAAAAATTTCTTATGAGAAGTAAACTCGCAGGCAAATGTTAGTGTTTCATTAAAATTTTCTATATATATATAACATTGTTTCATATCTTGAACAAAAAATTCACAAATGAGTCAGTAGTGCAGGTATATTTACCTTATAATCAATAGTGTTGTTAAATGATTGATTAAGCAATTCAAGTCCTTCATCCAAATAAATTTTGATCAGATGAAATCGGCTGAAAGATGTAAAAATAAAGTCTTAAATTGGAATGCACTACCAATTACAAGAATTGTATGAATGCAAGTATTCTGAAATTCCAACTTCGGAGGATATGACCTATAAAATATTTAGTTTTCTACGGACTTCCTCAATGGACATCAACATTCTCGGCTTTCGAAGCGTAAAATTTTTCTATTTGCCAGCACAAACCGCTTACTTTTGGGGAAACCACTTCGGGTATTCCAATCACAGAACTTTAGAGAAGATCTGTTTATATTAAATCTCCCTGGCTTAGAAAGAGAGAGCAAGGAATAGACTGATAAATGCTTAGTGTGTAGTATATTGTAAAATCTAAATTTAAGCATTATTTTTTACATTGGTAGAGTACCAATTGCATTTTACTTCTGTGTGCCCCCCTAATGTACCTTTACATGTCTTTTTTTGTAATTATTGTTTCTGTTTCTGTTACACATGTAAAGCGGAAGCGGATACTGCTGCCTCCTCAACGGATGCCGAACATGTTGGTGGCTCTGTGTCATTTATTACCACATACGGAGAACATTTTCATAACAAAAGAATCTGTATATAAACATTTGTTTTACGATTTTATAACAATTTTTTAAATTAAGTTTAATATCCGTCGTATTAGCTACAATCATAAGTAATAATACGTAAAGCATGTTGAAAAAATCAGCAAAGAAAGTGTTTAACTTTCGTAATACTTTTCTGCTTTTTTTTTTTGGCAATTTTTAAACTTAAAAGCATTTTTAACCGGAGAAGCTTTTACTTTTGTTACTGGTGTGCTTTAGTGATTTAGAAAATGTGATTCTAGTTCGTTCTTTAGTGTAAAATCACCTCAAATCCAGCCCATCCGAGTGGCAGGTGTACTCTGCTTTTGGGCAATTAAAATTTGACAGTTCTGTTTGAATCTCGAGTTCTGAGTTTTGATCAATCTTGATTTAGAACATGAAGATACGTAAGCGTGTTTGTGTCAGTTTATATGTGAATACTGGTTGCGTAAATCAGCGTAATTGATGTGGCACACTTTTCGCACAAAATGTGTTGTTATAAAGTGATCTTAAGGCAGTTGTGCCAATTTTGTTTCAATAATTTAGTCTGTTTTTTGAACTGTCTTTTTTTAATTTGAGGTTAATTAATGTGGATTTAATTAACAGAAAGTAAATTAAAGAAACATCTTGAATTTAAAAGTTTACTTTCAACATTTTCTTTTATTTTTTTGTTTTTTGCTGAAAGAGTTACTTAAAGTTGTGACAAACAACTTCAAACATTTTTATCAGCATTAAAAAATCCAGAGTGGTATAATTGTACGGAAATTGTGTGACGCGAACCTGAATTTTGCGGATCTTCAAAATATAAAAATGGCGAATCCGCAATTTAAATGTGTGGAAACAGTTGCGGTTAAGGAATATCTGTCAAGCAGAGAGATGGATATTACAAACGCAGGTCAGAGTTGCAAAATATTTCTTCCCTTAAAATAATTTCACCGAAAGTTCACATTCTCTCGTACTTGCTGGTGTGAAGGACTTCTGTTGGTAACCCTCTATGCTGTTTGAAACTGACAACTTTATCATGATGCTTACATGGCTGCAGGCATTTGTGTTGTACATTATGTTTAATTTTGTTGATGCTGCAGCAACTGCAGCTGTTTTTATTGTTGTTATTAAAACAGAAACAACTGTTGTCTAAACTAACAACATAAACACCTACGAGTTATAGACAATATCGTTACACACAAAACAGATCAACTGTTTTCTGCCTAACTCGTGTTTGTTTGCCGCCTGTTGTTGTTGCTGGTTTCCAACAATGTAAAATTTTTACTTAGTTTCCAGCATGTAAAATTACGTGAGACAAAGCAGCAAGGCATTAGAGAGCGAAGGAGATAAACCGAGAGAGAGTGAGAAGAGATATAGATAATATTTTTGAGGAATAGGGGGCAGGATGTTTGGAGTACCAGGACGATAGGACGTGATTGATTTAAGTGTATAAAGGGAATATGATGGTAGACCGGCCTAAAAATATAAAGCCCTTGTTTGGTTGTGTGTACAGATACATAACGACGTGTGTGCGAGTAAATATTGCACAATCTGTGTTTCCAGTGCTGCCACGAACAAGGAATTATTACAACGAAAATTGCTTGAAAAAGTTAGCAAATTTAGAACACATTTTGTAAATTAAGAAAATCATTGAAATTTAAAAAAGAATTTTGAGACTTTACAGTTTTACAATTATTCAGACGGAAACAGGAAAAAATAAGAATTAATATTTATTTGATATTTAAATGTTAAGTAGATTATTAATTTTATTAATGAGATGTATCATTATTACTATAAAATTCTTTTACATATTCAAAATTAAAAAAGGCTTCAATTAAAAGGCTTAAAACAGCAGTTTTTGTTTGATGTAATTAAACCACGCAAAATTCCCACACAGATTGCATTTTTAATGTGAAATTATTTTTAATTAGTTTCGATACAATTTTATACAATTTATAACGAATACAATTTTGTCTTTATAATAATAAAATTGCAAAGAGAAAAATTAAATTCCTTTAAATAGGAAAAAGTTTTTTCAGAGGCAAAGCAATTCTTAACTGTCGAGAGTTTTAGATCACGCTCCCTCTATTTTTGATGGAGTTCGTTGTCAATGCCGTTGCTGCTTTCTGTGTAAAGGCACAGGAATACTATTAGGAACATGGTGGCCGTACTTACAAAATAACTGAATAAAGAAAATATAATTATTAATAAACGAAAAATATAAAAGACACGCATATTTAACAGAAACTAAAAATAAATAATAAACGTGATATAAACCGGCAAAAAAGAATTACAAAACGAATTAAAATTTTCATGTGTGTCATCATTTAAAAAGTAAAAATGCAAAAAATGTTCGCTAGAAATAACGAAAAACGGCAACTCAGTTTACTGCATCCATTTATACAATCATCCAAAGCCCTTTGTACATACATACAAACAAACATATGTACGTATATCGTTTGTATGTGTGTTGCGATTTACAGTTTCAGTTTTTAAATTTTTGGTTCTCTGAAAAATGTTTTAATATCCGGTTTAAATTGATACATTCGACTCCTTATCCGTTATACGTGTTTGTGTATGAGGGGAATGGAAATGTGTCTGTTGTAGGGGTGTACGGGTTGTGGTAGGAAACACTACTAGTCCTGCAGTGATATTGGCATCACAAACTGGGCTAAGAGTTAAAGTTCATAAAATATAAATGTTATTGATTAATTGTAACACATTTTCTAATTGCATCTACTGAAATTGAATTCAAATTGAACTAGATAATTGATTTTACATAATCGAAGCAGATAAAAACTAGTTGTGAAAATATGTAGGTATCTTATGTATGTTTGTTTGTGCCACATGTCAAGCATTTTAGGGAAAATAAACAATATTTTTAATCGGTACATATTTTCAAATATTTTCAATCTAGCAAATAAATAAAATATTTATTGGATACATTGAAAACAAATATTTAGTTACATGTAAAAATGCATATGCATGAAGTATTAAATTTATGTTTTTAGTTTTGTAGTTATTAGAAGTTATTCATTCATTTATTATGGCATAAATTATTAATTGTAAAAAGAAATTACAGGTGCTGCGATGAGAACACTTACAAAAAATGGATTAGTAATTTAAGTCAATGGCACCGAAATGTTCAATAATATATAAAGATTAATTTCTAGAAAGGAACAGAAAAATGTAAATGTAAATGTTGAGTAAATATAAATTTTACTTGTATGGCCCACTAAGTTTGTTCTAAAAATTTCAGGAATTCATACAAAAGATTTTCGAGTTTTTTGCGAATTTTTACTTAGTTGTTACAATTAGGAATAATGAACAGCTACCATGGCTGTGCAGCATTGACTCAGACTCATTTCTGGAATACATGGCGCTTCACAGCTCCTTAATAATTAGTATTGAATTTTTGGGAAAACTTTTGGGCGTTTGCATTGGAGGAATTCTGTATATATATATGCTAATTTCACTTCAATTGCTTTTA
Organism: Ormia ochracea; assembly: GCA_963402855.1. Lineage (NCBI taxonomy): Eukaryota > Metazoa > Arthropoda > Insecta > Diptera > Tachinidae > Ormia > Ormia ochracea. The sequence continues at coordinate 52,615,417 of OY727109.1, forward strand.
ATTTGCGTTACTATATGAGATTTAGAAAGTTAAATTTTTAATATCTTAGAGCACTGAAAATTGCCAACAGGTTTTCTTTTTTAGTTGTAATATTTCGCCAATCTTTGTTGAACTTCCTCAAGGAATATTTTATATATAAAATAACAAAGAAGATAATAATAATATTTATTTTCAATATTTCGCTACATCGTTGTGTGCCATCATCGGGGTCCAATAAAAATTACAGAAAACTTACTTGAGTAACAAATAACATCATATACAAAAATAACTTAATTACTGCGATTATTACAATAATAGTTATCATTATTAGTTGTTAAAAAATATGTGGCACCGCTAAGCTGAGATTAAATGAAAAAAAAATTAGAAATGACTGACGACATATTCAGTTTAGCCCTTTTACGTTTTTTCGGATTTGTCGTTTTCTATTACTTATTAACTATTATAAATTTCCCACCTTTTCAGGATTTCTCAATATTTACAGTTGAAACCATTTTCTGATTTTTAAAATTTAATGTATTTTACGGCTTTTAGTTAAATTTTGCTGTGACTACACAGTGGAGCCGACACAGCAGAGCTTGAGAAAAACTCGTGTTCTGAGTGCTTCTTCGTTTTTAAAAATTTGTGAATAATTTCATTTTCTCTTTTTATTTATGTACCAATACAAAATATAATTTTTATTACTTCATTGAACTTTTATGTCAAGAAAGTTATTATTTAAATTTTTTATTTTATTCCCTTTGATATTGCCACGCCTTCGGCCACACTAAAAATCATAACAAGACACATTGCAGAATGAAATTTTAATTCTGCAACTTGGGCCGCGCCAAAAATAAAATCGAATAAAAATAACAGCTACAATATATTACAAGGACAAGCATAACGCATATAAACGTTTGCTGTTCCTTACAAAAATGGCAAAATCCTGTGAAAAAGGACATGATTGAAATAAATGTTTTTTTTTCGGTTGCAGCACTTGAACGTTTTCGAGCGTAACAATGCTTCAACTGTTTGTTGTGTCAATGTATGAGAGTGTCACTAAGTGTGGGTGTGTGTGTGTGTGTGTGTGTGTTTTCAGTATCTATAGCAAAGTATCTGCTTGTTTTATAGGATGCGTTACATTTTATAGTGTGTCATGTATTGTGACGTGTTTTTTATGATTTTTGTGTTGTCCTTTTGTTTTCTATAAAATAGCACAATGTTTCCCTATTTATGTGCCACTACCTGTGCTAGTCAGTATTTGTGTTTTTATATAAACTTTGGTTTTTCTCTTATTTGTGGTTTAAACTTAAATGGCAAGCGGAGATTAATGTTGTAGCATGATGCCCATAAAATACAGTTGAAGGTACAAATATTCCAATATATGTTTTGTGATTTTCGCTTGTCTTTCTATTTTATTTTGTTGAGCACGGATTATTTGACTTTACTAGGGGGTATAATAAGGCCATTCATGTACACACACAAACTCTTGTAGCTACTCATGGCCATAGCAAAGGCGGAAGTGTCTTTCATGTTGATGGCTTTAGGAAGTAGGAAAATTCCAATGTGTAAAAATATAAAAGTCACAATATTATGCTTAAATAGATTTTTCTATCAACACAATACACAATGTTTTTTACCTTTTATTCTTTTGGCAAATGTTACTTTATGACCTATAAAGTCGGGTGTATTAAATGATTACAGGGAGGCTTATTTGCTTACCGAGAAAATTTCTTAATTTATATTTATTTTATTTTTTATAAAAGGGTAAATTCAATGAAAAAATATTGAATTTCTTATTAGTTTCAAAACAGGATTACAACATCCTTTCAGTTCTTATCTTCCTTAAATTATAAAAGTTTCGTAGTATTTTTTTTAAATTAAAATTACACTATTATTTTATTTATATGTGAATAATTATGTTTAAACAGTTCTTATGCACGTGAGAAGAAATTTTTATTTGTATTATTTGATTATATAGATTTTTATTAAATTTGCTCTGGTACGGATTTTCCAGATAATTACCATATGATTGCACTTTAAAATTTTTCATTAACATTTTTTTAGTTTTATTATTTTTTTTTTTTATTAAAAGTCTAAAATATCTAAAAATCTTGTGTCTAAATTTTTTTAAGCTGTGAAAATCTAGCAGGCCTAAAGCCTTTTCAACACGGTACAAGGCAAGCATTTTTCAACAGTTTTATGCAGTAACTTTATATATTCTATTCTAATTGCTTTTAACCATCTATTTAATTAAATCTTATCCATGAACTTGATATAAACTGAAATAATAATAATAACAAATGAAAAAGTCTTATATTTCGGATTGAATTCTGATGTGTTGCAAATACAAAACTTAGTAACATTTCATTACTTGACTTGGCGCAAAAAAAAAAAAATATAACTAAATACAGCCATGAATCTGTTAAGATTTCTTCAACTAACAAAACTTTATTAACTCAAATTTTTTTTGGCTCTTCATTAACGAAATTAATTTCAACAACTCAAGTATTTTTTACATTATCCGGCAAACTCTTCAGAAATGACTTGATGTTATTGAGCCAAAAAAGCAGGGGGAAAAAGAAAACATAAGTAACTGACCATTAAAAATTATTAAATCTCCTTTTGGAATTGTGTGCTAACATTTCAAGTGATTTTATTTTAAGCAGAGGGAAAAACCTAAAACATAAAACTACTCTCCTCGTGTCAAGCACTTGGCCTTTGACATTTTCCATCCTTCTGTTTTTCACTGACCTGAAAATATGCAACATAAAATCATCATCAACGTAAAACTTAAAACGAGAGTTATTCAACGGCGATATAACACAACACAATTGCGGCAGAGAGAACAACTTCAACAACAGTTGCCTGAATAAAGCAACAGAGAAATTATTGAAGAGACTCATTAAATGAAAAAAGAAATAAACAAAGCAAAATATGTAAAAGGAACTTAAAGCAGCGAAATAGAAAACGGTATGATTGTAAGCAAAACGGAAAGGAAATAAATACAAATAAAACTTTGCCATCATTTTGAAAGCAAAATTTAACCAAGCAGTTAAATTGGTGGCCAGCAGAGATATAAATTCACAAAAACAAAAACAAAAGCAAGAAATTTTTTTTTTGTTTTTTTTTTTTTTTTTGATGACGAAAGAAGGAACTAAATCAAAAAAGTGCATGTCAACAGCTCCTTCACTTCCAACGGAACGAAAAGAAACGAACTCTTATTTAGAATAACCAAATCAACGTCAACCGAATCAAGTTGGTCGCTTCTCCCTCTAGTTGTTACTACATTCGCTTCCATTTGAATTTCTTGTATTGGAATTGTTAATGAAAACAAACTGTTACTTGTAACTGCATTTGCCACTAACTTTCTCAATCTGGTTTTTCCATTTCCTTTTGGAAAATATCCTCAAGTTTTAGTAGCTCTTGCGATATCCTATAGAGAAGAAGTAAGATGTAACCAGTTGTACGGTGTAGCAGTCCATTCTTTGGGAAGCAGTAAATTTGACAAATTCTGGACTATGAAAGAAAAAAGAAATTAAAGAAAAAATATTAATTTTTGTCAAACTCAAGATAGATCTAAGATCTGTTTTTGTGGCACCTAGTCCGAGAAGTAATCATTTTCGGTGCATTTAATGAAATACTACAATGAAGGCTTTTGTACGTTCCCTTCGAAACACGCTGATATCATTTGCAAGTGCCACTCACTGTGAATAAACTTTCTTATTTTGCACTGCATGATAAAAAAAACACAAATAAAACGAATTTATAAATCTAAAAATTTTCTTCCAGTTTTATAACAATTTGTGTTTTTTTTAACTAACTTAACATGGAAAGCTTTTGGATCTATGCAGGAATCGAACTCGCGACCTCCGCTGTAGTAGGCTGCGCATTATTTATTCGGCTACGGAGGCATTTAAAATGTTAGACCGGCATTATTATTATCGGAATATTCATTCTTTTCTCCGCTTTCTTACGATAACATTTATTGGAGTAAAATGTATTGCAGCAACTTTTAACACTCTAGTTAGCAATATTGGTGTGCCGGTTTTGTCATTATTGGAATTATTTGGTTCGATTAATTTGTTTTTTTTTTTAAATTAGGTAAATAGCATTGGCTTCAATAATGCGATCAATTTAAGCATTTGATCAGATTTATTATCATTTCCAATTTATTTATTGTTACTTAATGTGGTTGCAGCTGTCATCAAGGGAGGTTTGAAAATTGGCAGGAGCCTTCGCAAAAGAAGCCTTGCCACTATAGCATGATCAGTAGTAATATATACTGGAGTTCTGTGCGACGAATGATTGCGCCGAATAGTGGATGCATAGTAGTAGTACACGTTGCCAATATCTCTAGAAGATTCCCTTCCCTTAGCATGTATTCATCCATGCAAATCAATAGCTCGATTACCATTTCAATTCATTTTTTATATGAAATTTGACCTCGCGCTGCTAAATATTATAGAAACTTAATTTTACGCTAAATTTGCTTTTTTCTGTTTTTTGGTTTCATAATTTTCCATTTCAATTTATGTTGGTGTTCAAGTGCATTTGTATGTGTCTTTGAGTGAGTTATTTTATATTGCATCGCCGTGTGTGTATGTGTGCTGTGTGGCTGAATAACTTTGTGTCCGCTTAAGTAGCTTTTATAGCATGAGCAGGAAGGAAATTGTGGCGAGTAGAAGCTAAACGGCGGTAACTGCCATTATTGCTGGAGAAATCAACAACTACTTTACTATAATTAAAGTTTTTTTTTTGCTTTTTGCTTTTTGCTTTTTGGTAACATGAGCCGCGCCGTAAGAAATAGTACCACTTAAGTTGCAATTGAATTTTATGTTTTGTGTTCAGAAACATATGCGGCTTATGTAGATGATATACTGACATTATATTGTTTTAATCGTTTTCGATACGACTTGGATTTTGTTTCTGAAAATAAAACGCATGATATTTATGAATTATATAAGAGAAGTACATTTTAATTATTGAAGTATTTTTTTAGTTATAAGAAATTACTAATTAATTATTTTCTTTATACGAGAGTAGTTTTATAATATTATCAATATTAGACTGAAACTAAATTTTTTTTAATAGTTTAACAACTAAAATACGCTTCAATCAGTATTTTCTTGCAAAAGCCTTCTTTATACAAAAAGTGAATAATTTAACATTTTTTACGGAAATAATGAAAATTATTATTATTTAAAAATTGGAATCCATTATATTAATAAATATATTTTGGTTTTATTAAAATTAAATGAAACGAATTATAATGCGCGTTAAAGGAGCTCATCAACGTATTTGCAAATTTGTTTGGAACAACTGGGCATTTTATGCCAAAAAAATAGTTAAAAGTGAATGGAAATTGTACTATCACTACGCTAGTCCAGTTCTTTTTTGGCTCAAACTTCTAGCTTCTACAAAATAAACTGAAAATAATTGTGAAAGACAATAACAGCGAAGAAACTATAGCGGGCGCAACACAGTATTGAGGCCCAAGTATAACCTAACCATAGAATAATAGTTATTTGGAGCATTTAAATGACCGAATAAATAATTTAATTTAAGTTAAGCCTTATTTAACAAAAACAATAGTGGTTGCCATTCAAAAACTTAATGGAACATATGAAGCATTTGAAAGTCACAAAGAAAGTCCTTTCCATGTATTAAAATGTCTGTATAAAGTATTGGTGCACCAGAACTATTTTAATGCATCAGCTGAAACTATCGTGCAGCCAAAAATGGTCATTATGTTCTCAATTGATAAGTAGTTTGAAAAGTATATGACCAAAATATAAATTGAAAGGCGAAAATTAACTTCAACGATGTTGTGTATTTTAGTTTTAAAGTCTTACTTTTTTCCTAAATTTTATTGGTTTTGTATTAAATTTTTTTTTGTTATATTATAATTGGCAACTGAAGTCCTGGAATTGAATTTATTATCCATTCCTTCCTTCGGTATGACCTAAAGCAATTTTCTGTTTTGAAGTATGTAAGAGTTTCAAACACTTAAAAATGTTGTATTAACTTGGAGTGTGTTCATGAAAGTGAATGGTCGGTAGGAAAGCTTTAGCTTAACAAATGAATTATTAGGCAGGTTGGGATACGCACATTTCGTAAGTGTATTTTTTCTAGCTGCAACATGCTTAAGAACACACTCTTTTTCAGCGAGGCTGTATTTATGACGGATATACATTTTGAAATAAAGATGAATTTCCTGCTGAACCAACATAACATATAATTTTGTTATTTTTTCGTGTTATAGTCCTTGGATGCATTAGCACTATTTTTATGGCTGGAAAAATCATTAAGGCTGACCTGAAATATCTCACTGCTCGAGAAATAGGATTAGAATTAGGAAAATTAAGATTACGAAAGCTTCAACACGCAGATTCCTAAGAAGCGAATATGACAGCCTTTAGATCTTGTATATAACAAATTCAAAATTAATTATGACACCATTGCATTTGAATACTGCTATAATTAAGCGTTTCTCTAATCCATTCTGCACTTAAACTAGGCAATATTGGGTAACGTATATGCCCAGTGCTAAAAGATATCCAATTTTTTGGCGAGTAAAATAAGTCAAAGTAAAGTGCTGAATTAAAGTGTGAATTAAGCCGAATGCAATGGAACGCTGTAGATATCGTTTCAATAGTACTGCACCATCCTATTGGCAGACCATTTTTATTTGCACAGTATATAGTTTTTTAGAGTCCCCTCATCAACAAGCAACTGCCCATATATACATATTTATTAAAGACGTGCAATGGCACATCTAAAGCGCAGCAGTTTCTTTTAATAAAAACTGCAGATGAGTGTTGAATGAATATTAATGAATGAGTGAATAAATGTATGAAATGTATGTGAATATGAATGTATAATATATAATATTTTCTTTGCATTGTAGAGTATTCATTAGACTGCATTACTTGTAGTAGTTAAAGTAATTGGTAAACAAAAACCGTTTAAACAGTTTAATCATAAATAAAACTTCTTCCTAAATGAACACGGCAGATATGTGGGTCCTAAAAAGCTCTACAGCAGTTACCTCAGTCGCTCACATATAGCAGTTGCAATATTGCACGTCTTTAATATGTATGCACATACAAGTGATTTGGCGAAAAGTTTTTGGAAAACATTGCAATGTGATATGCGAGCATGGCTATTTCAGTTTTATTATTCTTTTTCGGTTTTTTGCTTTTTTCACATTTATTTACTATGTATGAATAAAAGTGGGTGGAATGGGAGAAAGAGTGAAAAAAGTTTATTAATAAAAACGCAGTACAACCAGATATTGAAGTCTGATAGAACCAACAGAACAACTGTAACACTCAACACTACAAGTGTTGACCTTTCAAACACTGAGCAACTTAAATGAAAACCCCAAAAAACACTTTTAAAACAAATTTATGTAATTTAAAACAAATTTATTAAATTTCAGCCAATCGAAATAGCCATAACTTTCGTATTTATGCAATAGCAACTGTAAATTATCTCTAAGATTTTAAAAAATATTTACTAACAGCCTATTAACGTGTGCAAAACAAATTAATTAGCTTTATCGATGTTTCCTCTCATCGGAAGGGAAATTGCAATTATTTGCGTGTATATGATTTCAGATTAATTTCTGTTTAAATTCATTCCTACTTCCTGAACATTAAATGAGTAACGAATGTAGTTGAATTAAATCAAAAGCTTGTCACAGGATTAACACAAGATATTCAAAATCACTCGATATAGTTTCAAATTTTGATTTCGTAAAACATAATTAATTTTTGCTTGACCGGGAAGCTTCCGGATGCCTTGGCAAAAGGAATGTTAGTGCTACAAAGGATATCAAAGAGAGAAAGCACCTCTTGCTACGAAGTCACAATTACCGGGTGTTCTGTGTTATATATCATTAAAAGAAAGTCGAATAGGTTTATATGTATATGCATATTAGCTGGGCCTTTTTGGAAGTGGTTGTGGACTTGCTTTTTTTTGGTCAAATACGGTAAAGCTTTCTTAAATGCTGTTTTAGTATCTTGGCACGGCAAACTTGCAAGTGGTTCTCTTTTATTAATATTTTTAAACATGTTTTTATATATTTGCAGCTTTTGTAGTAAAAAAGTTCCTTCGCACTTTTTTAGGTTGCGTGTTAGCCTTTTTTTTTTGTAAAAATACGTTCAAGTTGACAAATAAAATATAGAAATATTTGTTCATGGTTTACACTGGTTAGCAGAAAGAGAATGATCTGCACTAATACAAAGTAACACTCACTAAATCAGCACTCCTTACGAAATTACACTTAGTGGTAGATCTGGCTGATAAATGGTTAAGAGGAAGTCGAATTATATAAGATCCAATATATCGCCGCTGTGCTTGTGGCGAATAGTATATAGCGATAGCACTGGATGCCAATATGAGTTGGAATCCTGTAAAAGAGAATGTACGCTTCGAGATGCGAATATCCTCTCTAATATCTTTTAGTGTGCTTCTAACGAAAAATTACTTGAATTACCTTTTGTTAGTTCATCCTCAATATAGTATCGCATTAGTTTCGTACGTAAGAAATTGATCACACACTACACTGTCTGAGCGTAAACAAACTCAACAGTTTTCTGACTGTCAACAGTTTTGTTAAATTACCTATACCAATAAGTAGCATCATAAGACATTAAACACATTTACACATTCCAGTTCAAAGACACGTGCACACATACGTACACATAATTAAATAGAACATAAACGCTTATTTGATTTTAATCCTCTACACACATAAATTATACGAGAAGCAAAAACGTTGAATCATTACAGCTCGGAATCGTTCATGTGCCCAGAAGTTTCGAAAACTTTTAATAAAAGCTATTAAGCAAGCTATTAAGATTGCGGAGCACAGTCATGCTGCTCTGATAAAGCAAATAAGTAGACAGTCTTATTCACAACTTTTGAACTGCAACCTTCTGCTGAACAATATGACTGCTTTGGTGTTTAAAGTGGTTTTAATCCTTCCAAAGGAGAAAATACTTTATTCGATTTTAAATATTTTAAATGATTATTTACTCTGTTCGGTAAATAATTTTATTTAAATTCAATTTTACCATTTTCAGTGAGAAGAGATCAAACCTCAGAACTGCTAGTTATTTGCCAGATTGCATATATTTACACTCACACATGCGCACAATTGTATATTGTTTTATCTACACAGAAAGAATTGCATTTATGTTCACAGACTTTCTAATAAACATTTCCAACAAATAAATTTCTTATGTAAAAGTATAAATAGTTTGCTTGTTTACTACAATTCGTAGTATTTCTGCAAGTGTGTCCTTAATTTGCACACTAATGCGATTCTGCATAGTTATTTTGAGTTATTTGAGGTGTGTTTGTGTATGTTTGATGATGTTTAGTTTACTAAAGTAAACTATGGCTGGCATATTGTTCACTGTCAATTACAGTTGAGCTGGTAATTAAGAGCTATTAAAGGAGTAGTTATCATTGTGAGATTTATCTTTGTGTGTGTTAGTGTGATGTATTTGTATGCAAATGTTAGCATACATGTTCAACAAAAGCCATCAAAGTTTTATTTAATGCTTAGAAATATATAAGCATCCCGCAAGGAAACATTCGGACAACTTTCCCTCCCCAAATACGCTATTTTGGTCACTGTTCTAGTATCTCTTAGTTTTTCATTTTTTTCAATAAGACTCATTTGTGCATTTTCGTTACGGATATTTATTTCAGAAAAGTAATACAAGTGTAGAGTAATACAGTTTACATGAGCTGATGAAACACTGGTTCCAATGTATACTTTTGATGGCAAAAGAAATGCCTACGGAATAGTAGCAATGTCGCAGATGGACTGTATCAATAGTAAGACAGTACAGTTTCACCGTTGGCCTTTCCAGTAAGGATAATTCAATTGTAGGTATGTTTATGGATATATTTACCGCCAAAGGGATATTCGCTAAGCAAAATGGTAAAGGCTTTTACTTCCAGTTCTTAAACTTTTTGAAAAAAAAAAAAAAAAATTAAATAAAATGAAATTAATATTTGTAAGTCACCAGATACTTCAACAAGTTACGTACTGGGTATTAGAATTTGTCATGCTTCATTTTAATCAAAACTTTAATACTTTTAAGTCTTAAGGGAAGTTTAAGTCTTTGGTCATGATGTCTACTTAATGTAAAAGATTACGTGGCAGCACATGCCGCTCCATTCCATTGTCATTATGTAGCCTACATTACCTGTCACCATGATGCCTGCGTAGGGTAATGAATAATGCGTTGGCTACTAAACCGGCGGCCGCGGGTTCGATTCCTGTCTAGATTCTGGATGTTTTCCTGCGGTCAAGACGAAAGCTTCGTAGGTTAAATTAAATTAAAAATTTAATTAATTAAAAAAACTTATTTTTTTTATATTCCAACAACGAAATTATGAAATTTTGCAAAGAGATCATTACAAATTGAACATTTTTCTTCTCAAAATCTTCCAAAATCTGATATATTACGTCTTTTGATTAGAATGAACTTCCTCCCACTTTGTACTGCTTGCACGGCTTTAAGTATACTTTTTAAGCTTTAAGCTTAAGTTTCAGAGCTTTTTTAATATCAAACTTTTCCCTAATACCAATAGCAAAATTTAATAAAAATTTGGACGTGTGTTTCAAGTCTTTCGCTATAATTGCTTTAGGCGAAATGTAAAAGACTTAAGACACATGCATTGTACTTGCCAGACAAAAACTGAAGCGGCCTTTTGATTTATTCTGCAAAAGTCCGAGTTTGTAAATTTTGTAAGTAATTTAAAAGCAGACTGAAATACTGTTCGACAAGTTAAAAAGGGCCATTCGGCGTTATTCGCATCGTCCTGCCATCAACACACAAAGTTAAAATAGTGTTACAAACGAAAAGATTTTCTTGTTTAAGTTCAAAAGTAGTTGATAGCAGAAACAGAAAAAGGAAATAAATTGTTATTCCTAACACGAAAATGTAGTTTGAAGTAGCTCGTTTGTAAATTTTGGCCGAGATTTTTTTGATGTGAAACAATTAATGAAACTTTAAGCACCATTTGACCAAAAAAGAAAAAAAAAATTAATTGGATATTATTTTATAGTATCCAGTTATTGGCACAAGAAATGAATTTCGGTCGAGTGTTTTTAAGCCCACTTACCTTGCTCGTTGGTTGCCTAATTACTGCTACTTTTCCTATTTACAACCCGCATTTCGAAGTAAACAATCTATATCTAAATATAGTTACTTGAAGTTTTTATTTGCAATTGCTCTTTGCGCTACTGCATTTCGCTTGATATGTTGGATGCAAAGCTATCTTTGGAGTTTAGAAGAATGCCAAATTTCAAAGAAACTATAATGTTGCTAAGGCTGGGCTAGAGGGAAGTGATTCTAGGAGTCTGGAACTGTATCTGACAATACTTACGAACACCATTAGCACAATCAGCTTGTGTTTGCAAACGTGTAATGTACCACTATGACCTTAAATTAACACATTACTTTGTGAGTGAACTGCAGCAAGTAGATGCACTCGTATAAATCTGTAGGCAAGAGGTAAACTGTATTAAGTCGCATTTTGAGAGTATAGTAGAAAAAAGAAGTTAACCAACGCCAATATTTGAAAAATACTATAATATTGTTTTTTGTTTTTTATGTCTACTATTGTAATTAAGGCTAAAAGTAATTATCAAAACGAAAAATAAATTGCAAGTTAATGTATTTATTAAATATGTTATTTATATATATGTAAATTATATTAGGATGATAAGTGTGGCCTTACATTGTTACTATAGAAATGACCAATATTGCACTTATCACTAAAATGTGATTACGACTAAGGCTCAGTCTACTGGTATCAGTAAGATTTGCAATGAGGACTTAGACTGAAGCTATTACTATTATTCTTGAAATGTACTCGTATATCTATTTCTGCAGCCGTAAATACTTTTTTATATGCTGATGATACACAAAGAATCTCTCAAATATCCCAAAGTAAATTATTAATTAGATTGGAAAGGCAACTATTTTTGCTGCACGTTTGGAAAACATTGTCTAGTTTACATCTCCAATAAAAAACTTTATATACATTAGGAGAGCGTTAATTTCGAATTAGTCTTTTCCATTTCTAAGTTATCCTCTTACCTCTAGTATTGTTTACCTCTCAATATCCTTTTAACATAAATCCTTAAAAAGTAAATGTAGTTGGTGACTAAATAGGAATAGTGAGGGCTGTTGCTTAAAAGTTCTCTTCTCTGCAAGTGTGCACCAATACATTTACAATACTTTTAGCGATTTTCAATACTCGTACATGTTTTCATTACAACCTTCTTTGTATTTTAGAATATAATAGATGACACACTCGTGCATGCCCGTAATTACTTTTTTTTTTTTTTAATTTTGATGACAACAGCTTTAATATTGCAATGTGGTTATTATTGTTGTTCCTTTGAATAACCTAAAGGTTGTCAGTGTGCTAATGCAGTCATGTTAGTAAGTATGTCGAGCTCTCTATAAACTATATGTCGAGCTTTTCTCATCATAAGTCAATTTTAAGATGTGTCTCCAACGACAAGTTCTTTCTCCTTATATTTGTACTTTCAATACCGCATATCTTTAGAACCTGCACGACACTTCGTTTGTGATAGGAATAAAAAACCTATTTGTGTCAATTAGTCACCAAGTCTTTCTGCCATCTTTTATTGTCATATAAAAGTTTAGTGTGTTTTATTCCAATATATCCCGCCTTCTTTAATCGTAAATTAATAGATAAATTAAACACAAAATTAGTTGCTGTTAATTGGATTATAAATATGTAATAAATTTTAATGGTTATTGTTGTTGGTGTTGTACTCGTACATAGTTAAGGATATGAAATGAATGAGCTCATTGCATCATTTCCTTTGCAAGAGCAATCATTCATTTGAAATATAATTAAAGCTGGACTGTTTAATTCTTATGGAAGCAAACAAAGAAGAAGGCCAGACAAGCCTTCAAAAAGTTATGGCCATGTGGCTCAAAGGATTAATTTCTTTCTCATTATTCTTAAAAAGCTCTGAGAAATATTTCTATCTGCATATATTATTTAACGATATTAAATTGGCTTTGAATAAGCGATTTATTGGAATTTTTTCAAATATTTTACAACTTTTCTCACGTAAGAATAATAATGTAGAAAGACAGATGCTGTATTGTGGCCATTTTATAGGATTGTGGCCAGATAACGACAGATAATGTGTATTTTCATTTTGATGGTCAGAACCTGTTGTATATGAATGTACCTGCTTAGCGGCATCTTATGGTGTGGAATAACTTGGAAAAAGATCGTTTTGCTTTATTCGAATACGGGACACAAGTCTCGAGCTATGATTGAAATTGTGGTACCAACGGCATAGAGCTGTCCACTAAGAACGGAGTAAATTGCTATTTTGTATTTTCCTATTAACGTGAAGGGATATTTGGAATTAAAATTTAATATTTTATTACATTTGCACTTTACTTTTTGTTCGTTTTTACAAAGAACTCGACTTCCTCGAATACATTTAATGGGAACAAATTAAAAACATCATGTATAAATTAATTTGCTAAACCTTATCACGTGTATCAAGATAATAAAATAAACGGAAATTCTTCCATATGCAACACATAAAATTACTTTATTCAATTATGCTTACATGCATATACGAGTACTTACAAAAATATGTGCTCCTTGAAATCACCCAGTCAAATAACAGCACAACAACAATCTAATCTCACATGATTTATTCATTAACTAAACATTCAAGACTGCAAACACGTACACAATTCGTATTGCGAAACGTCGGTGTGGTCTCAACATACCCAGTGATAAGTCGTTTTTTCCTCTCCGAATAATAAAACATAAATTTTTACCTTTTGGCCAACATCAATAAGGACTTTGTGCCGAAAATGGGCGACAGCTACAAGTACTTTTCTTCGCCTCAAAAAAGAAAAAAAATTATTTATACGAAAAGATCAACCAACAACGAAAGATTTCTTTACAATTCATTGTATGATTTTCGTATGGAAGCAAAGAAAATAAAGAATTGGCGTTTTCTTTTTCGAAAGAAAGGAAAAACATTGGGGGAGGGAAAAGGACTAAACAGAAAGGACTTCATGCATGAGGTAAATATACTTATTGCAATAAAGCAACAGCGGCAGCTACAATAAACTTGAATAGATGCTGATGACTGACTTTTCTACGTTCTTGATGACATACATAAATAAACCAGAAAATAAGAAAATTGTAAAGAATGAATTGGAATGGTTAAATGAACGAATGACTGTAGAAGGATTGTATGCAGGGGCTGCCATAAATGTACTAGTGGTTCCAGTTTCAAAACTATTTCTTTGCCTGCGACAAACAAGTCATTCTTCATTTACTCATTCCTTCATCTCGTCGTCTATACAATTTTGAAATTCTTGTTTCTCTTAAGAGAAACTGTAAGAAGCACCACAAGCGAAAAGGGAATGAACATAAAAAATTATGTTGCCTTTTTAAAAACATTGCCAACACGTCCAACAAAAAATGAGCAACAACATCTGCTACGGCTGATTCAAACATTTGCAATGTATGGAAAGTATTCATATTTCTTAGATGAAAATGAAGACGAAACAAAAAAAAATTTTGAAACCATTTCTCAAACTACTCACACAAACACACCTTCAAGCATACATACATATATATTTGAATATGGAAAAATTTCACAGGCAGCGCAAGAAATAATTCAATTCCATTTTATTTAATTAAAAATTCATTAATCCAATTAATGCGCCATAAATAATAAATAAAAATGAGAGCCGAAGCCCAAAGCGATAAATGGTGCAGCGATTTAAAGTAAAAGACAGCAGATAAATGGATGAAAGATAATATTGCAGAAAATAGTAAAATTGTACAGCTAAAGGATAAGGCAGGACCTAACAAAGCAAAAAAACTGTACCTTCAACTGATTACAATAAAAGGAGCGTGTGCTACACATATATATGTATACATATATGTATATAAATCAACACCCACACACACACGCACCCCAAAGTAAGTAAGCAGATTCAATTTCATACAAGAAAACGAAATATGACACTCGTCATCTCAAGTCCAGCCCCAGTTCGCGATCCGACTATACAATGAAATCTGGGATCTGTAACCTCAATTTCTGGAAAGTTCTTCCGCATAAACTGCCTGCTATACACTCGTATTCGTAAGGACAAACAACACAACACAATACAAACGTTTTATATCGTTAAAAATAACGACGGAGAAATCCTGATTGCCTCCGAAAACGAACATCGTTAACAATTTTAGAAAAAATCGCCAGTTTTTGAAAACGTCCGTTTGACGAATTTTTAATGAAAAACTTGCGTTTTTGTTGCTCTTATATGTTTATTTTATGTTTTTAAATATTTAAAATGTATATTTGTTAGCAATAAAAGAAAAAAAAATTTTTTGAATTTTTGGGAACATTTTCAATTTTTGATAAGGGGTACACTTTGCATTTTTGTGAAAAAATCGCCAGTTTTGGAAAACGTCCGTTTGTCGAATTTTTAATGAAAAACTTGCGTTTTTGTTGCTCTTATATGTTTATTTTATGTTTTTAAATATTTAAAATGTATATTTGTTAGCAATAAAAGAAAAAAAAATTTTTTGAATTTTTGGGAACATTTTCAATTTTTGATAAGGGGTACACTTTGCATTTTTGTGAAAAAATCGCCAGTTTTGGAAAACGTCCGTTTGTCGAATTTTTAATGAAAAACTTGCGTTTTTGTTGCTCTTATATGTTTATTTTATGTTTTTAAATATTTAAAATGTATATTTGTTAGCAATAAAAGAAAAAAAAATTTTTTCAATTTTTGGGAACATTTTCAATTTTTGATAAGGGGGTACACTTTGCATTTTTGTGAAAAAATCGCCAGTTTTGGAAAACGTCCGTTTGTCGAATTTTTAATGAAAAACTTGCGTTTTTGTTGCTCTTATATGTTTATTTTATGTTTTTAAATATTTAAAATGTATATTTGTTAGCAATAAAAGAAAAAAAAATTTTTTCAATTTTTGGGAACATTTTCAATTTTTGATAAGGGGGTACACTTTGCATTTTTGTGAAAAAATCGCCAGTTTTGGAAAACGTCCGTTTGTCGAATTTTTAATGAAAAACTTGCGTTTTTGTTGCTCTTATATGTTTATTTTATGTTTTTAAATATTTAAAATGTATATTTGTTAGCAATAAAAGAAAAAAAAATTTTTTCAATTTTTGGGAACATTTTAAATTTTTGATAAGGGGGTACACTTTGCATTTTTGTGAAAAAGTCGCCAGTTTTGGAAAACGTCCGTTTGTCGAATTTTTAATGAAAAACTTGCGTTTTTGTTGCTCTTATATGTTTATTTTATGTTTTTAAATATTTAAAATGTAAATTTGTTAGCAATAAAAGAAAAAAAAATTTTTTCAATTTTTGGGAACATTTTCAATTTTTGATAAGGGGGTACACTTTGCATTTTTGTGAAAAAATCGCCAGTTTTGGAAAACGTCCGTTTGTCGAATTTTTAATGAAAAACTTGCGTTTTTGTTGCTCTTATATGTTTATTTTATGTTTTTAAATATTTAAAATGTATATTTGTTAGCAATAAAAGAAAAAAAAATTTTTTCAATTTTTGGGAACATTTTCAATTTTTGATAAGGGGGTACACTTTGCATTTTTGTGAAAAAATCGCCAGTTTTGGAAAACGTCCGTTTGTCGAATTTTTAATGAAAAACTTGCGTTTTTGTTGCTCTTATATGTTTATTTTATGTTTTTAAATATTTAAAATGTAAATTTGTTAGCAATAAAAGAAAAAAAAATTTTTTCAATTTTTGGGAACATTTTCAATTTTTGATAAGGGGGTACACTTTGCATTTTTGTGAAAAAATCGCCAGTTTTGGAAAACGTCCGTTTGTCGAATTTTTAATGAAAAACTTGCGTTTTTGTTGCTCTTATATGTTTATTTTATGTTTTTAAATATTTAAAATGTATATTTGTTAGCAATAAAAGAAAAAAAAATTTTTTCAATTTTTGGGAACATTTTCAATTTTTGATAAGGGGGTACACTTTGCATTTTTGTGAAAAAATCGCCAGTTTTGGAAAACGTCCGTTTGTCGAATTTTTAATGAAAAACTTGCGTTTTTGTTGCTCTTATATGTTTATTTTATGTTTTTAAATATTTAAAATGTTTATTTGTTAGCAATAAAAGAAAAAAAAATTTTTTCAATTTTTGGGAACATTTTCAATTTTTGATAAGGGGGTACACTTTGCATTTTTGTGAAAAAATCGCCAGTTTTGGAAAACGTCCGTTTGTCGAATTTTTAATGAAAAACTTGCGTTTTTGTTGCTCTTATATGTTTATTTTATGTTTTTAAATATTTAAAATGTATATTTGTTAGCAATAAAAGAAAAAAAAATTTTTTCAATTTTTGGGAACATTTTCAATTTTTGATAAGGGGGTACACTTTGCATTTTTGTGAAAAAATCGCCAGTTTTGGAAAACGTCCGTTTGTCGAATTTTTAATGAAAAACTTGCGTTTTTGTTGCTCTTATATGTTTATTTTATGTTTTTAAATATTTAAAATGTTTATTTGTTAGCAATAAAAGAAAAAAAATTTTTTCAATTTTTGGGAACATTTTCAATTTTTGATAAGGGGGTACACTTTGCATTTTTGTGAAAAAATCGCCAGTTTTGGAAAACGTCCGTTTGTCGAATTTTTAATGAAAAACTTGCGTTTTTGTTGCTCTTATATGTTTATTTTATGTTTTTAAATATTTAAAATGTATATTTGTTAGCAATAAAAGAAAAAAAAATTTTTTCAATTTTTGGGAACATTTTCAATTTTTGATAAGGGGGTACACTTTGCATTTTTGTGAAAAAATCGCCAGTTTTGGAAAACGTCCGTTTGTCGAATTTTTAATGAAAAACTTGCGTTTTTGTTGCTCTTATATGTTTATTTTATGTTTTTAAATATTTAAAATGTTTATTTGTTAGCAATAAAAGAAAAAAAATTTTTTCAATTTTTGGGAACATTTTCAATTTTTGATAAGGGGGTACACTTTGCATTTTTGTGAAAAAATCGCCAGTTTTGGAAAACGTCCGTTTGTCGAATTTTTAATGAAAAACTTGCGTTTTTGTTGCTCTTATATGTTTATTTTATGTTTTTAAATATTTAAAATGTATATTTGTTAGCAATAAAAGAAAAAAAAATTTTTTCAATTTTTGGGAACATTTTCAATTTTTGATAAGGGGGTACACTTTGCATTTTTGTGAAAAAATCGCCAGTTTTGGAAAACGTCCGTTTGTCGAATTTTTAATGAAAAACTTGCGTTTTTGTTGCTCTTATATGTTTATTTTATGTTTTTAAATATTTAAAATGTTTATTTGTTAGCAATAAAAGAAAAAAAATTTTTTCAATTTTTGGGAACATTTTCAATTTTTGATAAGGGGGTACACTTTGCATTTTTGTGAAAAAATCGCCAGTTTTGGAAAACGTCCGTTTGTCGAATTTTTAATGAAAAACTTGCGTTTTTGTTGCTCTTATATGTTTATTTTATGTTTTTAAATATTTAAAATGTATATTTGTTAGCAATAAAAGAAAAAAAAATTTTTTCAATTTTTGGGAACATTTTCAATTTTTGATAAGGGGGTACACTTTGCATTTTTGTGAAAAAATCGCCAGTTTTGGAAAACGTCCGTTTGTCGAATTTTTAATGAAAAACTTGCGTTTTTGTTGCTCTTATATGTTTATTTTATGTTTTTAAATATTTAAAATGTATATTTGTTAGCAATAAAAGAAAAAAAAATTTTTTCAATTTTTGGGAACATTTTCAATTTTTGATAAGGGTGTACACTTTGCATCTTTGTGAAAAAATCGCCAGTTTTGGAAAACGTCCGTTTGTCGAATTTTTAATGAAAAACTTGCGTTTTTGTTGCTCTTATATGTTTATTTTATGTTTTTAAATATTTAAAATGTATATTTGTTAGCAATAAAAGAAAAATAAATTTTTTCAATTTTTGGGAACATTTTCAATTTTTGATAAGGGGGGGGGGGTACACTTTGCATTTTTGTGAAAAAATCGCCAGTTTTGGAAAACGTCCGTTTGTCGAATTTTTAATGAAAAACTTGCGTTTTTGTTGCTCTTATATGTTTATTTTATGTTTTTAAATATTTAAAATGTATATTTGTTAGCAATAAAAGAAAAAAAAATTTTTTCAATTTTTGGGAACATTTTCAATTTTTGATAAGGGGGTACACTTTGCATTTTTGTGAAAAAATCGCCAGTTTTGGAAAACGTCCGTTTGTCGAATTTTTAATGAAAAACTTGCGTTTTTGTTGCTCTTATATGTTTATTTTATGTTTTTAAATATTTAAAATGTAAATTTGTTAGCAATAAAAGAAAAAAAAATTTTTTCAATTTTTGGGAACATTTTCAATTTTTGATAAGGGGGTACACTTTGCATTTTTGTGAAAAAATCGCCAGTTTTGGAAAACGTCCGTTTGTCGAATTTTTAATGAAAAACTTGCGTTTTTGTTGCTCTTATATGTTTATTTTATGTTTTTAAATATTTAAAATGTATATTTGTTAGCAATAAAAGAAAAAAAAATTTTTTCAATTTTTGGGAACATTTTCAATTTTTGATAAGGGGGTACACTTTGCATTTTTGTGAAAAAATCGCCAGTTTTGGAAAACGTCCGTTTGTCGAATTTTTAATGAAAAACTTGCGTTTTTGTTGCTCTTATATGTTTATTTTATGTTTTTAAATATTTAAAATGTTTATTTGTTAGCAATAAAAGAAAAAAAATTTTTTCAATTTTTGGGAACATTTTCAATTTTTGATAAGGGGGTACACTTTGCATTTTTGTGAAAAAATCGCCAGTTTTGGAAAACGTCCGTTTGTCGAATTTTTAATGAAAAACTTGCGTTTTTGTTGCTCTTATATGTTTATTTTATGTTTTTAAATATTTAAAATGTATATTTGTTAGCAATAAAAGAAAAAAAAATTTTTTCAATTTTTGGGAACATTTTCAATTTTTGATAAGGGGGTACACTTTGCATTTTTGTGAAAAAATCGCCAGTTTTGGAAAACGTCCGTTTGTCGAATTTTTAATGAAAAACTTGCGTTTTTGTTGCTCTTATATGTTTATTTTATGTTTTTAAATATTTAAAATGTATATTTGTTAGCAATAAAAGAAAAAAAAATTTTTTCAATTTTTGGGAACATTTTCAATTTTTGATAAGGGGGTACACTTTGCATTTTTGTGAAAAAATCGCCAGTTTTGGAAAACGTCCGTTTGTCGAATTTTTAATGAAAACCTTACGTTTTTGTTGCTCTTATATGTTTATTTTATGTTTTTAAATATTTAAAATGTATATTTGTTAGCAATAAAAGAAAAAAAAATTTTTTCAATTTTTGGGAACATTTTCAATTTTTGATAAGGGGGTACACTTTGCATTTTTGTGAAAAAATCGCCAGTTTTGGAAAACGTCCGTTTGTCGAATTTTTAATGAAAAACTTGCGTTTTTGTTGCTCTTATATGTTTATTTTATGTTTTTAAATATTTAAAATGTTTATTTGTTAGCAATAAAAGAAAAAAAATTTTTTCAATTTTTGGGAACATTTTCAATTTTTGATAAGGGGGTACACTTTGCATTTTTGTGAAAAAATCGCCAGTTTTGGAAAACGTCCGTTTGTCGAATTTTTAATGAAAAACTTGCGTTTTTGTTGCTCTTATATGTTTATTTTATGTTTTTAAATATTTAAAATGTATATTTGTTAGCAATAAAAGAAAAAAAAATTTTTTCAATTTTTGGGAACATTTTCAATTTTTGATAAGGGGGTACACTTTGCATTTTTGTGAAAAAATCGCCAGTTTTGGAAAACGTCCGTTTGTCGAATTTTTAATGAAAAACTTGCGTTTTTGTTGCTCTTATATGTTTATTTTATGTTTTTAAATATTTAAAATGTATATTTGTTAGCAATAAAAGAAAAAAAAATTTTTTCAATTTTTGGGAACATTTTCAATTTTTGATAAGGGGGTACACTTTGCATTTTTGTGAAAAAATCGCCAGTTTTGGAAAACGTCCGTTTGTCGAATTTTTAATGAAAAACTTGCGTTTTTGTTGCTCTTATATGTTTATTTTATGTTTTTAAATATTTAAAATGTATATTTGTTAGCAATAAAAGAAAAAAAAATTTTTTCAATTTTTGGGAACATTTTCAATTTTTGATAAGGGGGTACACTTTGCATTTTTGTGAAAAAATCGCCAGTTTTGGAAAACGTCCGTTTGTCGAATTTTTAATGAAAAACTTGCGTTTTTGTTGCTCTTATATGTTTATTTTATGTTTTTAAATATTTAAAATGTATATTTGTTAGCAATAAAAGAAAAAAAAATTTTTTCAATTTTTGGGAACATTTTCAATTTTTGATAAGGGGGTACACTTTGCATTTTTGTGAAAAAATCGCCAGTTTTGGAAAACGTCCGTTTGTCGAATTTTTAATGAAAAACTTGCGTTTTTGTTGCTCTTATATGTTTATTTTATGTTTTTAAATATTTAAAATGTATATTTGTTAGCAATAAAAGAAAAAAAAATTTTTTCAATTTTTGGGAACATTTTCAATTTTTGATAAGGGGGTACACTTTGCATTTTTGTGAAAAAATCGCCAGTTTTGGAAAACGTCCGTTTGTCGAATTTTTAATGAAAAACTTGCGTTTTTGTTGCTCTTATATGTTTATTTTATGTTTTTAAATATTTAAAATGTATATTTGTTAGCAATAAAAGAAAAAAAAATTTTTTCAATTTTTGGGAACATTTTCAATTTTTGATAAGGGGGTACACTTTGCATTTTTGTGAAAAAATCGCCAGTTTTGGAAAACGTCCGTTTGTCGAATTTTTAATGAAAAACTTGCGTTTTTGTTGCTCTTATATGTTTATTTTATGTTTTTAAATATTTAAAATGTATATTTGTTAGCAATAAAAGAAAAAAAAATTTTTTCAATTTTTGGGAACATTTTCAATTTTTGATAAGGGGGTACACTTTGCATTTTTGTGAAAAAATCGCCAGTTTTGGAAAACGTCCGTTTGTCGAATTTTTAATGAAAAACTTGCGTTTTTGTTGCTCTTATATGTTTATTTTATGTTTTTAAATATTTAAAATGTTTATTTGTTAGCAATAAAAGAAAAAAAATTTTTTCAATTTTTGGGAACATTTTCAATTTTTGATAAGGGGGTACACTTTGCATTTTTGTGAAAAAATCGCCAGTTTTGGAAAACGTCCGTTTGTCGAATTTTTAATGAAAAACTTGCGTTTTTGTTGCTCTTATATGTTTATTTTATGTTTTTAAATATTTAAAATGTATATTTGTTAGCAATAAAAGAAAAAAAAATTTTTTCAATTTTTGGGAACATTTTCAATTTTTGATAGGGGGTACACTTTGCATTTTTGTGAAAAAATCGCCAGTTTTGGAAAACGTCCGTTTGTCGAATTTTTAATGAAAAACTTGCGTTTTTGTTGCTCTTATATGTTTATTTTAT
Source organism: Ormia ochracea (assembly GCA_963402855.1). NCBI lineage: Eukaryota > Metazoa > Arthropoda > Insecta > Diptera > Tachinidae > Ormia > Ormia ochracea. The sequence continues at coordinate 52,637,947 of OY727109.1, forward strand.
GTTTTTAAATATTTAAAATGTATATTTGTTAGCAATAAAAGAAAAAAAAATTTTTTCAATTTTTGGGAACATTTTCAATTTTTGATAAGGGGGTACACTTTGCATTTTTGTGAAAAAATCGCCAGTTTTGGAAAACGTCCGTTTGTCGAATTTTTAATGAAAAACTTGCGTTTTTGTTGCTCTTATATGTTTATTTTATGTTTTTAAATATTTAAAATGTATATTTGTTAGCAATAAAAGAAAAAAAAATTTTTTCAATTTTTGGGAACATTTTCAATTTTTGATAAGGGGGTACACTTTGCATTTTTGTGAAAAAATCGCCAGTTTTGGAAAACGTCCGTTTGTCGAATATTTAATGAAAAACTTGCGTTTTTGTTGCTCTTATATGTTTATTTTATGTTTTTAAATATTTAAAATGTTTATTTGTTAGCAATAAAAGAAAAAAAATTTTTTCAATTTTTGGGAACATTTTCAATTTTTGATAAGGGGGTACACTTTGCATTTTTGTGAAAAAATCGCCAGTTTTGGAAAACGTCCGTTTGTCGAATTTTTAATGAAAAACTTGCGTTTTTGTTGCTCTTATATGTTTATTTTATGTTTTTAAATATTTAAAATGTATATTTGTTAGCAATAAAAGAAAAAAAAATTTTTTCAATTTTTGGGAACATTTTCAATTTTTGATAAGGGGGTACACTTTGCATTTTTGTGAAAAAATCGCCAGTTTTGGAAAACGTCCGTTTGTCGAATTTTTAATGAAAAACTTGCGTTTTTGTTGCTCTTATATGTTTATTTTATGTTTTTAAATATTTAAAATGTAAATTTGTTAGCAATAAAAGAAAAAAAAATTTTTTCAATTTTTGGGAACATTTTCAATTTTTGATAAGGGGGGGGGGTACACTTTGCATTTTTGTGAAAAAATCGCCAGTTTTGGAAAACGTCCGTTTGTCGAATTTTTAATGAAAAACTTGCGTTTTTGTTGCTCTTATATGTTTATTTTATGTTTTTAAATATTTAAAATGTATATTTGTTAGCAATAAAAGAAAAAAAAATTTTTTCAATTTTTGGGAACATTTTCAATTTTTGATAAGGGGGTACACTTTGCATTTTTGTGAAAAAATCGCCAGTTTTGGAAAACGTCCGTTTGTCGAATTTTTAATGAAAAACTTGCGTTTTTGTTGCTCTTATATGTTTATTTTATGTTTTTAAATATTTAAAATGTATATTTGTTAGCAATAAAAGAAAAAAAAATTTTTTCAATTTTTGGGAACATTTTCAATTTTTGATAAGGGGGTACACTTTGCATTTTTGTGAAAAAATCGCCAGTTTTGGAAAACGTCCGTTTGTCGAATTTTTAATGAAAAACTTGCGTTTTTGTTGCTCTTATATGTTTATTTTATGTTTTTAAATATTTAAAATGTATATTTGTTAGCAATAAAAGAAAAAAAAATTTTTTCAATTTTTGGGAACATTTTCAATTTTTGATAAGGGGGGTACACTTTGCATTTTTGTGAAAAAATCGCCAGTTTTGGAAAACGTCCGTTTGTCGAATTTTTAATGAAAAACTTGCGTTTTTGTTGCTCTTATATGTTTATTTTATGTTTTTAAATATTTAAAATGTATATTTGTTAGCAATAAAAGAAAAAAAAATTTTTTCAATTTTTGGGAACATTTTCAATTTTTGATAAGGGGGTACACTTTGCATTTTTGTGAAAAAATCGCCAGTTTTGGAAAACGTCCGTTTGTCGAATTTTTAATGAAAAACTTGCGTTTTTGTTGCTCTTATATGTTTATTTTATGTTTTTAAATATTTAAAATGTATATTTGTTAGCAATAAAAGAAAAAAAATTTTTTCAATTTTTGGGAACATTTTCAATTTTTGATAAGGGGGTACACTTTGCATTTTTGTGAAAAAATCGCCAGTTTTGGAAAACGTCCGTTTGTCGAATTTTTAATGAAAAACTTGCGTTTTTGTTGCTCTTATATGTTTATTTTATGTTTTTAAATATTTAAAATGTATATTTGTTAGCAATAAAAGAAAAAAAAATTTTTTCAATTTTTGGGAACATTTTCAATTTTTGATAAGGGGGTACACTTTGCATTTTTGTGAAAAAATCGCCAGTTTTGGAAAACGTCCGTTTGTCGAATTTTTAATGAAAAACTTGCGTTTTTGTTGCTCTTATATGTTTATTTTATGTTTTTAAATATTTAAAATGTATATTTGTTAGCAATAAAAGAAAAAAAAATTTTTTCAATTTTTGGGAACATTTTCAATTTTTGATAAGGGGGGGGGTACACTTTGCATTTTTGTGAAAAAATCGCCAGTTTTGGAAAACGTCCGTTTGTCGAATTTTTAATGAAAAACTTGCGTTTTTGTTGCTCTTATATGTTTATTTTATGTTTTTAAATATTTAAAATGTATATTTGTTAGCAATAAAAGAAAAAAAAATTTTTTCAATTTTTGGGAACATTTTCAATTTTTGATAAGGGGGTACACTTTGCATTTTTGTGAAAAAATCGCCAGTTTTGGAAAACGTCCGTTTGTCGAATTTTTAATGAAAAACTTGCGTTTTTGTTGCTCTTATATGTTTATTTTATGTTTTTAAATATTTAAAATGTATATTTGTTAGCAATAAAAGAAAAAAAAATTTTTTCAATTTTTGGGAACATTTTCAATTTTTGATAAGGGGGTACACTTTGCATTTTTGTGAAAAAATCGCCAGTTTTGGAAAACGTCCGTTTGTCGAATTTTTAATGAAAAACTTGCGTTTTTGTTGCTCTTATATGTTTATTTTATGTTTTTAAATATTTAAAATGTTTATTTGTTAGCAATAAAAGAAAAAAAATTTTTTCAATTTTTGGGAACATTTTCAATTTTTGATAAGGGGGTACACTTTGCATTTTTGTGAAAAAATCGCCAGTTTTGGAAAACGTCCGTTTGTCGAATTTTTAATGAAAAACTTGCGTTTTTGTTGCTCTTATATGTTTATTTTATGTTTTTAAATATTTAAAATGTATATTTGTTAGCAATAAAAGAAAAAAAAATTTTTTCAATTTTTGGGAACATTTTCAATTTTTGATAAGGGGGTACACTTTGCATTTTTGTGAAAAAATCGCCAGTTTTGGAAAACGTCCGTTTGTCGAATTTTTAATGAAAAACTTGCGTTTTTGTTGCTCTTATATGTTTATTTTATGTTTTTAAATATTTAAAATGTATATTTGTTAGCAATAAAAGAAAAAAAAATTTTTTCAATTTTTGGGAACATTTTCAATTTTTGATAAGGGGGTACACTTTGCATTTTTGTGAAAAAATCGCCAGTTTTGGAAAACGTCCGTTTGTCGAATTTTTAATGAAAAACTTGCGTTTTTGTTGCTCTTATATGTTTATTTTATGTTTTTAAATATTTAAAATGTATATTTGTTAGCAATAAAAGAAAAAAAAATTTTTTCAATTTTTGGGAACATTTTCAATTTTTGATAAGGGGGTACACTTTGCATTTTTGTGAAAAAATCGCCAGTTTTGGAAAACGTCCGTTTGTCGAATTTTTAATGAAAAACTTGCGTTTTTGTTGCTCTTATATGTTTATTTTATGTTTTTAAATATTTAAAATGTATATTTGTTAGCAATAAAAGAAAAAAAAATTTTTTCAATTTTTGGGAACATTTTCAATTTTTGATAAGGGGGTACACTTTGCATTTTTGTGAAAAAATCGCCAGTTTTGGAAAACGTCCGTTTGTCGAATTTTTAATGAAAAACTTGCGTTTTTGTTGCTCTTATATGTTTATTTTATGTTTTTAAATATTTAAAATGTATATTTGTTAGCAATAAAAGAAAAAAAAATTTTTTCAATTTTTGGGAACATTTTCAATTTTTGATAAGGGGGTACACTTTGCATTTTTGTGAAAAAATCGCCAGTTTTGGAAAACGTCCGTTTGTCGAATTTTTAATGAAAAACTTGCGTTTTTGTTGCTCTTATATGTTTATTTTATGTTTTTAAATATTTAAAATGTATATTTGTTAGCAATAAAAGAAAAAAAAATTTTTTCAATTTTTGGGAACATTTTCAATTTTTGATAAGGGGGTACACTTTGCATTTTTGTGAAAAAATCGCCAGTTTTGGAAAACGTCCGTTTGTCGAATTTTTAATGAAAAACTTGCGTTTTTGTTGCTCTTATATGTTTATTTTATGTTTTTAAATATTTAAAATGTATATTTGTTAGCAATAAAAGAAAAAAAAATTTTTTCAATTTTTGGGAACATTTTCAATTTTTGATAAGGGGGTACACTTTGCATTTTTGTGAAAAAATCGCCAGTTTTGGAAAACGTCCGTTTGTCGAATTTTTAATGAAAAACTTGCGTTTTTGTTGCTCTTATATGTTTATTTTATGTTTTTAAATATTTAAAATGTATATTTGTTAGCAATAAAAGAAAAAAAAATTTTTTCAATTTTTGGGAACATTTTCAATTTTTGATAAGGGGGTACACTTTGCATTTTTGTGAAAAAATCGCCAGTTTTGGAAAACGTCCGTTTGTCGAATTTTTAATGAAAAACTTGCGTTTTTGTTGCTCTTATATGTTTATTTTATGTTTTTAAATATTTAAAATGTATATTTGTTAGCAATAAAAGAAAAAAAAATTTTTTCAATTTTTGGGAACATTTTCAATTTTTGATAAGGGGGTACACTTTGCATTTTTGTGAAAAAATCGCCAGTTTTGGAAAACGTCCGTTTGTCGAATTTTTAATGAAAAACTTGCGTTTTTGTTGCTCTTATATGTTTATTTTATGTTTTTAAATATTTAAAATGTATATTTGTTAGCAATAAAAGAAAAAAAAAATTTTTTCAATTTTTGGGAACATTTTCAATTTTTGATAAGGGGGTACACTTTGCATTTTTGTGAAAAAATCGCCAGTTTTGGAAAACGTCCGTTTGTCGAATTTTTAATGAAAAACTTGCGTTTTTGTTGCTCTTATATGTTTATTTTATGTTTTTAAATATTTAAAATGTATATTTGTTAGCAATAAAAGAAAAAAAAATTTTTTCAATTTTTGGGAACATTTTCAATTTTTGATAAGGGGGTACACTTTGCATTTTTGTGAAAAAATCACCAGTTTTGGAAAACGTCCGTTTGTCGAATTTTTAATGAAAAACTTGCGTTTTTGTTGCTCTTATATGTTTATTTTATGTTTTTAAATATTTAAAATGTATATTTGTTAGCAATAAAAGAAAAAAAAATTTTTTCAATTTTTGGGAACATTTTCAATTTTTGATAAGGGGGTACACTTTGCATTTTTGTGAAAAAATCGCCAGTTTTGGAAAACGTCCGTTTGTCGAATTTTTAATGAAAAACTTGCGTTTTTGTTGCTCTTATATGTTTATTTTATGTTTTTAAATATTTAAAATGTATATTTGTTAGCAATAAAAGAAAAAAAATTTTTTCAATTTTTGGGAACATTTTCAATTTTTGATAAGGGGGTACACTTTGCATTTTTGTGAAAAAATCGCCAGTTTTGGAAAACGTCCGTTTGTCGAATTTTTAATGAAAAACTTGCGTTTTTGTTGCTCTTATATGTTTATTTTATGTTTTTAAATATTTAAAATGTATATTTGTTAGCAATAAAAGAAAAAAAAATTTTTTCAATTTTTGGGAACATTTTCAATTTTTGATAAGCGGGTACACTTTGCATTTTTGTGAAAAAATCACCAGTTTTGGAAAACGTCCGTTTGTCGAATTTTTAATGAAAAACTTGCGTTTTTGTTGCTCTTATATGTTTATTTTATGTTTTTAAATATTTAAAATGTATATTTGTTAGCAATAAAAGAAAAAAAAATTTTTTCAATTTTGGGAACATTTTCAATTTTTGATAAGGGGGTACACTTTGCATTTTTGTGAAAAAATCGCCAGTTTTGGAAAACGTCCGTTTGTCGAATTTTTAATGAAAAACTTGCGTTTTTGTTGCTCTTATATGTTTATTTTATGTTTTTAAATATTTAAAATGTATATTTGTTAGCAATAAAAGAAAAAAAAATTTTTTCAATTTTTGGGAACATTTTCAATTTTTGATAAGGGGGTACACTTTGCATTTTTGTGAAAAAATCACCAGTTTTGGAAAACGTCCGTTTGTCGAATTTTTAATGAAAAACTTGCGTTTTTGTTGCTCTTATATGTTTATTTTATGTTTTTAAATATTTAAAATGTATATTTGTTAGCAATAAAAGAAAAAAAAATTTTTTCAATTTTTGGGAACATTTTCAATTTTTGATAAGGGGGTACACTTTGCATTTTTGTGAAAAAATCGCCAGTTTTGGAAAACGTCCGTTTGTCGAATTTTTAATGAAAAACTTGCGTTTTTGTTGCTCTTATATGTTTATTTTATGTTTTTAAATATTTAAAATGTATATTTGTTAGCAATAAAAGAAAAAAAAATTTTTTCAATTTTTGGGAACATTTTCAATTTTTGATAAGGGGGTACACTTTGCATTTTTGTGAAAAAATCGCCAGTTTTGGAAAACGTCCGTTTGTCGAATTTTTAATGAAAAACTTGCGTTTTTGTTGCTCTTATATGTTTATTTTATGTTTTTAAATATTTAAAATGTATATTTGTTAGCAATAAAAGAAAAAAAAATTTTTTCAATTTTTGGGAACATTTTCAATTTTTGATAAGCGGGTACACTTTGCATTTTTGTGAAAAAATCACCAGTTTTGGAAAACGTCCGTTTGTCGAATTTTTAATGAAAAACTTGCGTTTTTGTTGCTCTTATATGTTTATTTTATGTTTTTAAATATTTAAAATGTATATTTGTTAGCAATAAAAGAAAAAAAAATTTTTTCAATTTTTGGGAACATTTTCAATTTTTGATAAGGGGGTACACTTTGCATTTTTGTGAAAAAATCGCCAGTTTTGGAAAACGTCCGTTTGTCGAATTTTTAATGAAAAACTTGCGTTTTTGTTGCTCTTATATGTTTATTTTATGTTTTTAAATATTTAAAATGTATATTTGTTAGCAATAAAAGAAAAAAAAATTTTTTCAATTTTTGGGAACATTTTCAATTTTTGATAAGGGGGTACACTTTGCATTTTTGTGAAAAAATCACCAGTTTTGGAAAACGTCCGTTTGTCGAATTTTTAATGAAAAACTTGCGTTTTTGTTGCTCTTATATGTTTATTTTATGTTTTTAAATATTTAAAATGTATATTTGTTAGCAATAAAAGAAAAAAAAATTTTTTCAATTTTTGGGAACATTTTCAATTTTTGATAAGGGGGTACACTTTGCATTTTTGTGAAAAAATCGCCAGTTTTGGAAAACGTCCGTTTGTCGAATTTTTAATGAAAAACTTGCGTTTTTGTTGCTCTTATATGTTTATTTTATGTTTTTAAATATTTAAAATGTATATTTGTTAGCAATAAAAGAAAAAAAAATTTTTTCAATTTTTGGGAACATTTTCAATTTTTGATAAGGGGGTACACTTTGCATTTTTGTGAAAAAATCGCCAGTTTTGGAAAACGTCCGTTTGTCGAATTTTTAATGAAAAACTTGCGTTTTTGTTGCTCTTATATGTTTATTTTATGTTTTTAAATATTTAAAATGTATATTTGTTAGCAATAAAAGAAAAAAAAATTTTTTCAATTTTTGGGAACATTTTCAATTTTTGATAAGGGGGTACACTTTGCATTTTTGTGAAAAAATCGCCAGTTTTGGAAAACGTCCGTTTGTCGAATTTTTAATGAAAAACTTGCGTTTTTGTTGCTCTTATATGTTTATTTTATGTTTTTAAATATTTAAAATGTATATTTGTTAGCAATAAAAGAAAAAAAAATTTTTTCAATTTTTGGGAACATTTTCAATTTTTGATAAGGGGGTACACTTTGCATTTTTGTGAAAAAATCGCCAGTTTTGGAAAACGTCCGTTTGTCGAATTTTTAATGAAAAACTTGCGTTTTTGTTGCTCTTATATGTTTATTTTATGTTTTTAAATATTTAAAATGTATATTTGTTAGCAATAAAAGAAAAAAAAATTTTTTCAATTTTTGGGAACATTTTCAATTTTTGATAAGGGGGTACACTTTGCATTTTTGTGAAAAAATCGCCAGTTTTGGAAAACGTCCGTTTGTCGAATTTTTAATGAAAAACTTGCGTTTTTGTTGCTCTTATATGTTTATTTTATGTTTTTAAATATTTAAAATGTATATTTGTTAGCAATAAAAGAAAAAAAAATTTTTTCAATTTTTGGGAACATTTTCAATTTTTGATAAGGGGGTACACTTTGCATTTTTGTGAAAAAATCGCCAGTTTTGGAAAACGTCCGTTTGTCGAATTTTTAATGAAAAACTTGCGTTTTTGTTGCTCTTATATGTTTATTTTATGTTTTTAAATATTTAAAATGTATATTTGTTAGCAATAAAAGAAAAAAAAATTTTTTCAATTTTTGGGAACATTTTCAATTTTTGATAAGGGGGTACACTTTGCATTTTTGTGAAAAAATCGCCAGTTTTGGAAAACGTCCGTTTGTCGAATTTTTAATGAAAAACTTGCGTTTTTGTTGCTCTTATATGTTTATTTTATGTTTTTAAATATTTAAAATGTATATTTGTTAGCAATAAAAGAAAAAAAAATTTTTTTCAATTTTTGGGAACATTTTCAATTTTTGATAAGGGGGTACACTTTGCATTTTTGTGAAAAAATCGCCAGTTTTGGAAAACGTCCGTTTGTCGAATTTTTAATGAAAAACTTGCGTTTTTGTTGCTCTTATATGTTTATTTTATGTTTTTAAATATTTAAAATGTATATTTGTTAGCAATAAAAGAAAAAAAAATTTTTTCAATTTTTGGGAACATTTTCAATTTTTGATAAGGGGGTACACTTTGCATTTTTGTGAAAAAATCGCCAGTTTTGGAAAACGTCCGTTTGTCGAATTTTTAATGAAAAACTTGCGTTTTTGTTGCTCTTATATGTTTATTTTATGTTTTTAAATATTTAAAATGTATATTTGTTAGCAATAAAAGAAAAAAAAATTTTTTCAATTTTTGGGAACATTTTCAATTTTTGATAAGGGGGTACACTTTGCATTTTTGTGAAAAAATCGCCAGTTTTGGAAAACGTCCGTTTGTCGAATTTTTAATGAAAAACTTGCGTTTTTGTTGCTCTTATATGTTTATTTTATGTTTTTAAATATTTAAAATGTATATTTGTTAGCAATAAAAGAAAAAAAAATTTTTTCAATTTTTGGGAACATTTTCAATTTTTGATAAGGGGGTACACTTTGCATTTTTGTGAAAAAATCGCCAGTTTTGGAAAACGTCCGTTTGTCGAATTTTTAATGAAAAACTTGCGTTTTTGTTGCTCTTATATGTTTATTTTATGTTTTTAAATATTTAAAATGTATATTTGTTAGCAATAAAAGAAAAAAAAATTTTTTCAATTTTTGGGAACATTTTCAATTTTTGATAAGGGGGTACACTTTGCATTTTTGTGAAAAAATCGCCAGTTTTGGAAAACGTCCGTTTGTCGAATTTTTAATGAAAAACTTGCGTTTTTGTTGCTCTTATATGTTTATTTTATGTTTTTAAATATTTAAAATGTATATTTGTTAGCAATAAAAGAAAAAAAAATTTTTTCAATTTTTGGGAACATTTTCAATTTTTGATAAGGGGGTACACTTTGCATTTTTGTGAAAAAATCGCCAGTTTTGGAAAACGTCCGTTTGTCGAATTTTTAATGAAAAACTTGCGTTTTTGTTGCTCTTATATGTTTATTTTATGTTTTTAAATATTTAAAATGTATATTTGTTAGCAATAAAAGAAAAAAAAATTTTTTCAATTTTTGGGAACATTTTCAATTTTTGATAAGGGGGTACACTTTGCATTTTTGTGAAAAAATCGCCAGTTTTGGAAAACGTCCGTTTGTCGAATTTTTAATGAAAAACTTGCGTTTTTGTTGCTCTTATATGTTTATTTTATGTTTTTAAATATTTAAAATGTATATTTGTTAGCAATAAAAGAAAAAAAAATTTTTTCAATTTTTGGGAACATTTTCAATTTTTGATAAGGGGGTACACTTTGCATTTTTGTGAAAAAATCGCCAGTTTTGGAAAACGTCCGTTTGTCGAATTTTTAATGAAAAACTTGCGTTTTTGTTGCTCTTATATGTTTATTTTATGTTTTTAAATATTTAAAATGTATATTTGTTAGCAATAAAAGAAAAAAAAATTTTTTCAATTTTTGGGAACATTTTCAATTTTTGATAAGGGGGTACACTTTGCATTTTTGTGAAAAAATCGCCAGTTTTGGAAAACGTCCGTTTGTCGAATTTTTAATGAAAAACTTGCGTTTTTGTTGCTCTTATATGTTTATTTTATGTTTTTAAATATTTAAAATGTATATTTGTTAGCAATAAAAGAAAAAAAAATTTTTTCAATTTTTGGGAACATTTTCAATTTTTGATAAGGGGGTACACTTTGCATTTTTGTGAAAAAATCGCCAGTTTTGGAAAACGTCCGTTTGTCGAATTTTTAATGAAAAACTTGCGTTTTTGTTGCTCTTATATGTTTATTTTATGTTTTTAAATATTTAAAATGTATATTTGTTAGCAATAAAAGAAAAAAAAATTTTTTCAATTTTTGGGAACATTTTCAATTTTTGATAAGGGGGTACACTTTGCATTTTTGTGAAAAAATCGCCAGTTTTGGAAAACGTCCGTTTGTCGAATTTTTAATGAAAAACTTGCGTTTTTGTTGCTCTTATATGTTTATTTTATGTTTTTAAATATTTAAAATGTATATTTGTTAGCAATAAAAGAAAAAAAAATTTTTTCAATTTTTGGGAACATTTTCAATTTTGATAAGGGGTACACTTGCATTTTTGTGAAAAAATCGCCAGTTTTGGAAAACGTCCGTTTGTCGAATTTTTAATGAAAAACTTGCGTTTTTGTTGCTCTTATATGTTTATTTTATGTTTTTAAATATTTAAAATGTATATTTGTTAGCAATAAAAGAAAAAAAAATTTTTTCAATTTTTGGGAACATTTTCAATTTTTGATAAGGGGGTACACTTTGCATTTTTGTGAAAAAATCGCCAGTTTTGGAAAACGTCCGTTTGTCGAATTTTTAATGAAAAACTTGCGTTTTTGTTGCTCTTATATGTTTATTTTATGTTTTTAAATATTTAAAATGTATATTTGTTAGCAATAAAAGAAAAAAAAATTTTTTCAATTTTTGGGAACATTTTCAATTTTTGATAAGGGGGTACACTTTGCATTTTTGTGAAAAAATCGCCAGTTTTGGAAAACGTCCGTTTGTCGAATTTTTAATGAAAAACTTGCGTTTTTGTTGCTCTTATATGTTTATTTTATGTTTTTAAATATTTAAAATGTATATTTGTTAGCAATAAAAGAAAAAAAAATTTTTTCAATTTTTGGGAACATTTTCAATTTTTGATAAGGGGGTACACTTTGCATTTTTGTGAAAAAATCGCCAGTTTTGGAAAACGTCCGTTTGTCGAATTTTTTAATGAAAAACTTGCGTTTTTGTTGCTCTTATATGTTTATTTTATGTTTTTAAATATTTAAAATGTATATTTGTTAGCAATAAAAGAAAAAAAAATTTTTTCAATTTTTGGGAACATTTTCAATTTTTGATAAGGGGGTACACTTTGCATTTTTGTGAAAAAATCGCCAGTTTTGGAAAACGTCCGTTTGTCGAATTTTTAATGAAAAACTTGCGTTTTTGTTGCTCTTATATGTTTATTTTATGTTTTTTAAATATTTAAAATGTATATTTGTTAGCAATAAAAGAAAAAAAAATTTTTTCAATTTTTGGGAACATTTTCAATTTTTGATAAGGGGGTACACTTTGCATTTTTGTGAAAAAATCGCCAGTTTTGGAAAACGTCCGTTTGTCGAATTTTTAATGAAAAACTTGCGTTTTTGTTGCTCTTATATGTTTATTTTATGTTTTTAAATATTTAAAATGTATATTTGTTAGCAATAAAAGAAAAAAAAATTTTTTCAATTTTTGGGAACATTTTCAATTTTTGATAAGGGGGTACACTTTGCATTTTTGTGAAAAAATCGCCAGTTTTGGAAAACGTCCGTTTGTCGAATTTTTAATGAAAAACTTGCGTTTTTGTTGCTCTTATATGTTTATTTTATGTTTTTAAATATTTAAAATGTATATTTGTTAGCAATAAAAGAAAAAAAAATTTTTTCAATTTTTGGGAACATTTTCAATTTTTGATAAGGGGGTACACTTTGCATTTTTGTGAAAAAATCGCCAGTTTTGGAAAACGTCCGTTTGTCGAATTTTTAATGAAAAACTTGCGTTTTTGTTGCTCTTATATGTTTATTTTATGTTTTTAATATTTAAAATGTATATTTGTTAGCAATAAAAGAAAAAAAAATTTTTTCAATTTTTGGGAACATTTTCAATTTTTGATAAGGGGGTACACTTTGCATTTTTGTGAAAAAATCGCCAGTTTTGGAAAACGTCCGTTTGTCGAATTTTTAATGAAAAAACTTGCGTTTTTGTTGCTCTTATATGTTTATTTTATGTTTTTAAATATTTAAAATGTATATTTGTTAGCAATAAAAGAAAAAAAAATTTTTTCAATTTTTGGGAACATTTTCAATTTTTGATAAGGGGGTACACTTTGCATTTTTGTGAAAAAATCGCCAGTTTTGGAAAACGTCCGTTTGTCGAATTTTTAATGAAAAACTTGCGTTTTTGTTGCTCTTATATGTTTATTTTATGTTTTTAAATATTTAAAATGTATATTTGTTAGCAATAAAAGAAAAAAAAATTTTTTCAATTTTTGGGAACATTTTCAATTTTTGATAAGGGGGTACACTTTGCATTTTTGTGAAAAAATCGCCAGTTTTGGAAAACGTCCGTTTGTCGAATTTTTAATGAAAAACTTGCGTTTTTGTTGCTCTTATATGTTTATTTTATGTTTTTAAATATTTAAAATGTATATTTGTTAGCAATAAAAGAAAAAAAAATTTTTTCAATTTTTGGGAACATTTTCAATTTTTGATAAGGGGGTACACTTTGCATTTTTGTGAAAAAATCGCCAGTTTTGGAAAACGTCCGTTTGTCGAATTTTTAATGAAAAACTTGCGTTTTTGTTGCTCTTATATGTTTATTTTATGTTTTTAAATATTTAAAATGTATATTTGTTAGCAATAAAAGAAAAAAAAATTTTTTCAATTTTTGGGAACATTTTCAATTTTTGATAAGGGGGTACACTTTGCATTTTTGTGAAAAAATCGCCAGTTTTGGAAAACGTCCGTTTGTCGAATTTTTAATGAAAAACTTGCGTTTTTGTTGCTCTTATATGTTTATTTTATGTTTTTAAATATTTAAAATGTATATTTGTTAGCAATAAAAGAAAAAAAAATTTTTTCAATTTTTGGGAACATTTTCAATTTTTGATAAGGGGGTACACTTTGCATTTTTGTGAAAAAATCGCCAGTTTTGGAAAACGTCCGTTTGTCGAATTTTTAATGAAAAACTTGCGTTTTTGTTGCTCTTATATGTTTATTTTATGTTTTTAAATATTTAAAATGTATATTTGTTAGCAATAAAAGAAAAAAAAATTTTTTCAATTTTTGGGAACATTTTCAATTTTTGATAAGGGGGTACACTTTGCATTTTTGTGAAAAAATCGCCAGTTTTGGAAAACGTCCGTTTGTCGAATTTTTAATGAAAAACTTGCGTTTTTGTTGCTCTTATATGTTTATTTTATGTTTTTAAATATTTAAAATGTATATTTGTTAGCAATAAAAGAAAAAAAAATTTTTTCAATTTTTGGGAACATTTTCAATTTTTGATAAGGGGGTACACTTTGCATTTTTGTGAAAAAATCGCCAGTTTTGGAAAACGTCCGTTTGTCGAATTTTTAATGAAAAACTTGCGTTTTTGTTGCTCTTATATGTTTATTTTATGTTTTTAAATATTTAAAATGTATATTTGTTAGCAATAAAAGAAAAAAAAATTTTTTCAATTTTTGGGAACATTTTCAATTTTTGATAAGGGGGTACACTTTGCATTTTTGTGAAAAAATCGCCAGTTTTGGAAAACGTCCGTTTGTCGAATTTTTAATGAAAAACTTGCGTTTTTGTTGCTCTTATATGTTTATTTTATGTTTTTAAATATTTAAAATGTATATTTGTTAGCAATAAAAGAAAAAAAAATTTTTTCAATTTTTGGGAACATTTTCAATTTTTGATAAGGGGGTACACTTTGCATTTTTGTGAAAAAATCGCCAGTTTTGGAAAACGTCCGTTTGTCGAATTTTTAATGAAAAACTTGCGTTTTTGTTGCTCTTATATGTTTATTTTATGTTTTTAAATATTTAAAATGTATATTTGTTAGCAATAAAAGAAAAAAAAATTTTTTCAATTTTTGGGAACATTTTCAATTTTTGATAAGGGGGTACACTTTGCATTTTTGTGAAAAAATCGCCAGTTTTGGAAAACGTCCGTTTGTCGAATTTTTAATGAAAAACTTGCGTTTTTGTTGCTCTTATATGTTTATTTTATGTTTTTAAATATTTAAAATGTATATTTGTTAGCAATAAAAGAAAAAAAAATTTTTTCAATTTTTGGGAACATTTTCAATTTTTGATAAGGGGGTACACTTTGCATTTTTGTGAAAAAATCGCCAGTTTTGGAAAACGTCCGTTTGTCGAATTTTTAATGAAAAACTTGCGTTTTTGTTGCTCTTATATGTTTATTTTATGTTTTTAAATATTTAAAATGTATATTTGTTAGCAATAAAAGAAAAAAAAATTTTTTCAATTTTTGGGAACATTTTCAATTTTTGATAAGGGGGTACACTTTGCATTTTTGTGAAAAAATCGCCAGTTTTGGAAAACGTCCGTTTGTCGAATTTTTAATGAAAAACTTGCGTTTTTGTTGCTCTTATATGTTTATTTTATGTTTTTAAATATTTAAAATGTATATTTGTTAGCAATAAAAGAAAAAAAAATTTTTTCAATTTTTGGGAACATTTTCAATTTTTGATAAGGGGGTACACTTTGCATTTTTGTGAAAAAATCGCCAGTTTTGGAAAACGTCCGTTTGTCGAATTTTTAATGAAAAACTTGCGTTTTTGTTGCTCTTATATGTTTATTTTATGTTTTTAAATATTTAAAATGTATATTTGTTAGCAATAAAAGAAAAAAAAATTTTTTCAATTTTTGGGAACATTTTCAATTTTTGATAAGGGGGTACACTTTGCATTTTTGTGAAAAAATCGCCAGTTTTGGAAAACGTCCGTTTGTCGAATTTTTAATGAAAAACTTGCGTTTTTGTTGCTCTTATATGTTTATTTTATGTTTTTAAATATTTAAAATGTATATTTGTTAGCAATAAAAGAAAAAAAAATTTTTTCAATTTTTGGGAACATTTTCAATTTTTGATAAGGGGGTACACTTTGCATTTTTGTGAAAAAATCGCCAGTTTTGGAAAACGTCCGTTTGTCGAATTTTTAATGAAAAACTTGCGTTTTTGTTGCTCTTATATGTTTATTTTATGTTTTTAAATATTTAAAATGTATATTTGTTAGCAATAAAAGAAAAAAAAATTTTTTCAATTTTTGGGAACATTTTCAATTTTTGATAAGGGGGTACACTTTGCATTTTTGTGAAAAAATCGCCAGTTTTGGAAAACGTCCGTTTGTCGAATTTTTAATGAAAAACTTGCGTTTTTGTTGCTCTTATATGTTTATTTTATGTTTTTAAATATTTAAAATGTATATTTGTTAGCAATAAAAGAAAAAAAAATTTTTTCAATTTTTGGGAACATTTTCAATTTTTGATAAGGGGGTACACTTTGCATTTTTGTGAAAAAATCGCCAGTTTTGGAAAACGTCCGTTTGTCGAATTTTTAATGAAAAACTTGCGTTTTTGTTGCTCTTATATGTTTATTTTATGTTTTTAAATATTTAAAATGTATATTTGTTAGCAATAAAAGAAAAAAAAATTTTTTCAATTTTTGGGAACATTTTCAATTTTTGATAAGGGGGTACACTTTGCATTTTTGTGAAAAAATCGCCAGTTTTGGAAAACGTCCGTTTGTCGAATTTTTAATGAAAAACTTGCGTTTTTGTTGCTCTTATATGTTTATTTTATGTTTTTAAATATTTAAAATGTATATTTGTTAGCAATAAAAGAAAAAAAAATTTTTTCAATTTTTGGGAACATTTTCAATTTTTGATAAGGGGGTACACTTTGCATTTTTGTGAAAAAATCGCCAGTTTTGGAAAACGTCCGTTTGTCGAATTTTTAATGAAAAACTTGCGTTTTTGTTGCTCTTATATGTTTATTTTATGTTTTTAAATATTTAAAATGTATATTTGTTAGCAATAAAAGAAAAAAAAATTTTTTCAATTTTTGGGAACATTTTCAATTTTTGATAAGGGGGTACACTTTGCATTTTTGTGAAAAAATCGCCAGTTTTGGAAAACGTCCGTTTGTCGAATTTTTAATGAAAAACTTGCGTTTTTGTTGCTCTTATATGTTTATTTTATGTTTTTAAATATTTAAAATGTATATTTGTTAGCAATAAAAGAAAAAAAAATTTTTTCAATTTTTGGGAACATTTTCAATTTTTGATAAGGGGGTACACTTTGCATTTTTGTGAAAAAATCGCCAGTTTTGGAAAACGTCCGTTTGTCGAATTTTTAATGAAAAACTTGCGTTTTTGTTGCTCTTATATGTTTATTTTATGTTTTTAAATATTTAAAATGTATATTTGTTAGCAATAAAAGAAAAAAAAATTTTTTCAATTTTTGGGAACATTTTCAATTTTTGATAAGGGGGTACACTTTGCATTTTTGTGAAAAAATCGCCAGTTTTGGAAAACGTCCGTTTGTCGAATTTTTAATGAAAAACTTGCGTTTTTGTTGCTCTTATATGTTTATTTTATGTTTTTAAATATTTAAAATGTATATTTGTTAGCAATAAAAGAAAAAAAAATTTTTTCAATTTTTGGGAACATTTTCAATTTTTGATAAGGGGGTACACTTTGCATTTTTGTGAAAAAATCGCCAGTTTTGGAAAACGTCCGTTTGTCGAATTTTTAATGAAAAACTTGCGTTTTTGTTGCTCTTATATGTTTATTTTATGTTTTTAAATATTTAAAATGTATATTTGTTAGCAATAAAAGAAAAAAAAATTTTTTCAATTTTTGGGAACATTTTCAATTTTTGATAAGGGGGTACACTTTGCATTTTTGTGAAAAAATCGCCAGTTTTGGAAAACGTCCGTTTGTCGAATTTTTAATGAAAAACTTGCGTTTTTGTTGCTCTTATATGTTTATTTTATGTTTTTAAATATTTAAAATGTATATTTGTTAGCAATAAAAGAAAAAAAAATTTTTTCAATTTTTGGGAACATTTTCAATTTTTGATAAGGGGGTACACTTTGCATTTTTGTGAAAAAATCGCCAGTTTTGGAAAACGTCCGTTTGTCGAATTTTTAATGAAAAACTTGCGTTTTTGTTGCTCTTATATGTTTATTTTATGTTTTTAAATATTTAAAATGTATATTTGTTAGCAATAAAAGAAAAAAAAATTTTTTCAATTTTTGGGAACATTTTCAATTTTTGATAAGGGGGTACACTTTGCATTTTTGTGAAAAAATCGCCAGTTTTGGAAAACGTCCGTTTGTCGAATTTTTAATGAAAAACTTGCGTTTTTGTTGCTCTTATATGTTTATTTTATGTTTTTAAATATTTAAAATGTATATTTGTTAGCAATAAAAGAAAAAAAAATTTTTTCAATTTTTGGGAACATTTTCAATTTTTGATAAGGGGGTACACTTTGCATTTTTGTGAAAAAATCGCCAGTTTTGGAAAACGTCCGTTTGTCGAATTTTTAATGAAAAACTTGCGTTTTTGTTGCTCTTATATGTTTATTTTATGTTTTTAAATATTTAAAATGTATATTTGTTAGCAATAAAAGAAAAAAAAATTTTTTCAATTTTTGGGAACATTTTCAATTTTTGATAAGGGGGTACACTTTGCATTTTTGTGAAAAAATCGCCAGTTTTGGAAAACGTCCGTTTGTCGAATTTTTAATGAAAAACTTGCGTTTTTGTTGCTCTTATATGTTTATTTTATGTTTTTAAATATTTAAAATGTATATTTGTTAGCAATAAAAGAAAAAAAAATTTTTTCAATTTTTGGGAACATTTTCAATTTTTGATAAGGGGGTACACTTTGCATTTTTGTGAAAAAATCGCCAGTTTTGGAAAACGTCCGTTTGTCGAATTTTTAATGAAAAACTTGCGTTTTTGTTGCTCTTATATGTTTATTTTATGTTTTTAAATATTTAAAATGTATATTTGTTAGCAATAAAAGAAAAAAAAATTTTTTCAATTTTTGGGAACATTTTCAATTTTTGATAAGGGGGTACACTTTGCATTTTTGTGAAAAAATCGCCAGTTTTGGAAAACGTCCGTTTGTCGAATTTTTAATGAAAAACTTGCGTTTTTGTTGCTCTTATATGTTTATTTTATGTTTTTAAATATTTAAAATGTATATTTGTTAGCAATAAAAGAAAAAAAAATTTTTTCAATTTTTGGGAACATTTTCAATTTTTGATAAGGGGGTACACTTTGCATTTTTGTGAAAAAATCGCCAGTTTTGGAAAACGTCCGTTTGTCGAATTTTTAATGAAAAACTTGCGTTTTTGTTGCTCTTATATGTTTATTTTATGTTTTTAAATATTTAAAATGTATATTTGTTAGCAATAAAAGAAAAAAAAATTTTTTCAATTTTTGGGAACATTTTCAATTTTTGATAAGGGGGTACACTTTGCATTTTTGTGAAAAAATCGCCAGTTTTGGAAAACGTCCGTTTGTCGAATTTTTAATGAAAAACTTGCGTTTTTGTTGCTCTTATATGTTTATTTTATGTTTTTAAATATTTAAAATGTATATTTGTTAGCAATAAAAGAAAAAAAAATTTTTTCAATTTTTGGGAACATTTTCAATTTTTGATAAGGGGGTACACTTTGCATTTTTGTGAAAAAATCGCCAGTTTTGGAAAACGTCCGTTTGTCGAATTTTTAATGAAAAACTTGCGTTTTTGTTGCTCTTATATGTTTATTTTATGTTTTTAAATATTTAAAATGTATATTTGTTAGCAATAAAAGAAAAAAAAATTTTTTCAATTTTTGGGAACATTTTCAATTTTTGATAAGGGGGTACACTTTGCATTTTTGTGAAAAAATCGCCAGTTTTGGAAAACGTCCGTTTGTCGAATTTTTAATGAAAAACTTGCGTTTTTGTTGCTCTTATATGTTTATTTTATGTTTTTAAATATTTAAAATGTATATTTGTTAGCAATAAAAGAAAAAAAAATTTTTTCAATTTTTGGGAACATTTTCAATTTTTGATAAGGGGGTACACTTTGCATTTTTGTGAAAAAATCGCCAGTTTTGGAAAACGTCCGTTTGTCGAATTTTTAATGAAAAACTTGCGTTTTTGTTGCTCTTATATGTTTATTTTATGTTTTTAAATATTTAAAATGTATATTTGTTAGCAATAAAAGAAAAAAAAATTTTTTCAATTTTTGGGAACATTTTCAATTTTTGATAAGGGGGTACACTTTGCATTTTTGTGAAAAAATCGCCAGTTTTGGAAAACGTCCGTTTGTCGAATTTTTAATGAAAAACTTGCGTTTTTGTTGCTCTTATATGTTTATTTTATGTTTTTAAATATTTAAAATGTATATTTGTTAGCAATAAAAGAAAAAAAAATTTTTTCAATTTTTGGGAACATTTTCAATTTTTGATAAGGGGGTACACTTTGCATTTTTGTGAAAAAATCGCCAGTTTTGGAAAACGTCCGTTTGTCGAATTTTTAATGAAAAACTTGCGTTTTTGTTGCTCTTATATGTTTATTTTATGTTTTTAAATATTTAAAATGTATATTTGTTAGCAATAAAAGAAAAAAAAATTTTTTCAATTTTTGGGAACATTTTCAATTTTTGATAAGGGGGTACACTTTGCATTTTTGTGAAAAAATCGCCAGTTTTGGAAAACGTCCGTTTGTCGAATTTTTAATGAAAAACTTGCGTTTTTGTTGCTCTTATATGTTTATTTTATGTTTTTAAATATTTAAAATGTATATTTGTTAGCAATAAAAGAAAAAAAAATTTTTTCAATTTTTGGGAACATTTTCAATTTTTGATAAGGGGGTACACTTTGCATTTTTGTGAAAAAATCGCCAGTTTTGGAAAACGTCCGTTTGTCGAATTTTTAATGAAAAACTTGCGTTTTTGTTGCTCTTATATGTTTATTTTATGTTTTTAAATATTTAAAATGTATATTTGTTAGCAATAAAAGAAAAAAAAATTTTTTCAATTTTTGGGAACATTTTCAATTTTTGATAAGGGGGTACACTTTGCATTTTTGTGAAAAAATCGCCAGTTTTGGAAAACGTCCGTTTGTCGAATTTTTAATGAAAAACTTGCGTTTTTGTTGCTCTTATATGTTTATTTTATGTTTTTAAATATTTAAAATGTATATTTGTTAGCAATAAAAGAAAAAAAAATTTTTTCAATTTTTGGGAACATTTTCAATTTTTGATAAGGGGGTACACTTTGCATTTTTGTGAAAAAATCGCCAGTTTTGGAAAACGTCCGTTTGTCGAATTTTTAATGAAAAACTTGCGTTTTTGTTGCTCTTATATGTTTATTTTATGTTTTTAAATATTTAAAATGTATATTTGTTAGCAATAAAAGAAAAAAAAATTTTTTCAATTTTTGGGAACATTTTCAATTTTTGATAAGGGGGTACACTTTGCATTTTTGTGAAAAAATCGCCAGTTTTGGAAAACGTCCGTTTGTCGAATTTTTAATGAAAAACTTGCGTTTTTGTTGCTCTTATATGTTTATTTTATGTTTTTAAATATTTAAAATGTATATTTGTTAGCAATAAAAGAAAAAAAAATTTTTTCAATTTTTGGGAACATTTTCAATTTTTGATAAGGGGGTACACTTTGCATTTTTGTGAAAAAATCGCCAGTTTTGGAAAACGTCCGTTTGTCGAATTTTTAATGAAAAACTTGCGTTTTTGTTGCTCTTATATGTTTATTTTATGTTTTTAAATATTTAAAATGTATATTTGTTAGCAATAAAAGAAAAAAAAATTTTTTCAATTTTTGGGAACATTTTCAATTTTTGATAAGGGGGTACACTTTGCATTTTTGTGAAAAAATCGCCAGTTTTGGAAAACGTCCGTTTGTCGAATTTTTAATGAAAAACTTGCGTTTTTGTTGCTCTTATATGTTTATTTTATGTTTTTAAATATTTAAAATGTATATTTGTTAGCAATAAAAGAAAAAAAAATTTTTTCAATTTTTGGGAACATTTTCAATTTTTGATAAGGGGGTACACTTTGCATTTTTGTGAAAAAATCGCCAGTTTTGGAAAACGTCCGTTTGTCGAATTTTTAATGAAAAACTTGCGTTTTTGTTGCTCTTATATGTTTATTTTATGTTTTTAAATATTTAAAATGTATATTTGTTAGCAATAAAAGAAAAAAAAATTTTTTCAATTTTTGGGAACATTTTCAATTTTTGATAAGGGGGTACACTTTGCATTTTTGTGAAAAAATCGCCAGTTTTGGAAAACGTCCGTTTGTCGAATTTTTAATGAAAAACTTGCGTTTTTGTTGCTCTTATATGTTTATTTTATGTTTTTAAATATTTAAAATGTATATTTGTTAGCAATAAAAGAAAAAAAAATTTTTTCAATTTTTGGGAACATTTTCAATTTTTGATAAGGGGGTACACTTTGCATTTTTGTGAAAAAATCGCCAGTTTTGGAAAACGTCCGTTTGTCGAATTTTTAATGAAAAACTTGCGTTTTTGTTGCTCTTATATGTTTATTTTATGTTTTTAAATATTTAAAATGTATATTTGTTAGCAATAAAAGAAAAAAAAATTTTTTCAATTTTTGGGAACATTTTCAATTTTTGATAAGGGGGTACACTTTGCATTTTTGTGAAAAAATCGCCAGTTTTGGAAAACGTCCGTTTGTCGAATTTTTAATGAAAAACTTGCGTTTTTGTTGCTCTTATATGTTTATTTTATGTTTTTAAATATTTAAAATGTATATTTGTTAGCAATAAAAGAAAAAAAAATTTTTTCAATTTTTGGGAACATTTTCAATTTTTGATAAGGGGGTACACTTTGCATTTTTGTGAAAAAATCGCCAGTTTTGGAAAACGTCCGTTTGTCGAATTTTTAATGAAAAACTTGCGTTTTTGTTGCTCTTATATGTTTATTTTATGTTTTTAAATATTTAAAATGTATATTTGTTAGCAATAAAAGAAAAAAAAATTTTTTCAATTTTTGGGAACATTTTCAATTTTTGATAAGGGGGTACACTTTGCATTTTTGTGAAAAAATCGCCAGTTTTGGAAAACGTCCGTTTGTCGAATTTTTAATGAAAAACTTGCGTTTTTGTTGCTCTTATATGTTTATTTTATGTTTTTAAATATTTAAAATGTATATTTGTTAGCAATAAAAGAAAAAAAAATTTTTTCAATTTTTGGGAACATTTTCAATTTTTGATAAGGGGGTACACTTTGCATTTTTGTGAAAAAATCGCCAGTTTTGGAAAACGTCCGTTTGTCGAATTTTTAATGAAAAACTTGCGTTTTTGTTGCTCTTGTATGTTTATTTTATGTTTTCAAATATTTAAAATGTATATTTGTTAACAATAAAAGAAAAAAAATTTTTTTCAATTTTTGGGAACATTTTCAATTTTTGATAAGGGGGTACACTTTGCATTTTTGTGAAAAAAATCGCCAGTTTTTGAAAACGTCCGTTTGTCGAATTTTTAATGAAAAACTTGCGTTTTTATGGCTCTTGTATGTTTATTTTATGTTTTCAAATATTTAAAATGTATATTTGTTAACAATAAAAGAAAAAAATTTTTTTTAATTTTTGGGAACATTTTCAATATTGTGAAAAAATTGCCAGTTTTTGAAAACGTCCGTTTGTCGAATTTTTAATGAAAAACTTGCCTTTTTATGGCTCTTGTATGTTTATTTTATGTTTTCAAATATTTAAAATGTATATTTGTTAACAATAAAAGAAAAAAAAATTTTTTCAATTTTTGGGAACATTTTCAATTTTTGATAAGGGGGTACACTTTGCATTTTTGTGAAAAAATCGCCAGTTTTGGAAAACGTCCGTTTGTCGAATTTTTAATGAAAAACTTGCCTTTTTATGGCTCTTGTATGTTTATTTTATGTTTTTAAATATTTAAAATGTATATTTGTTAGCAATAAAAGAAAAAAAAATTTTTTCAATTTTTGGGAACATTTTCAATTTTTGATAAGGGGGTACACTTTGCATTTTTGTGAAAAAATCGCCAGTTTTGGAAAACGTCCGTTTGTCGAATTTTTAATGAAAAACTTGCGTTTTTGTTGCTCTTATATGTTTATTTTATGTTTTTAAATATTTAAAATGTATATTTGTTAGCAATAAAAGAAAAAAAAATTTTTTCAATTTTTGGGAACATTTTCAATTTTTGATAAGGGGGTACACTTTGCATTTTTGTGAAAAAATCGCCAGTTTTGGAAAACGTCCGTTTGTCGAATTTTTAATGAAAAACTTGCGTTTTTGTTGCTCTTATATGTTTATTTTATGTTTTTAAATATTTAAAATGTATATTTGTTAGCAATAAAAGAAAAAAAAATTTTTTCAATTTTTGGGAACATTTTCAATTTTTGATAAGGGGGTACACTTTGCATTTTTGTGAAAAAATCGCCAGTTTTGGAAAACGTCCGTTTGTCGAATTTTTAATGAAAAACTTGCGTTTTTGTTGCTCTTATATGTTTATTTTATGTTTTTAAATATTTAAAATGTATATTTGTTAGCAATAAAAGAAAAAAAAATTTTTTCAATTTTTGGGAACATTTTCAATTTTTGATAAGGGGGTACACTTTGCATTTTTGTGAAAAAATCGCCAGTTTTGGAAAACGTCCGTTTGTCGAATTTTTAATGAAAAACTTGCGTTTTTGTTGCTCTTATATGTTTATTTTATGTTTTTAAATATTTAAAATGTATATTTGTTAGCAATAAAAGAAAAAAAAAATTTTTCAATTTTTGGGAACATTTTCAATTTTTGATAAGGGGGTACACTTTGCATTTTTGTGAAAAAATCGCCAGTTTTGGAAAACGTCCGTTTGTCGAATTTTTAATGAAAAACTTGCGTTTTTGTTGCTCTTATATGTTTATTTTATGTTTTTAAATATTTAAAATGTATATTTGTTAGCAATAAAAGAAAAAAAAATTTTTTCAATTTTTGGGAACATTTTCAATTTTTGATAAGGGGGTACACTTTGCATTTTTGTGAAAAAATCGCCAGTTTTGGAAAACGTCCGTTTGTCGAATTTTTAATGAAAAACTTGCGTTTTTGTTGCTCTTATATGTTTATTTTATGTTTTTAAATATTTAAAATGTATATTTGTTAGCAATAAAAGAAAAAAAAATTTTTTAAATTTTTGGGAACATTTTCAATTTTTGATAAGGGGGTACACTTTGCATTTTTGTGAAAAAATCGCCAGTTTTGGAAATCATCCGTTTGTCGAATTTTTAATGAAAAACTTGCGTTTTTGTTGCTCTTATATGTTTATTTTATGTTTTTAAATATTTAAAATGTATATTTGTTAGCAATAAAAGAAAAAAAAATTTTTTCAATTTTTGGGAACATTTTCAATTTTTGATAAGGGGGTACACTTTGCATTTTTGTGAAAAAATCGCCAGTTTTGGAAAACGTCCGTTTGTCGAATTTTTAATGAAAAACTTGCGTTTTTGTTGCTCTTATATGTTTATTTTATGTTTTTAAATATTTAAAATGTATATTTGTTAGCAATAAAAGAAAAAAAAATTTTTTCAATTTTTGGGAACATTTTCAATTTTTGATAAGGGGGTACACTTTGCATTTTTGTGAAAAAATCGCCAGTTTTGGAAAACGTCCGTTTGTCGAATTTTTAATGAAAAACTTGCGTTTTTGTTGCTCTTATATGTTTATTTTATGTTTTTAAATATTTAAAATGTATATTTGTTAGCAATAAAAGAAAAAAAAATTTTTTCAATTTTTGGGAACATTTTCAATTTTTGATAAGGGGGTACACTTTGCATTTTTGTGAAAAAATCGCCAGTTTTGGAAAACGTCCGTTTGTCGAATTTTTAATGAAAAACTTGCGTTTTTGTTGCTCTTATATGTTTATTTTATGTTTTTAAATATTTAAAATGTATATTTGTTAGCAATAAAAGAAAAAAAAATTTTTTCAATTTTTGGGAACATTTTCAATTTTTGATAAGGGGGTACACTTTGCATTTTTGTGAAAAAATCGCCAGTTTTGGAAAACGTCCGTTTGTCGAATTTTTAATGAAAAACTTGCGTTTTTGTTGCTCTTATATGTTTATTTTATGTTTTTAAATATTTAAAATGTATATTTGTTAGCAATAAAAGAAAAAAAAATTTTTTCAATTTTTGGGAACATTTTCAATTTTTGATAAGGGGGTACACTTTGCATTTTTGTGAAAAAATCGCCAGTTTTGGAAAACGTCCGTTTGTCGAATTTTTAATGAAAAACTTGCGTTTTTGTTGCTCTTATATGTTTATTTTATGTTTTTAAATATTTAAAATGTATATTTGTTAGCAATAAAAGAAAAAAAAAATTTTTCAATTTTTGGGAACATTTTCAATTTTTTATAAGGGGGTACACTTTGCATTTTTGTGAAAAAATCGCCAGTTTTGGAAAACGTCCGTTTGTCGAATTTTTAATGAAAAACTTGCGTTTTTGTTGCTCTTATATGTTTATTTTATGTTTTTAAATATTTAAAATGTATATTTGTTAGCAATAAAAGAAAAAAAAATTTTTTCAATTTTTGGGAACATTTTCAATTTTTGATAAGGGGGTACACTTTGCATTTTTGTGAAAAAATCGCCAGTTTTTGAAAACGTCCGTTTGTCGAATTTTTAATGAAAAACTTGCGTTTTTATTGCTCTTGTATGTTTATTTTATGTTTTCAAATATTTAAAATGTATATTTGTTAGCAATAAAAGAAAAAAAAATTTTTTCAATTTTTGGGAACATTTTCAATTTTTGATAAGGGGGTACACTTTGCATTTTTGTGAAAAAATCGCCAGTTTTTGAAAACGTCCGTTTGTCGAATTTTTAATGAAAAACTTGCGTTTTTGTTGCTCTTATATGTTTATTTTATGTTTTTAAATATTTAAAATGTATATTTGTTAGCAATAAAAGAAAAAAAAATTTTTTCAATTTTTGGGAACATTTTCAATTTTTGATAAGGGGGTACACTTTGCATTTTTGTGAAAAAATCGCCAGTTTTGGAAAACGTCCGTTTGTCGAATTTTTAATGAAAAACTTGCGTTTTTGTTGCTCTTATATGTTTATTTTATGTTTTTAAATATTTAAAATGTATATTTGTTAGCAATAAAAGAAAAAAAAATTTTTTCAATTTTTGGGAACATTTTCAATTTTTGATAAGGGGGTACACTTTGCATTTTTGTGAAAAAATCGCCAGTTTTTGAAAACGTCCGTTTGTCGAATTTTTAATGAAAAACTTGCGTTTTTGTTGCTCTTATATGTTTATTTTATGTTTTTAAATATTTAAAATGTATATTTGTAAACAATAAAAGAAAAAAAAAATTTTCGATTTTTGGGGAAGTTTGAGTATTTTCATAAAAATATATATAAATATATATGATACAAATGAGGGGTGGAACGAAAAGCTTTATGAAAGCGGTAGTGCGGAAACTGTATTTCTTCAAAACATATATTTTTTAACATGTATTTGGTTAGTCTTTTTTGTGTAGGAAAAAGGCTTCTGATCGTCTATCTAATAAAAGAATTGGAATGCCATCCAGTGGAATACATTGTTGCTCCAGCGCTTCTGCTGTTCTCAGTACACTGCAATTTTGCCCTTCTATTAATTCAAAACGCTGAATTTCTTATTTGTATTCTTTTATAAAATGAACATGTGTGTCATGATTAAACGAATTTTTATTTTCATTTTAAATTCGCATGGCCGGAGGGTATGCACGTGAATATTTATAGTCCAGGTAAATAAAATATATACATATATATGCTGCGTCGTTAAGTTAGTGTGTTGCTTTCCCCACCGTTATTCTTCTTGCAAGATATCTGATGTCATCATGTATTAAGAGAACATTTATCACTTGCTTTAGAATTCCATAACTATGGGGTGACAATAATGATTATGACACTGATGATGTTGTTCCTGTTCCTGTTCCTGTTCACTTTTGTTTTTTTTTTTTTTTCGTTTTGTCTTTGGGTTTTGCTCTGCTGTTAGTGGCGGGCAGCAATATTAAGAATACTAGGCAGAAAAAGAAAACGGGGTCACTTCCTTATAATCGCAAGGTTAGCCTTAGAATTCTTTGGCCGTACTTTAGTAGAGACCAGGAGAGAAGGTTTGGAGTAGGTCTTTGTAAATGGATACGAGCAGTTATTTTGATCGCACCCACTAGGAGTCAGTATGAAATTCATAAAGATTTTGAAATGACTTATTTATTTATTTACTTAATAATACAATTATATGAATATAATTATAGTATGGGTAGAAGCAGCGTCTGCTGAAGCCATCGGATACTTTTTAAATTGAATTAATGTACTTAAAGGAAAAATGGAAGGCGAGTTTATTTTGCCCTGAGGTGCTCTATTCTCTATCACTGGTGCGTATAGAATTCCACTTAAGGGGTATCCATGAGAGAAACTGTAAAGTGTATTGAAATAGAAACAGTTTTTAAAAGAGATATTAAAACGTTGAAAAATATATTTTGTAGACTAGTGTGATGAAATTAGATTTGAATATACTAAGAAATAACGGCCTTCGGTTAAATGCACATGCCTTATACAGTCCTTTTTGCGAGTGTATTAATATCTCCAGCATTTAGCAATACATACTTAAAAAGCTTTGTGTTTATTGTGGAAGGAAACGGTAACAGGATAAAAGCTGAAGCTGAGCATGATAATCACGTTCACGTTCAAGGCGATTACGACCGTTCTCTGGCAGTATTTGATTATTTAAGAGTGCTTATTGATGTATGCATGGCGCAAAGTTTCAGTTTACGGTTTGACTTAATAAACATATTTAACAACATTTGTTGACAGTGCGTGCTCGTCAGCAGGGCAATCATTTAGCCGTGGGAGAGATACATTACACATGCCTACGTATGTTGCAAGTAGTTGAAATTATTATTGCAGGTTTTCATTTTGCCGCAGGTATTTCATTAGACGACGCGATTGGTTGGGTCGATAAATTAAATTTATGGATTTTTAATAGTTTCATTTCAACTAAAAATATGTGAATTTATTGGTTGGGATGGCGACAAGGGGGTCACCGGTGTGGTGACCGGGTTTTTTAAAAGGTCTTGCTATTATTCAATTTCACCAGCTTATTTAATTGTAATTCAGATCATGTCGAAGCTTTATAGCAAAGTTTGTTGCATTTGAGCTGCCTTACAAAAACTTTATGATGCAACAAAGAATTCATTGCAATGCATACCCGACTTGGCAACACATTAGGAATGTGGAAGCCAGCGATAAAATGCAAACTCTTCGCAAAGGCAATGATGATAATAAGAGCGATAATGAATTGGATAATGATGCTGATATGTGGACTGTGTATACTCGTACTACAACTTTGCTACCCTTCATTTTGCAAACATCTCCACGTAAAGCTCTAAGCACGATGCTACCGGGACCAGCTTTTAGAAGTGTGGATTGCTGCTTTAACTTTGTATAACTTTGCTGGGAAGGGAAATTTTTGTATATTTTGCTTTTTGCTTATAATTTCTTTAAGCTTTGAATGTTTTTTATATTTTTTGTATTTACTGTAAAATATTGTTTTTATTCCTCATTGCACTTTTATTGCTGTTAATTAATTTGCGAAGGAAATAGATTAATAAATAAATACTCTAAATACTGTAAGCCACGCCTTAAATGCCCTATTAGAATTATAATGATTTGTTATTCTAGATTATAAGCAATTTTCTTGCAGATACTTTTTAAAAATTTCACTTAAAATATTTCAGGATGAAGTGAAATTACAATAAATAATTAAAATCAAAACTAGGCGGAATGGCGATAAGAGCAATGAAGGTACTTTTGGGAAGGTACCTGCGGGAAGCGTTGTGTTATCGTCTGAGTGGCCACGTTACTCTGTGCGTTTTCATGGCTTCCCTCCAATGTTTGCTTGCATTACCTTAAATCTCTAGAAGCAATTGGCCATATATCTTCTGGTGGATTTTGCATGCTATTGCTTATGCATTTCCTTTGTTTGGCTTTATTTTTCCCCGTGCAGTTGTTGTTCCTACTCGTTGCTGTTGCTGTTGTTGTTTTTTTTTTGTTTTTGTTTTTGCAAAAATTTATCTTCTATATTATTATGTGTTCACGTTGGAAGGATATTTCTGGTTTCATTCGTCCTGCAGGTGTCGTAAAAAGGGGTTATGATGCTAATGAAAATTTATTGATAATAAATTATGGTTGACAACTTTGTCTATAAACAGGACGGGACGGTTACAATGTGAGGGTGGCAAGCTAAAAGGGTCGCTGTGACAAGAAGTAGAAATAGTTTATCTTCCAGTGGCTTAAGCTGTGAAATAAATCCCTTAAGGTATTCGATGCATATGTGCATGTCTGTGCATGGTCGGTGTTTTACGAAAGCAAAGGAATTTGTCATGATGTGTTTGGTAGAGGTTTCAGAATGAACTACGACTATATTTTGTTTTTCACATTGAGCGTTCGTCAGTTATATAAAATGACAGTTTTTACAATATTAAAAAAAAAATTGATTCAATAGAATTAAAATTTCTTGTTGGAGCTTTTAAGTATGGAATTGATACTCATATAAATTCCACATAATTTGCAATGACAAGTTGATTGTTTTATTGCACTTACCAGATGATGTATAAATTTATTAAATATATTGAGTTATCAAAATAAAATAGACTTTAATACAATAAAACGTTTTTCATTTCATTCCCAGCGTATTTGAATTACTACTTATTTTTGCATTTCTCCTTACAATGAAAGTGTTCCAGGATACTAATTTGTAATATGTGTACTAATTAAAGTTGTGAATTGGTTAAATCCATTATTATTACAGTTGTTTCCGCAACTGGTTTTTTACTACTTATTTTGTTTATTTCATCAGTAGACCTTTAAGGAAAAAATTTAGGAAAAATAATACCCAACCACGCCACGTTATTCAGCCGTTTTCACACAAAACAATTGAGAATTGCATAAGAATTTCAATCATAGCCTTTAAGCCTTGAAACACTTTTTGCAAACCGCACAACAAACAAATTCTATTCGATTGAAATTTGTTTATTTTATTTAAATTTGCGAACTCTATTCAACATTCGTTGACAATTTTTGCCAAAAAACTTTTTAACTTCTTCATGTTGACAATTTAATTTACGTTAATTCAGTTTTACTAACAATAACGAAAACTGCTAATTGTACGCTTTTCAAAATTAACTGAATTCATAGAAGTACTTGATTAATTTCATAAATTTCGCCGCCGTGGCCCCCAAAGCCCATACCATTCCTCCTTGCCTTTCACTACTTATTTTGTTTTCTGTTAGCCAACTTT
This sequence comes from Ormia ochracea, assembly GCA_963402855.1. Classification (NCBI taxonomy): domain Eukaryota; kingdom Metazoa; phylum Arthropoda; class Insecta; order Diptera; family Tachinidae; genus Ormia; species Ormia ochracea. The sequence goes on from OY727109.1 coordinate 52,668,610, forward strand.
AGTTGTCTTCTGGTTTCGCTCTTCTCGATGCCCCACTATACCCGCACTCATTAACTAAATAACAAAGTTTTGGCTGTATTGCACTTGGTGTGGTTGTGTGCATGTTGACTTGTTTCTTACTTTTCTGCAATTGTGTTTGTGTAGATGAAACCAGTGCAATGATGCAAAAGGATTGTACGTAGTCCTCCTACTTTGGCTTTCAGCAAACAGTGGAGCAAACAAATAGTTTCGCAGTGAACAGTTTTTTGCTTGATTTTAATTTATGCATGTAAATATGAAAAATGACTTTTTTTTATATAAACTTGAAAGTATTCATTGAAATTAAATTTGATAACTGGGGAAGCAGAAGAATTTCAAAACGAAATATTAAGATTTTTATAAATATTTTTTCGTTTCCGTCTGCGATATGGTTTTAGTTGCTTCGGAAAACCAATTCGTTTTTATATTCCTTCAAAGGGGGAATGAAAATCTCTCTGCTTTTTCCGATTTCCTCTTCTTTTTGCCTCTTAAAAAAATACAAAAATTATTAACGTGGGTTTTTTTAAATTGAGTTTTATTTCAAAAATCCTTTAAATTGAATTAACTATCAACATTAATATGGAATAAAAGCAAAAAAAAAAAAATTGGAATTAAATTTTCTTATCAATTTGAATAAAGAAAAATCAAAGAGTTAAATATTCATGTGATTTATAAAACAGAACGTTTTGAAAATATTTGTGAGCATTTTTTTTTTGTAATCTAAAAAAAAAAGTTATTATCTTTTCTTTTGAAGAATTTTTAAAAATAAGAAACTTATTGTTTTAAACAATTTTATTGCTTTTAGTTTTCAAGAAATTTACCAATTTATTTGTATTTGTATTATACATTTTATATTATAATAATATATAATAAAATTCTCATTCGGATAATAGTGAAAATGTGGGCCAAGTGGTTGAAGTTTTTCCGAAACTTTTCATTCATATCTATTGTGTGTGTTAAACCATGTTGGTGTTTTAAATTCAATAAAACTTGCATGCCTACGAAGGATTAATCTTCCTTCTTCTTTCATCTACAAGCTCAAAAACCGCATTTTAGGATTTTATGACAGCAGACAAGTGAGTCCTCGCGCAAAAAGTGTAAACAAATTTATTACTTTATAATAAAATAATAGTCAATATCTTTTAACGATGCTTGTACAGGACATAAAGCGAGTATTACCATGTTAAATGCCGTTGATATTTTATGAGCTGATTTACACTGTGCCGTTGCAGGAGTATGATATGCTCAAGAAGAGCCACATGCTTTCCTAAGGAAACACACGCACAGGCACCCATTTGCTCCAAATGAAATTTAGGTCAAATTGATAAAAGTTAAACCAAAGTTTCAAATACAAAAACTATTTTCATTTTATTTTTAAAACAGTAAGTTTTTCTGTTCTTCTACTTGTGTGATGTAACTGCTGGTTTTTTTTAATAAATTTTTTCTTGTAGAAAATGCTGCAGTTTTCGGTTGCGAAAATATTCTCAACTTCTAAACAAGTGTTGCAAGAAAATAAAAAAATATTGTTTTAACTATAACTTTTGTAGGAACAACATTAAAAGGCGAAGACAAAAAAGTATTCGTAAAGCATTAAACAACGGAAGTTGCCTTAATGTTGCAGGAAATCAAATAATAAGGCCTCGTAAGAGGAAAAAAAAATTCGCCTCTTCCACCTGAAAGCATAATGCGAGCTCAAGACTGAAATACTAAATCCTGCAACAACTGTAACACCTTTAAACACCACTAACGCATAAATAAAGAAGCAATGGAATAATCAACAGAAGCAGTACTAACAGCAACAGCAACAGCAACAGCAACAACAACAACAATGAGTCGTGGTAACAACTAGTGCTACCAAATGAACAGATTAAGCGTTCCAGTAAAGTTCATACACTTCAATCGAAGTTACTTTTTAGTTTTGTCGCAGCCAAGTAGCAAATCGTAGGAAAGAATAATTCAATATTTATTTTTTTATTATTCCTTTTGCCAATAATACAGTTTAAAATGTGCTTAAGGATATACTCCTTTTGTTCTTGACTCCTTAAGCTATTGAAAATTTCTAAAAACATTTTTGAAAATCGCGGTAATAGTTCAGCTCTTGTTCCTACGTCTTTTAGCATTAGAAACTAAGAAGGATCTTAGAAAGGATTCAAAATACATGTTGCATGCAAATTTATCCAGATACGTGTCGTAGGAAAGAAATTTTTAGTAAAAGATATAAACCTGCGAACGATTCGATATCTCGTTGTTGGTTCAAAATCACAATTTCTATATATTTCACATTTGCAAGTGAATTAGCGAATCCCGATGTAACGTATTGCTTTTCTTTTAATTGTTATCGAATTGTAAAGATGAAAAAAATGAAACGATATTCTGGATGGAAAATAATCTTTTCGAGAAAAATATTACACGTTGGCTATTTGTATCTCCCACATATACGATGTTCTAGGCAAAATCCGAAAGGGGAAAATTTCGGATTTTTGTACTTCTGAAATTTTTATACTTTCCCTCTGTACCTCTATAGTAGAAGATAACTTCACGTTTGAGCTATATAACATACATCCCCTTCTTTTGTGTCTCATTTTTCAACACATCCGCCCTTCCTCCCACCGCAACATTTTTATTTTTAGGAACTTAAGATTTTCCAAAAGGAAATGTAGTATGAAATGAAAAATGACATGAAACTTAGCAGTTGCTTTCCACAACAATTCCACAAACCTGGGAGTGAAGTAAAACAAAAGAAAAATAAAAACATTTGCAACATTTTTCAAAGCAGCCCGAAAGTTTTAAAAACAATTATTATTTTATTTTTTTTTTTATTTTTCTTTGGAGGAGAACGGAAACAGTCGTGAGTTTTTGAAAGTTTAATTCACTTTCAACAGGAAGTTCAGCTGCAAACACACTCACATACGCACACATCAACTAGCAACTACAGCATAAATCTGCGGAAAGTTGTAGGAAAGTGTGTACGAGTATTTAAGATTATTCGTCAGGACTTTAAGTTCAAGAATAGTGGACATTCGAAAAAAAATTAGAAAGGCAACAAAGAAATCGAAAGCCTTTTGCACTGTTGCCACTCTATCATAACATTTGATGCTTCGGCTCCTAAGTTGCATTTGAGTTGCTGCCATTTACAGATAGTCAGTCAATCCACTTGCTTTGGTTGCACGTCTCTTATCTACCCGTCAGGAGAATTATATTTTTTCAATTTTTACCTTTTCTAATGCCTGTACCACCATTTAGCCACCATATAGACGTCGCTAATTTATAAGATATTGTCGCTGCTGCTGCATTTGCTGTTGTTTCCATTTCCTATTCGTTTCCTTCGGTGTTTTGGTTTCCTCTACTCCCTTCAGTGACAATCAAACAACTGCATCGTCGTCTGGTTGCCAATAAACAAATATTTAATCTTTGGAGTACTTTTGTGGCTGGCAGTTAAACTGAGCCAAATAAATGATTGAAGTTGACCAGGGAGCCACGAGGGAAAAAGTGTAAAGTTAAAATGGTATTCCGTCCTTTAATTAAATGTACTAAAACAAAAAAAGGAATAGTTTGCAATTCAAGACCTTTAGAATATATTTTTATACATTTTGAAATTTATTGCGAGTTTCCTCAATTTTTCGAAACAATTTTGATTTTAACTTTAAATCAACCAACTTCTAACATGAAGGGAAAGTTTATAACGTGGAGACTCTGTACTTCATAGGTAACCCTCCCACAATGTTTAGTAAATCAATTTGTTTACAAAATACGATCACGACTCCAACAGCTGTAATAGAGTTAAAACATTTCTTAAATATATACTATTTAGACCAAGAAAGAAATTACATACTCGTATTTATAAAAATTTCGTTACCAAACGTCAAAAACAAGTAAAAAACCAATTTAATAGCCAGTTGGGTAAAAGCTACATGTTAGCCATCATAATGGCCGGCTCCAGTAAGAACGAAGGGAAGTTTTCTCAGTTGTCATTGAGAAATTTCCCAGTGGTCAACATCTTCTAAAGCGCTCGAATGATGAAAATGCGTAATGAAATAAATTAATATTTTAGTAAAACCGGATTTCTATCCGTAACCTTCAACTTCCATATGGATACTGAAATCATGTGGGTAAAAGGACCATATAAATTCTTCGTAACTGCCACTTAATTACCTGCAAATACTTGATAGCTAATTTTTTAAATTGATTATATATTAAGACTAATATAAAAGCATTTATGTACAGTAGTTTTCCGAATTAGCAATCGGGATTGCTGTCAGGCCTGTTCATGAAAGTGATTTATTCGAATCATCCAGTTAAAAAAAAAAAGCTTCTTCTAGTGTTTTCATATTTATTTAGTAGGCAAATTCATAAATGCAGTGCAAATGCTTACTATTCACGGCAACTCACCTGTCTTTGCGGCTCCTCCAATGCGCTACTCAAATATTATATTTACTGAAATTTGCAGCACACAAACAATTTAGATAAGCTTCGATAATTTTAACACTATATCCTTAAAGAAAAATCAATTTCCTTCAACCATTTTGATTTTTGTAGACCAAATTAGTTCGCACAACTGACTTTCAAATGGCATCAAACAACCTCATCAAACAAAGGAATCCATCAATTATATTTTACATTTAATTTTCTTCAATTTTGGCGCCATATCCAAACAAGGAGCCGCTACAAATGCCTTTTTTCAAAGAGAGGTTATAAAATAATTGTCATATGCTAATAAAGGATGTAACTCAATACAAAACTTCTCTACGTGTGAGATAAAATTGAGACTCTTTTCCAACAATATCAACACAAAAAAATTCAATCAAACAAATTCAAACAAACTTATTTGCTCACTTTAATGTTAACAATTTTATAAAATGTTCTAATTTTTAAATAGTTATTGGCATTTAATGTTCAACACTCCATGGACCTGTAGTAATTTATAAAGGATCCACGAGTATTTGTTATTTATTTAGTGTTGTAATGATGATACGAGCCCTTATCAGTTCTCCGTCCAGTTGTATGATTGTATTACACGGGGCGAGAGAATGATAAGGGTACGAATACACCGCTATCAAACTGCAAGTCACAAATTGACACAAAATTGTATGTGAATGACGAACAAATGTATGAGCTGAGAATCATTTTAAACTTGAGCATCTGCTCGCTCGGCCGGCCACTTTATTTATTTATTTAATTTTTTTTATTAACACTATTTAATTTTCAATTTTCAACAAACATTTTAACACTTCTTTTCGGAGCGCTGTCAGTAAGCAGGCAATCCACATTCGCTCGCACTTATATAACATAATAAATTTTTGCAAACCACTTACTCAAGCAAAGAATAAAATTAAATAAATTTACTTAATTTGTGGATGTATTTTTGTGTGAGTGCGTATGTGCGAGTGTGCAGTGAGCAGTGCGCGGTGAGCAGTGGGCAGTGAGTAGTGTAAATTGACAATATAAATTTGATACAATTAAACATTTACCAAAAGGGGACATTTTTTGCAATATTTAAAGTTTTTTATGCAATTTTTTCACTGTTTCACTGAAATAAATATAAAGATGGCCACATAAGCCTGTATGGGTATGTGTGAGTGCATGTGTGACTACATAAATAAACATGGTTGCTTTACATTTCCGTTTACATAAAACTGATACATTTTTTCCTCGGTTCCGCACTAAATATGTAATTATTTTTATTTAATCAACAACGCTGGGGGCTTAAGCGACAGCAGTAGTGCAAAAGGAATATATTCAAATGTAAATACACACACACATTCAGAAGAAAAAAAACACAGAAGGGGTGAAATACAAAATAAACTCATACATAAAGTTACGCTTGTACTCCTATATCCGCTTTGCTACCACTTCCTGTTGCTTGTCATGTCATATCAGTGCGGATCAGCTGTGTAGCAAAGTGCATGGGAATGTGCTTGTCCTTGTTTGTGTGCGTGCGTGCTCATGTGTGCGTATTTGATTCGCATTGTGTAATTTTGTGTGCTTGAAAAATTATTGTGTGACTTTTTAAAAACTGTCAATCAATCACTTGGGGTCATCAGTTAAAAACACCGACACACACACACACACACACACACAACACACATGCCCGGTTGTAATATTCACTCCTTTTGGTAACGTTTTAATTCATATCAGGCATTTGAAAGTTTTTTCTGTTGTTTATAGATTAAAAGCCTGAAACTCAAAAATTGGTTACATGATTGGTTATTAAAGCTTGAGGACAGCAGAAAAAAAAATATTTAAAAAAGGAAAAATATTTCTGGTAATAATAGAGGTCGTTTGAAGGAAGTGTGCACATGAAGTTATTCCTTTTTGCCCGAGGATTTATTTCAGGTGCGTGTGTGTGTGTGTCAAAAAGAATATTTTCATTCAAATTGAAATTAAAATATGTCACAATCAATTGATGCAGCAATATATTAAAAAATTCGATCTGAAGGTAAAACGAGGTTTGGCAAAAAAATATTACTTTTCTTAAATTTTCATCGCAAGTATAGTTTTGTCTATTACAGGACATCGTCATTTACAATTTTTTTTTTTTTTTCAATTGAATAGTTGAGCAACTTGATATTTGTGATAAGTGAACAGGGTTTTCTTTATTTCACTTGAGGGGAATTTGATATTATTTGATATTTAAATCTCATTGGAATTGCAAAATTAATATTCGAAAGAATATAAAATTGTTTTGGTGGTCCGTAGATGCAAAAAAGTTTGGCTCTACTCTCAGGAGTTGCTCCTATGAAAATCGTATAGGGAGGAATATAGAGTTGACCGGGAAGATGGGCAAATAGGAATATAGGAATGAAGCATACGACGATGATATTTTCAAAAAAATACGGCAACGTAAAAAATTCAAAGCGTGTACGTTCTGCTTAAAATGATATTCCTGTTGGGCTTCTTAAAAAAAAAATTAAAAAAAATATTATTAAAAATTAAATTATTATTAAAAATATTAATTATTAAAAAATTATAAAAAAATCTTTTTTTTTTATCAAGTTAACAAGTTTTTTTTTTTAACACAATCACAATTTCAAAACAAAAATTTTAGAACAGAAATTCTATTTTTTATTCTTATTTTTTATTTATTTTATTTATCATTCCTAAAAATCATACAAAAAAATGGCAATTCCGAAAACGACTGATTTAATTTAATCTAAGTTATGGCAAAGGAAGAAAGAAATAATAAGTATCTTAAAAATGTGATAGTAAAAAAAATACTTGCGAAGAAAAAATGAAATCAATTGGATGTCTTGAAGAGCTAATCGACGTTGACGTATTAAAAAGTATGAATGCCCTTTAAGGGTTCGAAGAGTTGTGATAAATTCATTACCATGCAAACCGTATAATCGAGGTCGCATTGTACATTTATATAAAATACATTTATTCACTTCTGGATACGAAAATAGGAAAGAAACGTAAGTCGTGTTCATTTTGATGAATTATTTATTTGAGGATTATTTAACAATTGCATTTTATATATAATATAAATTAATACTTTGTGAGCTGAAAAATTTGATATGTTAATTTCAAACAGATCAAATGTCAAAAGAAAAATAACAAAATAAATTAAAGCAAAAAACGTAGAGTGAAAAGTATATAAATATAAAAGCCAATAAAGAGAATGCATACTTTTACATAAATTTATGATTGGACACGTTGAAAAAAAAATGTTTTAATTTCTTTTTTTGAAATCTTAAAACTTTTTGAAACGTTAATGTAATCGAACTAAATAATACTTTTATGGCCTTTCAAAGCAGCATTAATAAAAACGAAAAGGGGAAAAATATAATAAAAAATTATATTTGATTTTTTATTTACTGTTGCAAAGAATAATATTTAAAATTTTGCCATGCATTATTTCTATTTATTGAGATATTCCGACAGTTCAATACATTTTTTTTTTAATATTTTGCTAATAATCGCCTAGCATCGTCAAAGGCAAAGTCAACGCTAAAAAATTATAAAATACCATTTTTATTCCTATACTAAAAAATAAACTTAACTGCGTAAAATACTTTAAAGTAAAATTGTATTGGCAGCACCAGCCGCAAATAAATTTAGTAATTCCGTAAGTTCGGTTCGTAAGACGTTAATTTGAATTTTAGTAAAGCCAACAAAGATAGTGAATCCGATATGTAATAACACTTAGAGCTATTGTCAAAAAAATAATATATGTTGAAGCTAAATGAAACCACTAAATTTAAAAGTGTATAGAAATATTTTCAACTGATATTTTAATATTTTTCAGTGAGTGAAAATTGGAAAATTATTTTTGAATGCAAAATCGATAATTTGGAACGAGTTATAAAGCAAAACATATCGTATACTTGATAATTTGCTTTTCTAACCTCCAAATTGTAACGTAATTTTCACAATTTGCTGTAGGAAAAATATCGAATATTTTTTGAAAAAACTGCAAACTCATTTTTTCAATCTTCAAGCAGATATGACAAACGTTTTCAGCATGATCAGGTCGATTTATTATTTTCTTTATTTTTAATACGATTTTTGAAAATGTGAAATGTTTTTAGAGATGTGAAAAGCCTTATACATAATGGAAACAGTTTATAAATAACAATTTCAATGAATTTATCCTACGACTAAATAATTTAATATTCATTTACATTGAGTATGATATAATTCATAATAGTAGGAGAGTTATTATTAAACGCTTCCAAATTATTTTGTGGCAATAAAAATTATTCGTAATGTTAAAAACAACAAATTTTCATACAAGTTGAAAGGACTAATAAATTTTAAATACTTTTAATGTTGCAAAATAACTTACCGATCGCAATGCCACAATAATACATCATATATGCCATTGAAAAATTGAAATAAAAATAACAATCGCAATAAACACGGCAAATAATGAAATTTCTAAGAATTTCTAATTTCTAAAGAATGTTTTCGAAACGAAAGATTACATATAATAGTGATTAATTGCAAATTTAATTGTGATGGGAAATCATCTCCCATCATTCAGAATTATAGTTTAGCGATTCGCAAACCGTATATAAGAGGCACCGAATAATTATTTTTTAAATGAACTTAACCTGGAAAGTTTTCGGCTTGACCGCAGGAAAACAACCTGAGTCATGGCAGGAATCTAACCCGATTTAGTAGACTACGGAGGCACAACAATGTATTGGGGAAACGAAAAGGACATTAACTGGAATACACAAGTAAGTTTTCACAAGGTGTTTCCTCGTGTTTAACCAGTAGAAAAGTATTGTGAAAACGATTTGAGACGGATCGAATTAACTGCGCCTTAATTGCGCATCATTATATCGACCATAAAATGTATGAGAGCTTGATGGATTTTTTTCTAAAATTTAAAGTTTTTTTTTCAGCTTTCAGCTTTCTGAAAAGGCAAGTCATTTCATTGAAATTTGTGTGTATGTTGTATGCACATATGCTTGTCTATTGAGGCCTTCCGATATATTTTCCATTACAAATTCTTCATTCGCTAACCAAATTATTGCTAAAATTCAAAAACGTATTACGGCCTGCTGTAAATCTGTATATGTTTTTGTAAATGTGTGTGTGCGAATATAAATATGTATATATATGTTTTTCATTTGTAAACATCCAAAACAAGTCCTTAATTAATGTTGTTTACAACTGCCCTCCAAAACACTTTTGTTCGCACAAAAAAAAAACTGTTAATTTTCAAATTTATACGTTTTTCAAAAAAAAAAAAAAAAAAAAAAAAAGGCGCAACTAAAAACAACAAACTTTATTTAATTACCCACATAACGAGTCATTAATTAATTATTTAAACACAACTGTGTTATTTTCATCTATTTGTTTTTAAAATTGTGCGGTTTTTCTGCTCTGCCTCATTTAATGTTTTCCAATTAATTTTCCTCATCTATAAATTTCTTTCAAACATTTCATTTCATATTGTCTTTGCATAAACATTTTATAATTGTTTGCATTTTATGTTTTAGTTTGTGCAACTTGCCATGCAACAAAAGAAAATTCAATAAAAAGTGTGAAGAGCGTTTAATAATTGTATTTACAGTTTACATTTTTAGTTGCACGCAAACAACAATCATCAAAAGTTCATTACAATTGATTAAATAGCATAATTAAAAAGCATAACAAACATTTAAACAGTCTTCTATAAATAATTATGTTCTAATAATTTGTTTTAAAATTTATCAAAAGTGGCCAAAAAAAAAACAAAAACAAAAAAAAAAGAATTAAAATTGCATATTGCATTTAGTGCTGCAAAGCAAATGGACGAAGTGCACGAGATTGCTACGCAATATCCGTTTAGTTTTTTGATGTGTACTTAAAACTTCCGGCCAATTATTGCTTTAATGGATTTATGACGATTTTAGAATGTTTGATCCTTCAATTACGTACTCGCTTTGCAAGCACTTCACTCGACTTCAGAACAATAAAATGCATTTGGCAAATGCAACACAAATACAATTTCATTGTCCTGGCCGTTTTTATGATTCCCATTAATGGAAACCAATACATTTTAGTGCAGAGAACATGAAATAAAATTTTAAAATGCAGGAAGCAATACAGTGTATGTTTTCTGCGTAATCTCGAAGAGGCGAAGAAAAGGATATGACATCAAGAACTTTCAGGACATATTTAATGAAATGAAAAATGTAATTTGTCCTGCAATAGAAAAATCAATTTAAATCCTTTCAATACAATTGAAAACAAATTGAAAAGAATATATGCAAGCTGGTATTTTATAATTTATGGAAATTTGAAATCGTACTTAAGAGAAAATCTCTTTAATCTCGTAATCCACTGATACGGCAGTAATTTCCAATTCCGCTTCCAAATCGTATATTGTTGATGAACATTTCAAGTACGAGGCAAAAAAGATATATATTTTTATTTGCAAGTGGAAAACAGCTTCGGTTTATTGAATCAAAGTTTCTTATATTAAAATTCCTAAATATACGAATATAAAAATTTTTTGAAAATATATAAAAGTGAAAGGATAGCTGGAAAGGTCCAGATGATAGAGTTACACAAATTGTTACGAAATAGTGAGAGAGGGATAGTTGTAGTAGAAAAGATAGAGAAGCGAACTAGGCGCTGTTAAGGTATTATTTGGCAGCATTTTGGCCTTCTCGGGAAATGCAAAAGGATACCTGAATTCCTCCGTTTCTTATATGGAAAAATGATTAAAAGTTTATAAATTCATAATATAATTTACTAGAGGCTTCAGTTCAAAATTTCAAGATTGATTGAAGGGAAGTTTATTATTATAGCATGTCCTTGCAAATACCGATTTGCGGAGTACGGAAATGCATTTTGGAAATATAAATTTTCAGCAATAGTTTTTATTTTATTAAAATTAACTATACTTATTTCGCACATAAGATATGACAAGGAATATCTATTCTCTCAATTAAATTGGCTTAATACTCCTGTCAAATGAACTTTAAAGCAAACGGCACTCCTGTAACACAAACACATTTGCCAGCAAATTGCATCAAATTAAATCCCTCAGCAATTGTTTAAAGATTGCTTAAAGGCAATTAAATGGAGCTCCTCCTACTACATCCTTTTACTATTTATTGCTTCACTTCCCTTACTCTCACTCCCACTCCCACTCCCTTTCTCAGTCACTCTTGCATGATTTACTTACTTGCTTACTGCTGCTCCCTTCACATTGTTTCAAATTTAAAATTAATTTATTTATGGGCAAAATGTGGTTTCTTACTTGGCATTTCTAATCGACATGGGGAAGCCAATAAGCCGAGAGGAGATATTTTGAGTATCCAATTTTGATTGTTAATTAGATTTTAGTATTAATTGCTTCAGTTATTGATTAAACAGCACAGCCAACTACAACAGATTCGTATCAAAAACAAAAAAAAAAAAACAACAAAAAAATGTTATTAAAAATTTAAATTAAGAATTCTAATTAATTTTCAATAAAAAATAAATGTTTATTCACTAAAACTCCCATTTACATTTGATAAATGTATATTCTGCGACAAGACTAATACATAATTGATGAAACTATTTAAAATAATTCTCCAGAAGAAAAATAAATGTAAAAAATTATTATCATAAGTAGCAACGAAATAAATCTAAATTGATTGGGCGGTTCTTGCAGTTCCACTTTGTGGTATTTTTAATGAAATAAAATGAAAAAGTTTAACTAAAAAATAAGCACAACCACAAAGAATAGAAAATGGAATAGTAGAAAGAAATTTGCCAATTCAAAGGAAATTTACATGTCGTTCTCAGTTGCTTATTGTCTTTTAATGATCTGAATAGAATTCATAACTTTTACGATTTACATTTCAGAAGAATGTGTATTTCAGACAAGCCATAGTTTTTATATTTACTCGTGCATTTTAATTTATTTCAAGCTTCAAATTTGCTCAAGAAACTTCACAATAATCGCACACAGCGAGTTCAAATAATACATCTATGGAAAGGTATTAACAAACCCTTTACGTATGCACGAGTTTGTATAAAAATCTGAAGTGTAAAAAATAGGAGAGATAAAACAATAGTTATTTCTTTACTTATCGTGTATTATTATATTATTTTTATTCTCCACATGAAAGCTGCAAAATATTTTAGCCTGTTTGCAGGAAACATGCAGGATATTCAGACTCACTTGCCGATTAATTTAAAATCAAATTTAGATGCAAATAACAATAAGTTTCAGATTTTATTCAGCTGTTATCTATAAAATTTGTATTCTGGCTCTGTGACATTTTTTCAACCCTTTTTTTTATCACTTAAAAGTTCAAATTATAAGAATGAAGACTAAATGGTCCTTTTACAAGGCTTCAGGGCAGATGAGAACAAGTAGGTTCGTTGTAAATGCAATTTTTTTTCGCTGTCCAGTAGAAACTTGGCAACTCAACAAATATGAAAAAAATGTAGACATTTAATTCAAACAAATTCTTTTAGTATTTGCTTTATCTGGCTGCCTTAATTTGCGACTGCTGCTCGTTATTTTGAGTGATAATAATCGGAAATTATTTTAAAGGTAAAGCAAAGTTAAAGTTAATGGCACTCTTGATTACATATGAAACTATTTTGCTTGGTTTATGGGTAAATGAAACCGCTCTAATATTCACCATGCAGGCAGCCTTGTGGCAATTGGCTTTAGTATTGGGGAAAGCTTGTAAGATTCAAGTTTTAATGATTTTCTTAATTATTAAAATTTGATTTCATAACAAGTAGTTTAAACAATTTTTTAAGCAGCGCCCGTAGTGGAGGCTAAGCCAATTAAGAGGTATTCGAAAAAAATTTTTTGATATAAAAATATGTGTAAGACTTATTCGGTGAACACAATCAGCGCTGCAACACTTAAGGAGCCTTCAACAAAGCGTTTTTCAACTAGCCGTGCTGTGTGGTATCAAAAAAGATAGTTCCACTTGGTGAGGGGCGAAGAAGCAAAGAGCTTTACATGCATTAGTGCAAATCATCTAAATACGCTGCAGCAGCGCCTCACCACGCCATCATTAAACATTTTAGTTATCCTCTCTCTCCAGATAATTCACAGGACTCATTCCTTTCTGATTTCCTATTTAATTTTTTACAATCATTTGCAGTTCTTGTTTTCGTCTCGCAATTTAAAGGGCGTGTTCACAGTTGAATGTTTTTTGCTCCTGCATAAAATGTGAAACAAGTTTCTGTATTTCCTTTGCCATTTTTTCATTTTCAACAAAGTTTATTTGTAAACCATTAGAAATGGAAATAGACACTTAACTAAGGAGAGCGATTAATGCCATGACGGTGGAGAGAAAACAGCTAAAATGGTTAGAGACAGTGAGAATGTTTGAAGCTTAAATGAAAGGAAAAAACTGCAAAATATCACACATAAAGAACATTTAAACTGTTCAAAAGCAAAAGAAAATCCATACACTCGTACTTGTTAGAGAAGAGTGATATATGGAATATTTAAAGACAAGGAGCTATTTGGCTAACGCTGATGAGTACAACTTCCTTAAAGAACAATATCCTTTCTTACACTTCCTTACTAAGCTTCCCACAGATTAATAATTTAATTTAAATTTGAATTATTAACTATTTCGTTTATACAAAAGAAACATTTTAACAAATCTATTGTGTCATACATTCTAATGCTGCCGGCATAACGACAATTTTGAATTAAAAAATTGAAATCCATCCAACAGCCAATCATATTTGCTACTCTAATAAATAAGCCACACAACTTATGAATAATTAAATTTCTTATAATAAAAAGCAAAAAGAAAAAAAACAAGAATAGAAAAAAAAAGAAAACACGAAAGAAATACATTCAGACTTTGACATTGAACACATTCTGGAGTCCAACATTCTCATACCAGCAGACCTATCCAACTGCACACTCTCACTCACTCACACGTGCGTATTTTGTTTGACTGTTTTGGTTCCACTACGCCAGTAACTACTCGTACATGCTTCCTAATTTGGTGGCTACCAAATTCTAAACACATCAATTAAAAGCGCACTCATATCAGTGAACATTTACAGCTTAAAACCAAAAAACTTTTGTGTGACTAACTGTGGACTTCCTGTTTCCCTTCAAAATACTATTTTTATTCAATAATAATGAAAATTTTACTTATGCTTGTTCTGTTGATAAATCATGGAATACTTTGCTGCAAAAGTTATCCAATATTAACAAAACTTAAAGTGCCGTTGCTTGGCCGATAATTACAAAACGAGGAAATTTCTATTGTGAAACGCTTTTCAGATCAATAATATATCGGCATAGTGATGACATTTCATGCGAGATACTTTTTTCTGTTAAAATGGGCTTTCAAAGTACTTTTCAGGCAAGAGGTACTTTTATTATATGAAAAGCCCTTTACAAGCATAAAAGAGACTTTGGGAACGAAATATGTACATGCATTATTCATTTTTCGTTATTGCTTTCAAAGAGAATCTGAGGAAAGTGGATAAATGGAATGCCACCTCATACGAGTACAATACCGAAACACAAAGTTAAATAAATAACAAAATATATGCCGCGAAATAAAATCATTTAAAAATATTTTTTATTATAAACTCAGCGGAGAAACAAACAGAATGTGCCAAACGTATGATAAGAATATTTAAGCGATAACGTAAATAAGGTTAAGTTTAAACCACAAGAGAACCACAATCAAATAATTAAAATAAAAGTTGGATAAGGGAGTAGTGTCTGTTATCAGTTCAACAATAGCAAAACAACATTGCCCAGCTATTGAAGCGAGTTGTTATAATTATGAAATTTTATTATTAGAATGCGAATAGGCTTTATTTGATTAGAGGCCCATACAAAGCAATTGCAAATATTATGGGTGTTCACGACAAATGACGCAAATCTTTTAAACTGCAAAAGCCAATTATTATCGTGAATTGCTGTATTAGAACGAACTCAAATATTTATATATGAGCGAAGATGTATAAAAATCGTTGGAAATACTCTGGCGGTGGCAATAGCCAGAGGAAATAAATAAATCATATGTTATTAATTTTTCTTGCGGACCAAGTAAAAACGTTATGGTACCTCTTTGCCCAAAAAGTACACTAATAAAGGGATATCACCGCAAATATTCAAGCAATGCTTTGTGGCGAATGAGGCGTTGTTAAGCTGCCTTCTTTTAGCAATCGTTGATGTAGGAGTATAAGCACTACACGTATACGTACATAGACGCAACTGTTCGTAGAGTCGTATCTTTTCCAATTTCCTTTCCTGTTTACACATGCCACTGCCGTTTCATTTGCACAATTTCATCAAACCGTAAACTCAAAATATTTATTTACTTCTGCAATTGAAAAAAAGTGATGTCAAGAGGTGATGTTGTGTGTGCTTTGGACACTGAAGGGTACTTGGTCAAGTACTCGCTTTGAGTTGACGATGTCAAAGATTCCAATAATTTCTGTATACGTGCCACGTAAATTTTTTAATTTCACTACTTCTTTGGATTTTTATCAGAATTATAACGAATTACCCATATATTTACATGGAATTTCAGAGGGGCTACCACTGCTCTTCGCACTATTATTTTAGTGGCAAGCGAGTGTCAGATTTTCACTGGCAAGCAAATTTAGCAGCCGCTACATCTGCCGCTGGAAAATTTTCGTCCCTTTTCTTAGTAAATAGTTTTAGATGTGTTCAGTTTTTCGAACTGGTAGTGGCATGTGTAATCGGTAGATAAAGGGGAGGGAGAGAACATTTGCTCAGATGTGTAATATCATGGTCGATGTAAATGGTTTTCTGCTAAATATTAAGTTACCAGTGACTAATCCTACGTCACTTCGTCACCACATTTAACACAAGTAACATTAAAGGCATGGGGGAAACCATGAGAATTTTGTCTTCAACCTCCGTTTTTTCATTTACAATATATTTCTTTTTTCTTCTAATCTTATAGATAATATATATTTTATATCCGAAATTTGCTTGTAGGAAACAGCCTATCCTGTAGTGTTCTCTAAAGGCAAACTGAACATTTTGCAATTTGTGTTTTGTGTTGAAGCCGGATAATTAAACAAATTTTAAAAAAATAATTTAAAAAATACTAATTATTTTCCTAATTATTACCTTGTCATTTTGGAAAAACTTTAATAAAATTGTTCATATCAATATCTTCCTATCATTCTGTTAGAGCACCATGAATACCAGTTTTTACAGTCGCATATTTGAAGAATTTCCTCCTTTTTTAAAGAATTCGGGCGTTTTTATTTGAAAACCACTAAATTTCAAACATTTTTTATTACATTATATAGTATATAATGTATAACATACAGACACAGATTTTTAACATAATATTCCATACAGCCGGAAATCTAATACATGAGATTGCCAATAAAGAATTTAATAATTCCGCTAGAGCACTAATTATAGTGGTGTGGTTTGGAATCTTTTGAATAATATTAATTTTGATCACTTTTGGTTCAAAAATATTCAATAACCTTTTCACGTATTTGCGAGAGGAGACTCACGTCTGATGCAGAGTTTTAAATTTTAATTTTTCTATCTGGTTCTGCAGTTTAAATGTCTTGCTGACATAATTTGTTACATATTCATTAAGGTAAAAAGTTTTAGTGGCATGTTACACATTTGTCTCTATGCATATATGGATATATGTATGTATGTGTATATGGTACATACATACATACATACATATATTAAATTAAATTGGCGTTAATTGCCATGTTGTCTTGAGGATTTTTAAAATAATTTTGTTTTTTTCGCACCTTTTCCTATTATAATTTTTTTTTTGTTTTAGATTAGATACCTGGCGGAGCTCATTTAGGGGTTAATATCATGTTTTTGCCTTCACACATCCATATGTAGATACACACATATGTATATACACCCAAATCGTAGATGCATCCATGCGTCCATATGAAGGCGCACAGGCATATACATATATGAGAGTGTGTGGGTGTGTAGGTATGTATGTACATACCTTAAGAAATGGGCAGCCACGTGTTTATCCTTGTTCTTATACCAGTCCCGTCATTTCTTTTTTCTTTTTAATCATCTGTAAACGTGGGTTTGAGCCTCATTAAGCAAATGTGCAATGTAACGTCATCACTTTTTATTACATCATCCGTAAATCTTTACCACTTTTCACCACATTTTTTTTTTTTTTAATAATCACGAGGTTTTTTTTTCTTTAAAACAATAAACAACTCTTTCGTACAGAAACATCCACATCCTCTTGCCGTAATGGTTTTGAAAATACTGCCTGGCCCAAATATTTTTCAATTGTCAAATTATTTTTTCTTTGCTTTTTTACTTGTATTTCTTATTGTTGTTTATTATATGTGTACGCAGTAATTCTCATTGCACAATTATTTAATTGTTATTAAGGAAAGCATAAAGAAGAAATAGAAATTCCCGAGCGAGCACTCGCGCTTATGTACCGTCCATGCACACATACGTTTTCTCACGCAGCTCTGGACAGCATGCAACTGTAAAAGAATATATTCTATATATTTAATTTTCCATAATATGAATTTGGATTTGAGCAAAATTGTACCGCACTCTTTATGTATTTTATGTCTTTTCATATTAATTACGAGGGGAGTCTCAGAATTACTAAAGACGTACAAGAAATGTGAATAGTAATACGTTATTAAATTTCTTAAGCCTGAGAATCGTGGCTGCAAAATGTAGTTAAATTTATTCTTCATTTGTTGGCGGGTACCTGCAGATGCTTTTGTGATTCATATATAACATTATATACCATTTCATTACATAAAACACTGATAAAAAAAAATTAGAATGAAAGTAAACAAAAAAAGTGTATAAAGTAAATTATCCAAAAAAAAGCAAATTTGTTCCATACAACTCAATCTCTTTTCTAACAATTCCCCACACTCCTGTTGCTCAGAAGAAACTCTCGTCAACAATTTCATTGAATAGATTATTTAAATGTAGTTATGAACGGAGCACTGAAATTTCAAAACGTGAAAACGGTCCAAAAATGATACTCTGGCAACAGACTGTAACCAATATTTTCTTCACGTACAAAAGTTATTAACATCTCAGGCTAATTTGCGATCCGATCTCGTGCACACACTCACACGAATCCAGCTGAAAGTTCTCATTCTCAGTGACACGTATGTTAAGATGATAACAAAGGCCGAGTTTACATAATGCAATTTTTCATGGAATTAATTGCATTCCACTTTGTTCTCTGAGCAAAAGGGAATTTTTTTACTTTTACTTTGTATACCATTCGCTCACTCAGTCTTATATGCATTTTGAAATAGACAAAAACATGAGCTCTTCAGACAACTACTAAATCCTGTACTTTGATTTATATACATGCATACACTCATACATATGTATGTATGTTTGTTTGGAAAACGTCATCTTTTGAACTACAAAAAAAAAATAATTTTTAAGAGGAAAATATGAAAAGAAATTATTTTATCTTGTAAGCCCAGTCAAAGGATATGGGTATATATCCCGACGAACTCAACACTATTCCATTTGAATTAGCAGCTAATAGTGCATTTTGTAGTGAAATATTCATATGCATACATGTTCGTGCGTGTGCATGCATTAAATAGCTTAAGCTGTTCAATGTACATTCACAAAAAACCCACAGTCAAAAGGTACTACCGAAGGTAAAGAGTGCTTTTTAAGCTGTACGAAGACTATCAATATCGATAACTGTGGCTTGACAGCTAAGAATACAGTTATAGCAATACAGCTATTTTACTATGTGAAAATTTGTGTAAAAATATCATTCGAGAAGTGAATGCATCACCAGATATGATAACAAGCAAAATTGCCTTATTTAGAGTAAATATTTGGAAAGATTTCAAACCACTTTTGATGCAATACGGCAAGATTTATTGTAAAAAATTGTGAAAAATTGAACTGGAACTTGTAGTACCGAAAATCGTATCACAAACGTGTAAAACTTATCCACGAGATAATAATTAAAAAATTTCAATCACCTCAAGTTCTCGTGCATCTCAAAAAAAAATACCCACTACATGGCTTGTATATGAGCAGAATGGGAGAGTGAAGAGCAAAACCATACAATTAACCTTATCGCAATTTCAATAAACACCGTAAAACAACTGGCAGAAGAGCAGTCGCAGTTTGCGGCCCAATCTACTTCATTATTATACATGTGTACTTATCGCTCGTGTTTTTAGAGGTACACAATTTTGTGTTGGCAGCACTGCTCTATTTCACAACCAATATACCAGCTGATAGTTGCACATTGTGGACACACTTGTTCGAAAGCAACGCTTCTGAATGAACTGAAGAACCAATTCAAATTGATATCGAATTTCCATTGAAAACTTGTTCGTCAATGTTCTTTGTCGAAAGTATACTTAAATAAGGAAAATTGTCGTGTTGGCCTTGGGACGTTGGCCAGTTTTATTTGATGAACGTTATAGGAATATATGTAAGGAACTCTAAAAAAACACCCTTTACATATACCCGGCATGTATGCAACGTATAGCACCGAGTGCCTAGCTAGAGATATGAGTGTTTATTTTAATAAGTATTTATTGCCTTTGTTCGCATTATACTTGTCGGTTAGTAAAAATTATATGCACGATAATGAGACGAGTCTACGATGGTTTCTTGCTTTTCCTTCGGGTTTTACATTATATGTACGACTGTATTTTTTCTCGGGTTTTTCTTTGCCTTACCGTTTTGTGCCATTATTGCTGATGTTTGTTGTTTTTTAGACCTCTTTTAGACATGCAAAGTTTACTTAAACATTGTTCGGTGTTTAGACACGAAAAGTTTTGTTTCACAAATTTTAATTGAAAAAGTGGAAGTCCAAAGTTGCAAACATGTAGAAATAGAAATGCTTCACTATTGCAACTAATGAGTGAGGCAAAGTATTTAGTATTATTCTCCTTTTCCTCCTCATTGTAAACGCAGGACATTACAAAGTAGTTTTGTGCATCTGAAAAAGGGTTAACTGGGGTGGGCCTATTTTATTTTTTTGGGATTTTCACAAAATTTCCAATCGGGCAGTAGAAAATTCAATTTATTAAGTTTACATTTGAAATTTAATAGTGAAGTTGTTTCAATGTGTGTATTTTGTGTGTGCTGGAATATTAAATATGAGAATATACATATTTTTTATGCAGACTGTGGATGTTCTAATTGTAATTTTTATGTGCGAGTGTGTCGATACTTTAAATTTGCTGACACAGAACAATTACAAGAATTTAATATCGTTTTTAAAAAAATAAAGTGGCTACAAATTAATTAAAGCATCTACATACATGCATAGTTACGTACGTGTGTGTGTGCATGAAGGGATGTATTGTATGCACTGATTGTAATTTATTTTAGATACTCATATAAACGTTAAACACTCTTAATTGTTTTAAATTTAACTAAATAGTTTTTTGCTAATGCATGACACAAGAGCCACACAATTATGACAGAGCATGAAATAAATCTCATAAATGTATTATATGCCAAATAATATTAGATAGAAATCATGTTTTCCATTACTTGCTTACTTAGTTGCCCAAACATATCAATTAGTAACGCAAAATATCTTATTTACGAAATAGATTCATTCAATACTAAATAAAAAAAATCATGTCATTTTTGATCAGATTAAGTCAGCAACATACTAATTCAAGTCCCTTTAACCCATTACAAGCGTACAATACTGATAATATAAACTGATTTGATCAAAAATAATTCAAATGGATTTGTAAATCGGATGACTTGTAAAAAAAGTAAAAAAATAATAACAAAGAAATTAGAGGAGCGACTTTATATTAATTTATTCGTACTCATACGCTTAAAAATTAACAAGCGCATAAACATACATATGTATATATATAATGAACAAATGAATTAATAATGTTCTTCCTCAAATTGAAATGGAACTAATAAATTTTGATTTTATAGTTATTTCTAATTGATCAAAATATCATTTTAAGTGATTAGACTTCGTTTCTGTTTAATGAAATTTGTAATTGCTGTCAGAATTTCTATTGATAAGACTTTCTGCATTTTCATTTTCGTATTACATACTCGTGCATTATATTATATTATATGCAATGCAATTGCCTCATATCTTACTTATTCCAGTACGTGAAGGTAAAAGTCGAGAAATATCAAAATTATTACGAAAATGTTCTCAAATTTACATAGTTACGTACAGTCATACATATGTACTTTTATATATGTACATATATGTATGTATGTGTGTGTGTATTACTGAAATGTTATTTTTGATATGTATCTTAAAAGTTGTCTGTGTTTGTTGCTCGGTGAAAGAATACATGTGTCCATACATTTTGGGATGTTCATAGAAGTGCGATGTTCATGCAACTGCTTAATAATTAAAATTTTCTTATCTTCAATTAAAAAATGAAATCTAATTAATTGGTTCAAGTAACGAATTTGTTACTTTTCTTTTCCCCAAATATGTATGTAAATATGCATGTGTGTATGTACGTATGTATGTAAAATCCCATTAATTTTATTGAAGTTAAATGAAAATAAGAAGCAATCCTTAACACATACTCGTACACACATGTATGTATATACATATATACGTACAAATATGTACATATATTTTATTTACAAAGTGTTTGCCGCAAAAAACAATAATTAATTAAACTTAATGAAAATAGTAAATTTAAATACATACGAGTACGTAAGCAATCGAAATCACACATACTCACCCGAAAGCACTTAAGAACTATCATGGTTTGTTTGAAAGTAAACTTTTTTGGAGAGTATTGGAGCATATTCAAAATGCATGCCATTATCGTCATCATCATCATCATCATCATCATTATCATCATCATCATCATCATCATCATCGTCATCGTCATCGTCATCGTCATCGTTTTAGTCTTCAACAGCATAAGCATTCTGACAAGAATTATGTATTTTTGTTATTTTTTTAATTTCATTTTCATATAAAAGTGAATGAAAACAATATTTTTTCAATTAGTCTTCGTTTTATTAATGTATGTAATAGAATTGAATTGTATGTCACACAAATACTCGTACATACATACATACATAAATACAACATCTGCTCCATTTCATCAAAGATGGATAAATAAGCAATTCGAGTTAAAATGAATTTAAAGGAGCAATTAAAATGTAATTTTCATAAAGAGAAAACTAAATTTTTTAAATATTCCTCAAAACTTTTGTATTACGCCTCTGGCCAGCAGCAATATTATTGATTGATTGCCCACAATATGAAATAATGTTCGTTTATAAGAAATTTGATGTAGCTCTGTATAGCTCTTGACTTATTTTGAGCTTTTACATACATCGTATGAAGCTTTATATAAATCTTCAAAGACTCACCTTAAACTGATGGCAGACATTATAGTAAAGATAAAATAATGGAGACGTTGTAAAAACTGTCGCGTTTCACTATCCTACACAGCTGTGCGAATCATCAACACGAAAGTGTGATAGCGATACCCTCCTGTTTTAATCAAAAAGGTGTTACTAATGCCACACTAACATTTATACATGTAATTCATATATCTATGTACTTGGTGTTAAGCTGCTTGAAGTAAAAGCAACTCTGATCGCACGAAAACTTTCATAAACTTATGCAAATCGTACTATTTGTCAAACAAAATCGCACATTTTTAATCCACAAATGTTTTTTATGCCCAGATGGAAATTTTGACAAGTCGTACGACTGTGTAGGATAGTGAAACTAGGCCTTTATGTGCACGCTTTCCAACCCTGATAACAATAAACCACCATTATTTGGTTGTGTGTATGTTTGTGTGCAGATAAAAAGCGAGTAATTCATGAAATCATATTGAGGCATTAATTAAGTAACTTGCACACTGACACACAAACATATTCATTTTTTTATCTTTTAAATATAAAGAAGAAATTGTGTTTGCCATAATGAACCCTTAACAAAAATGCTGGATCGAAATTATTAAAAATAATTTAAATTTCATTTGGAGAGATAAATGAAAATGTTTGTCTCAACACTATCCAAATACGAAAGCACCAAGTACAGATCCAGAGACGGCTGATCGCTTTGAGAAAATTATACTCGTCAATCTGCAGTATATAAATGATTCTAGGTTTTGAACAGGGCTACATTGTTCTCAAGGAAGATGTCTGTTCAGAGGAACAGGTGAAGTAATGTGTGAAGTAGGTGTTTGAGATACTGAATACTCCCTGTAAATGTTTGTTTATTCCATAGTAAGTCTCTTGCAGTCTACAGCCTGACATGAAAAGTTCTGCAAAGTCCGTACAAAAGTTCTTTGTTGACGACAATGTGTTCGTGCTTACATGTGCTCGTATAGCGATCTGCTACTGCAAAAAATTTTAAACATTTCTTAATTCACAAAATTACATTCTGGAGCCGTAGCTCTATTTCAGGAAATGCTCAACATATATTACTAACGAATAAGTATATGTATTGTAAGCGAGAAGCAAAAAAAAAGTATTATTAGTTGGGGAGAAGCTCTTTGGATAGCACTATGGCGTCTGCCTTAACAGTTGGAATTTTGAAAGATTTGGGCCTTTCTTAGCATTTACGTATATCCCCAATTACACTTTTATAGATCGAAAATAATGATTACAGATAAACTTATGAAGGACAGACAAGTTGAACCGATAAAAAAACCAACGAACGAAACAAAAACACGCATTTGTGCAACACATGTCAGCGACATGGTTTCACTATACTGCAACAATGAATAAGCGCTTGAAGAAGAACAATAATCATGAGATACTCCTATACGAGAAGATCCATACAGAAATAAGATTGTTCATATTGTTTGTTTCCACATAGCTTTTATTAAAGAAAATCAACAATTTCTGAAGGGCAACTATTCTTATTAGTTAAACAAATAAGCGACGACTGCGACTTCGCAGTCATTGAGTGTAATCGCCGTCATGCTCTTAACTTTTTATTTAAAAATATAGAAAATAACAGAAAGAAGGCAAATAAATAAAAAAATTTTGATTTTTCCTGTTTTGTTGTTCTAATGAAGGGGAGAACTTTATTGGGAGCTCTATTTTTTTTCATTATATAAAGGAGAATTTGTTACATAAGGAATTAGCCGTGCCATTAAAGGATTTTTTTTATAAAATATTTTGTGCAATAGGCCGAAAGAAAACTTAAAGACTATTTTCTTGAAAGGATTCGGTGTTAAAATTTTGGGCTCCAGTTAATGATTGGTAATCTTACCAGGCCAGGCACAACTATTGCATTTTAGGCATTCTGTGTGGCAACCATGGCCTTTGTAGGTTACCCTACATGTGGCTTAGCTATGACTAATTGTGGACGGTTGCCTGTTGTCATCTATGTGTTTAGTTCGGTCCGTCAAAAATTCCCCACAATTTCCTTCAAGTGATAAAGAACCGAAACTGCTTCCTGTTGTTAAAAACTATATAGGGCAAAGTGTGCATGTGCAAGTGAATAAAAACCAGTATTTAGCAAAAACTTTTTCCCCTCTCATGACCTACATGCCTCTCTTCATCGCTTCCTTCTTTATTGTAATAAAAAAAAACAATAACTACAAGTACTTAAAACTTCAAATTTGTTCCAACAAATGCCTTTGTACGAACAAATGCCCTTACAAACACATAAAAATCTGTTGCAAACCAACAAACGCATATGGCATATACACGTATCCATATGTATGTTTTTGTGTATGTATGTGTGTATTATGAACGTAAGTATATCCATGCATAAACCATATGACGACAATAAAATAAAAGATTCTCTTGTTCGAGATTGTATTATTTATTTTTTATATTTTTTATTATTATTTCTAGGCAAGATGGAATGTTGGATTCTTGAAAAGTGTTCTGGATTGCTTTGTGTTGTTAAGTATGGTGAAAAGTATATATTAATGCCCCAAAGAACACAAAGGAACCCTACAAGCATCAATTTAAGTGCCATATGAGATACAGTAAAACGGGGGAAAATCTCTAGTTTACCTATCAATCAGCATATATGCATATCTGAGTACGGTGCAATTGAAACGTCTGCCCCAAAACGACGGCAAAATATATGGACCCATAGGGAATTTCGGCGTTTGAAATTCAATAGGGCAAAGTTAAAATTGGTGACAAGAACTCCATAACGAGTACATTAAATTTGCTGGAACTTTTCTTATTTTTTTGCTTTATTGGAATAAAATTGCGTGAAAATTACACGTTGGTATGTTTTATGCACCCTATAATAAACAACAGAGGTGGAAACCATATTGCTTACTTTAATGCATTTAAATACAAATCGAATAACTTTAACATATTTATGGGATTTCATTGTTTATTAAAATCGATTTTTAATTGTGTTTTGAGAAGTCACAGTTGAGAGGAAATGTTCTATTTTCAAAGGATACTAGAAAAAACAATTTATAAATTTCCTATTGTATAAAACAATAATTTTGATAATTTTTTTTCCAAATTTTAAATTAAAATATATGTACATATATATATTTCAATACTTTTTTATTTTCATATTTCCAAAATTACTTAAGCTCACAGAGTAATGGGTGCGCCTACGTGGTGCTGGTGGAGCTCACAGAAAAGGGACTAATTCAAAATAATTATATTCAAAAATTGTATAATTCCATTTAAAGTCGTTTATGCCACACGAAGGCGGTTGCTAAGAATGTTTTCCCCTCCTCCACATTTTCTCTTTCTTATTTCGTTTACTTAATGCAAAATAGATGTTTAAGCTTTGAAAAGAGGACCAAGTATTTAAGGCCACGAGTAGTTGTTATTCATCAGACAGGGGCAAAAATGCAAAGCTGACAGTAATCATAGAAATTTTATGAAGTTACCATGACAAAAATAAAAATTGTGTAAAATGAAGTGTGAAGATTGAAGTGAATGGGAGAAATTATTGTTGATATTAAATTAAAATATAATTTTTAAAAAGTGCTTTAAATATTTTACTTTTTGAAATGTTTCTCGTTTAATGGATTAAGTTGGAAGAAATAAAAAATATTTTAATTTTGGATGTTATTAGTCCTTCAGAAATAGATAAAAAAATCGTTATTACGAAGCGTTTAGTGGCGGTATATGAATGAAATAGGAGTATTTGTAGGAAATTCTTTAAAAGATATGAAATATTTTATACGAATAGTCATGATGCTTAATAAATCCTTTTGAAAGGCCAGTGATATTTCCTAATTTTTACTAATTGATCTGAATTTCTTTTGCTGTCCTTTTTTTAAAAACCTTTTTTTAAGATATGATGCTTATTATTATCTTTTCATTTACTATTCTTCAAATAATAAATATATATAGTTCCAGTAATTGTTGTTGTCTATTTGTAAAAATAAAAAGATTTTTCTGCACAACAATTTTACAGCTGCCTTTTTAATTTGCTTAATAAATTGCCTGGCCACATTTAATGGGCTGCAAGGATGTCTGATGCCTTCGGGTGACCATTTCTTTTTTAATAAAAATGAAGTGAAAAAGTTTTAAAAACAAATATGAACACAGTCAGGACTCAATAACTGCCACACGTATATAGTATATGTACGCACGGACGCACATATGCCCAAACATATACGGATAAGTGTTTGGCCTTACGTATGAATATAAAGGAGAAATTGAGTAGACACATATACACACTACGAGTGCAATATACAAGACACTTTCTGCATCCTTTTTATTTGTATTCCTTCTGTTGGTTGTCTAACAGGATATCAAAAGGATGACGGCAATGCAACAGCATAAGCTACGAGGTAGCAACAACTGAAGCAGCAGGAAAAAATGGCAACGTCTTTATTGAAGAGCTCTTTAGTTGACTTGAAAGTGAATGGCTGAAAGAAGTACAAATAACACTCAAATAAAGACAAAAGCTTGGAAATACATACGCAAGGGCATGAACATATAAACTTTCCACATGACTAAATGTGTGTTTTTTTGAGTCCTTTTATTTATTGTTGTATTTTTTTCGTCTGCAGTGTGTCACTAGTGCGTTACGTACACTCATGGCAACATATAGTAATTTAATTGCGAATGTCTAAAGTCTCGAGCAGGCGAAACGTAAAAAAAGCCCACACAGAAATATATTTCAACATGCAGATATTTCTCATCTAAATACTTTAAAAAAAAAATCAAGCAATTAAAAAAGTGGTGTTTGTTTTAATAAAAAAATAACGTGGACATAAAAGTGGAAATTTTTAACGGATCCTGGGCACCCCACCACCATACATGCATACATAAATAAATGTATTTATTAAAGTCCTTATTTAAAGCCGAGTACTCTGCTTGAATTGGTAAACGTAAAGTAATAGAGAGTTTAGAAGGAAGCAGTTGTTTTTATTGATTGCAATTGAAAGGAAAGATGGTGAAGTTGCTGATCCTTTTGTTTTACGGTGCTATTGGAAATTTTAGAATCGTATTTAGAACTTCTTTGTCAGGTTTAGCCACAAATTGGAAAAAATTGTCTTTCAGCCGCTGTTAGAACCGACACTGAAGAAATTTATATCACAACAAAAACAAAAATATTGTCCACTATTATTGCACCTCCAGGAGAACAAAGTTTTGCGAAAACTTGGAAAGCCAAACTCGTTTGCCTCGCCTTGATGGAAATTATAAAGATTACAAACAGTTTATTACGTCTCTTAATTTTTTTTCCATTTCCTGACAATACTCGTACCTACAAATTGTTAACAAAATATCGAAAAAATATATTAAAAAACTATATAAAAAACGACTTTAAGCATAAAGAAAAGCCAAAGTGCCCAACTTGAACATGTTGAGTTTATCATTTCATATGAAAGCGAAATCAATTGCTTCAATTTTTCAAATCATTAGCTGAAAAGTAATTTTAAAGAATTACCCCAAAGTCCATCAATGTCATAATGTGTCAGCAGTCATTCCGCAAACTCTTTAAATGCTTTTAAATTCTGAATACAATAAATATTTAAATTAAAAACTCTTAATTTCACCACCAATGAGAAACAACCGATGCTCGTACTTGTTTTATTTTCAAGCATTTTGTGTACCTTTAAGTCCGCCGGAGTACTCGTCCTTGTGCACAATTAGAAGTGGAATTATAATTTTTTTTCACCACATTTAAAGGACATTCATGATAGCGGAAATATTTAAAACAAAAGCCTTTTTAATTCATTTGTTTTTAGCGATTTTCTTTTGTTCAATTTGTTCCTTTTTTTTAGTGATATTTGCAAATTGTTAACTTGCTTTGCCTGGCATTGTTTTAAATTTTTTATTTTTCTTCACAAGAAGTGAATGCGAAATTTATGCTGAAGAGGGGTAGTTCTTCAGACAAAAGATTTATTTTTTGTTGCTTCCATTATTGTACTCGTAATATTAAAAAAAAAACCTTCTTCTTGCTTCTGAATATGTTCATATTACGTTTTTAGTTATTAACAAAACAGAAAAAAAAGTCGAACTTTAATAATGTTCATACTCGTAGTTCTTGTTCTTCCTATTATTCTCATTATTTTCAACAAAAAGATTTAATTTTGGGGGGTTCATTTTGCTAACAACTTGCTTTTGCTCTAGAAATAGTCAATTCGTAATCAATTAGTTGTTAATTTTGTAGTATTAACGCAATTACGATCGAACAACTGAAAATATCTATTATAATATTTATTTAGTGAAGTTGTCAGTGAAATCAGGTTTGAAATGGAAATACAGATTTTTTTGCTCGTGGGGCAGCAATTGAGGCATTTATTTCTGTTTTAAGAATATTATTTTTCTCTGTTGCTATTTGAAACCCTTTTAACAAAAAGTTTTAAAAAGCAATGAAAAAAGAATTATGAATGCATTAAATAAAACTATACCATTTAAATAGACTATATCCGGTGTAATATTTAAATTAAATACTTTCACACAAAACACATACTCTCACTCACACTAACACTAACACCAGCACAGTGAACAATTTTATGCGATTGCATGCAGATAAATTAGAATTTTAACCCCTAAAACGCAAAAAAGTCAAAAAAGTCAGACGCAAGAAAAAAAAAAAAAAAAAAAAAAAAAAACATACACACATCCATCTAAACGCAGACGCACCGCTTAATGCAGTACCCCGCACGTTAAATGCAAGTATTTTAACAATTCTAATAGAGGAGAACTCATACAAAATTCATTTCTATTCACGAAAACATTCATACAGATATTTCTATGCATGAGTGTGTACAAACTAATCAACAATTCTTGTGCGTTTTGGTTTTGTTTGTTATTTCTGTGACAAACACTAATAATATTCAAATCAGATCATACATGACGGACGTCGGAGCGGCTCAGTGTGCGAGTGTAATGGCAATGTGGATATAAACAAATGACTAAATAACTGCATAAATAAATGAATAAATGAAGATGGTTTCGAGTTTTCTCTTTTTAAGTTCGTTGTGTGAATCGCATGAATTAAATATACATTATTTTAAAGCTTCCGTCGCGACGCATTTAAATGGGGGTTTATCATAATCAACCATCACTAGTCGCCATCGTCAGCTCTGAGCAATGAATAAAAAAGGCTCATTACTACTGTCACCATTTGTTGCCACCGTAGGCAACACTATTGTGGAATACTTTTGTAACGTGACGGAATACTTTTACAACGCCCGCAATTGGATGGGGCCGTCCATTCTTTGAATAAATTTTAAACTACACTCATATTTTTTCGAGGTATTTGAACGTGTGCAAAAGTTAAAAGTTGCCCAACTTTAGTATTTCCCTTTAACCGACACGTATTTGATTTTAAACAGGCTGATATGGATATACACAGTTTAACTTGGCTCTGAGTTGAAAAAGCACAAAGTATACGTACGACGTATCCTATATGACTTGCCTTTACTTCTATTAAAAAATCAGCCGACGGAATTCACAAAAAGTTACAACAATGCACAACATTACCGTTCCAAGAATTATAAATAGATAAAGAGAAAGAGATAGTTTGCTATCTCTTACTCGCATATGAACGTCGTTAAAACAACTCTACCTGTCGTCGGCTTTCCGCAGCTTCCGTGATAAACGATTGCACCATGATACAATTTGTATGTACCAGCGTTGCCGCTATTCCCGAAATTTAAAATTGGGTAATAATGGATAGGGTTTATAGTTTTAGAATTAAATAATATCTTTAGCTGTTAAAACACTGTCAGTGTTTTTATACTTCAATGTGTTCGTACTGTGTTCGTCCTCGAATGCAGTTGTTTGAATTTGAATTTCAATAAAATTGAAATATGAATTTTACTTGTGTGTTATTTCTTTTAACTGTAATGCTGCTGCTGACCAATTGTTGCGACTCTTTATCCTTTTGTTCTGTTCAGGATCATAAGCTGTTAATGGGATGTCATAAAAGTCACTGTGATAACAACAACTACATCCACTATTATATGAGCATTAACATCCTACTCATTATTTTTATTAACAGCCCGCTAAGATTGAATTCCGTTTAAATGCAGGTCGGCGCACTAGACTACGAGTATATGAAATCACTGTTTGTTAAATAACCAGCATGTTTTTTTCTACTTTCGTTCTGCAAAATTATACAATTCAAACATTTTTATTACGAGACGTTTTATTTAATTTTTAGAAATTTAATCCGCTTGCTGAACGATTATATATATTCTATGATTTCTATTTTTTTGTCGTTGTTTTTCCGGATAAAAAAATTTTTGTTTTTCTGAGAGACCATCATTCAAAGGATGCATCCTACTAAGGCAGTTGTGACGGGGAAAAACTCTGATAGTGATTGCCTCCTATTTTAAAAAATCGCATCAAAATGGCATTTCTGGTGCCACACCATCATACAAGAATATTGGAAACAATTTTTTCTTTGATGTTGGTATGAAATTGTCATGTTATGAAAATTTTCATAAACTTTTGCGTTCTGTAAACATTTGAGATTTTTAGGCTTCACTATCCTATTTTTTCAGCACACATGTCATATGTGACAAATCGTATGGGTGTGTAGGATAGCCTGCCGGTGCCTCAAAGAAAGTTGGCAGCTGTTTAAATTGCAGCTACAAAACTCGTTATCAGGACATTGTGTTTGGCTCTGCACAGGAACTGAATTTCTTACCTACCCAAACTTATTATTTATCAAACAAATATTTTACAAATCTGCATGTGCATAAGTATGTGTATGTGCCACATATGCATATGTATGTACGTCCATGTACATATAAAAAGTTGTGGTAATACCGATAATTATAACGCTGACAGTCAGTTCACTGACGAATATAGAGACATAATAGTAGCAGCCTCCGTAATTGTTGTGTGTTCTCTTTACAATTTTTTTGTGTTTGTTGTACAATTTTTGTGGTGCGCCGAGATTTTTATGTTTTTTTATCGCTTTTTTAGTTATTTTGTGCTTTGAGCTTTAACGTATCGCTACATGGGTGATTTCTGAGAGGGAAGTGAAGAGGAAATAGCTTGCTATTTTCTAAATCACTGCTTGCATTATTAACAATCGATTTCATTTGCCATCGTTTCAAAATACATATATTTAATAATAAAAATAATGTTTCTCCATCTTCTCTCTTTCTCTCAACTACTCTGTCTCTTTCATTCTAATATTTATTAAGGAATTAATTTGCGATTGAGAACATGTGCTGGGAATACATGTGCATAGTTAGTCATGATTCCTGTGGCATGCAAAAGAAATTAAATTGAGACTGAAAGTATTTATTTCTATATGCGAATGGTTTTGTATTGTTTGTGGCTGTGTGGCTGTGTGGCTGTGTGGCTGTGTGCCTGAGTGGGTGCGTATGTGTTCGGTATGAATGACGTTGCATGTATGTGTGTAGTTGCTGCTTTACAAGTAGTTCGAGTAGTCCCAGTTTGAGCGGTTGCTGATTGACGTATTTTTCTGAACATGTATTTTTGATATCTACATACATATGCATGTGTGTGTGTGCCTGATTTGTTTGAATTATATTGACTTCGTTATTTCTGTTCCAAATGATTATTTGACTTTAAGCATTGTTGTGTTTTACTCTGTGTGGTTTCCACTGAAATATTCATTGGACTGGCAAAGGAGAAGGGAGCGAAACATAAATTTTTTTGTGGTTTTGACATCTGTGCTTTTTTGGAAATAAGGAAAATACATATAATATATAAAAAAAAATTGCAGTCAAAATAAAGTTCCAAAATTTATAATGAAATGTTTTTTCCGCAAATTATTTTTCTATTGTGTGGTAGTTTTGCTTGTACATTTAAATATTTGAACATTTTGAAATTCCTATCCCGTCTCACTTAAGAAGTTTGTGCAAATAAGTTTAATACTTTTCGACGTATGTAAATATCAATTTAATATCTCATGTGAAAATCTTGAAATTGTGGGATAGTTGATTGCAAGATAATGCGGCCAGTAACGTTTTGATCCGTTGGATTAGAAGAGAGAAGATATCCAGATATCCATTACCGAAATTTTATCAGGGGAACGGGAATAGTGAAAGTATTGAAATTTTATAAAATTTGATTAAAAAATTAGTAATACCAGCGTTTTGCCCCAAAGAAGCGTGGCATGTTTTATTCTAAAGATATTTCCTCTACTCAGGACATCGTAAAAACCGCCAATGTTGCATATGCTCTTTAAACGCATATGCATATTTAGCGTTGCTATAAAATATTAAGAAAATATTCTCCTAAACGGAGGAGGCAGAAAATTACATTTCAAGCATAACAATTCGCAAATTATGGAATATACAAGTCGTGATCAAAAAATAGCTGTTATTTCCAAATTTCGTGAGTTACGTATGCTCGATTTCCGCATTTTTTTGTAGTCTTTTGGTGTGCTCTTCGATTTTTACTATTCGCAAAAATGGATCAAAGAGAATGTATTAAGTTTTGTGTAAAAAATGAAATTGATTGTTGCAAGGACATTTGAAATGTTGACGACAAGGACATTTGAAATGTTTGGCGACTCTACTATGAGCAGAACACAAGTTACAGCAATTGTATAAGCGATTAAAGAAGGCCGAGAAGATGTCAAAGACGATCCTGTAATTAAGGAGATAAAAGAAAAATCGCAACAGGAGCAGTTGGCGATACCAAAAAGAGCGTTTCGAGGATTAAAAAAACGAACCAATTTAACAAATTTACTGGCGTAAGTATAGAAGTATTATATCTGAGAGGGATTACTTTGAAGGGGCAAGATATTTATTAATGCATAAATAAATACTTTTGAAAACAAAGTCATCACACCTCGTATATATGCTTAGGATTGGATAGTTTACGCCAATTGTGATGTATTCATAATTTGTTTCTCTGCATCCGGCGCTCCAGATAAAATCTTTAGAAGATAAAAATCTAAAGCACACTCAACCAATTGATATACAAAAATGGAAATATTGCCGTATTTATGAAAACTAAAGGAGCGCGCAAATAAATTAAATAAAAAAAAAGTTTTAAACAATATTGTTAAATAATAATGCAAGCTTAGACAATAAACAAATAAAATAGTATAAAACTAGTATAGAAGAAAAAAACTAACAACTGAAGCTAAAAAACTTCAAATAAAGTATTTATTTTTTAAAGTCGAAAAAGACCACCCTCAATACAGCCGGCACAGTGAGCCTGTTTTAATATCCTCTTTTTTTTTGTTTTGTTTTGTTTTGCTTTGTATCGTGACATATTCCCACTAGAAATCTCTTAGATGTCTATTTTATATGTTGCTCGCAACAATCAGTCAAAGCACAGGCTGCAACTTATGCTCATGTGTGTAATGAAACCAGGAAAAAATAGAGTGGATGTAATGGCGTCCCTACACTTATACAACCACACCTACATGCATGTTGCACTCATGTAAATGTTTGCATGCAAATGTGTTTGCTTCGTCTCAAAATTTATTTATTGCAAAAGCTGCTAAAAAATGAAGCATACTCGTATTTGCATGGAAAATAAAATTGAAAATGTGAAGTCCCAGCGGCTAGAAAACAATAAAAATAATATTTATTGAGTGTGTTCGTTAAATCGTGATAGTATTGCATTAATAAAACACAATTATTTTTAATCGATTTTTCAGGATTCATAATAGAATTTAATTTTAGAAATTTATTGAGTTCGGCAGGATTTCAACTTACGTCGAAATTCTTATGAAAAAAAGGAAAGACATTTTGTTGCTTCTAAAATACAAATTGCAGAATACTTTTAAACAATTTTTGTAAATGAATGGCCCACATTCAAAGTATATCTGATTCAATATGCCATTTGGCCGTGACTGGATACGTAATTTGGTACAAGAACCTATTAAAATTAATACATCTGTTTTGAAATTCTAATTGTAATAAAAGTGGCGAACTATTATAAATGAATTATTGTAAAAAGTTATTTTCATTCATAATTATTAATATTATTTTCTATCATTTCTTTTAATATGAATTGCAATATCGCGTATCTATTATGGAGAAAAATAGTTATTTGGCAAACTTAAAAGCTTTTTTTTGTATTTTTATTGCAAGCTAAGCGAGGCTTTCGAAGAATTCCTGAAAAATTAATGCTTCCATTATTTTTTTTTATAAGCTTGAAGCTTGGAGGGTTGGAGGGTTTGAGGGTTTCCATCATTCATTATTTTCCCGTTTGAAATTGAAATTATGCAAAAATTACTTTGCGCTCATTAAAAAAAAAAAAAAAATAATGTTCTGCTGTAATTTTAATGTTAAAATAACAAAAGAACTAAAGTTTTTGGCAATTTATCACTTCTTAAATAGAAAAATATTTAAATTTCCGTATAATATTTCATTGAGGAAAGGTATTATTTCCTGAAACAGTTTTGAAACAAAATTATTTATATTTCCCTTTTACGAAACATATTTCCTACTATCGGCTTCTGAAAATTCGACTTCTGTACCATTTTTATTATTTATGAGACAATTTTTGTAGCCATAAATTATCAGGTGCTCTGAAGTTGGGGTTTCTAACACTATTTTTAACTTATTTTAAAATAAAGATATTTTTTATATTTTTTAATAAATTTTCTTCTTCCACGATAATATTATTAGGTATGTTTTTTAAGCTTACACTATAATAAGTTAAATATTTTTGTAATACGTACTTAGAGATTGTCCAATCGCATTCCATAACTATGAATGCTCAGCTCATCTTCATACGAATTTTTTTACGATTCTGAAGGATTTCCAAGGATTTTCAAAGAGAATGCAGATGGTCCTATAATAACTGCTGCACAAATTTTTCCAAAAACATTTTGTTTGCAACTTGTTAAAAATCAAATTTCTTTGTTAAAAATTTAATATACAGGATGTTGGAAAGAGTATATATTTGAGTATTCGAATAATTTACTTTCTCCATCTTTTAATTCAATTAACGAGTGAACGATTCAATGAATACTTTTACGCTTCTATGTTTTTTTTTTTTGCGATAAATAAATATATTTATAAAAGTGTTCATACACGTATATTTTATTTCTATTCGTATAGGCATTTGCGGTAACTGCCTCTAGCTACTGGCAATTGCAGTGCTCGGCATCAGAAATATTTATAAAAATATACAAAAGTAACACACTTTAAATTCAATGTAATGCTCACATGGTTTCAATTTGCGCAACTACTTCCGGTCGTGTGCTGCAAAACACTCACACATACAAACCTGCTTTGAAATATCAGACTTTTTGTGACTTTTTTGTCACAATTATCAGCTTCATACACTCAACTATCTGGAAAAGAATCTC
Source organism: Ormia ochracea (assembly GCA_963402855.1). NCBI lineage: Eukaryota > Metazoa > Arthropoda > Insecta > Diptera > Tachinidae > Ormia > Ormia ochracea. The sequence goes on from OY727109.1 coordinate 52,704,726, forward strand.
CGTGTATGTTTGAAAGAGCACATGTGTTCTGTTCATTGGCATTGTATTGATTGTATAAGAAAGAAAATGCGTGCAAGTACACGAAAAAATGTGTGTAGACCGCCTAGAAAAAGCATTAAATGAAATTGTTTTGCTTCAAGCAGAAAGTGCACGCAAGGAACAAATTTAAAACATCAATGAAGATGGAGCGTAGCTGCAGACACGGGCAATATTTATTGTTGGACCAACACCATTAGTTATTGAATTTTATGTAAATTGATGATTCTGCTGGTTTCTGATGAAGTTAAACGGCCAGTGACATGAAATGTTGAGATTACGGTTTAAAGTTACATTAAAAATTTACAATTTTTCTCTTTTCTGAATTTGCCACACTTTCTCAGTTGTTGACTTTTTTTTAATTAATTTGTTTTTCTTTTTCTAAGTTTTTGTTACAGAGTTTTTCTCAATTTGAAAACAGAATTCTTGCGTATTTTTAGTTTTAAAGACTTGTCGCGTTCGCTTACTGCAACTAAATGAATTTTAGGAAATTTGCAAAGATGCTGTGAACTCCTTCAATATAAACAACTGGCACGCACACATATGTAACACTCATATAATGACAATGTGTGACACTTACACTTAGGCACACATGACTGGCTTAGTTACGACTTCTGTCTGTAATAAACTTACTCAATTATCTCTTATTAAATGATGACAAGCCAACCAGGCAAATTCAAAGTGTGATAACAACAAGCAACAACTGGGGATTGCATTTGCTTTTTTCTCACTCTCTGGCTCTCTTCAACTGTTGTAGCCAGTTCTCACTGGCTACAAATTAGAGCTTTTTTAATTTTAGGACAAAGAGAACATAAATGGCAGAAAGAACACAAAGCATTCTCTCGTGCTTGTAAGCTCACTGGTTGATACCAAAAAGGTTAATTAAAAGAATTACGAGTTCTGAACAGGGCTCGGAAGTAAATGATATCAAAATATGAAAATTAATCCTAAAAGTCCCAACATAATTAAAAAATAATAAAAAAAAGGATGAAAAAAATGTACTTCTTACTAATCTAGTAAGTCTGGGATTCCCCTGTTCATAGAGAAATTTTAAGCTACAAATTGCAGTGAATTAAAATATACATTTTTACCAGAGTATACACCAATTTTCAGGAGAAATTTATTTTTATTTGCAGCACTCCAATAGCCGAGTTATGAAATTATTCAGACGAAATTACGGGGTTTTTTTTCCTACTGTTTCATTCAATAACCTCAACAAGTAACTTTCAGCAGCCACCAAGTGTTGAACGGTTGCAGTGGGATTGAACTCATGCTTGTTGTGATCAAAAAAAATTTTTGTAAGAATACAGTAAACATTTTTTCATAACAGTTCACATTTTAAAGGAGGATAAAAATAAGTAAAAAAATTTGCTGGTTTGCAACTGCTGGAACAGAATTTCACTAAAAAATTTAATGCAATCAGCTGTTGTATAAACATTTTATAGAAAATTCGCAAACTAAATTTTTTTTAGAATTAGCATTGACTCTAAACATTTTCAAGAAATGAATTATTTCAGTTATTCGCACTAGAAAATGAACTTTTCAAATGAACAATACGAGTATTCATTTTACGTATTAATATTCTCTGCTCGACTGTAGATTGCATTGCTAAGTAAATTATTTAATTAATATTAAATGAATTTGCGAATTTTTATTGGCCACCTTTTGCATATTTGAGTTTATCAATAGTTTTAAGCTGAAGTGCGAGTAACGAGCACGAAAATAATTTGGACAAGAGCAAAGTTAAATTTGCTCTCATATCCGAAGTTATGCCACTACTAAAAACACAAAGCTTTTAGGGTGACGGGGATAATACGAGTAGCAGTTAAGCAGAGCATGATGATGGTCATGATGGTGAGGATGGATGGTGCAGAGAAAGTTTCGCTTAAATTGAAAGCAATTGTGATAAATTGAGTATTTCTGCTTTTATTTTACGTTTCTTATTTTATTTCTGTTTCATTTATGTTTTCTCCATTACACGAAATTAAACTATAGACTCCCACAACTACAGATGCTGCTGCTGCCGTCGCTGCTGCTGCTGCTACCACAGTTACGAATTGAACTAAAAAATTTACTTCACGTTTTCTCAAGGCTAGTGACCTTTTCATTTTATGCGGTCGTGCTTATGTGTGTGTGGGTGTGTGTTTTTTCAATTTTTGCTGTTGCTTTTTGTCATACTCTCAAAGAGTGGAGGAATGCTGTGATAAGCCGGAGTGTAACAGAGAAAATGCATCCAGACTTTGTTTATTTATGACATAAAAAATGGGACTCATACACCGATAAAAGCCAACAGCAAGAGGAGGAAACGGAGGAGTTGAGTGCAGCAAATTTACGAAAATTTAAATTAGTGTGGCTTGTTTATGCAAATAGATGTGGGTATAGGTGTGTATGTGTGTGTGTGAGTGTGTTTCATAACGAATTGGTTTTAATATTATTGGAGAAGTCTGTTTAACATGCACGTGCTAAATTTGTTTAATTAAGAACAAATACGAAAAAAAAAACTATTACACATACAAAGAAATATTTTCTCATACATTCAAAGAAGAAGCATGTATGCATTCAATTGCTTACAACTTACAAAGTATATAAAGTAATAGAAATAGAAGTTTCGATTGTGATAACTTTTTGTTAAAACAATATTCTATGATAGAGAAATTTCTACATAAAATTCCTGAATGGCAAAAAATTTTTTTGTAGAAAATTTCGGCATAAAACAAAATTATCAATAAAGGATTCAAAACAAAAAAAATTTTGTACTTCAAAATATTTGCATTTTATAGAATTTTTGTAAGATTAACTTTTCATGTATGGAAAAAACTACTTTTATATAAATAATTACTCAATTGAACAAAAAACTTAAAAAACTTAAAATGGCTTATGAAACTTGTTGCACACTTTTTACAAGACAATTTCAAAATTTCTTAATAAAACTTTTTTTTTTTTGTAGATTATAAAGCATAATTTTATTGATTTATTAACATAATAGAGGCAATGTGTGAATGGTTTTAATTATTTTGATAGATTTAATTCATTGCACACTATTGTGGCAATTTGTCTATTTCCAACTGCAGGGGCGAACAACATATGAATATATGAATCGCATTTTACCGCTAAATATTTCCTATCGGCAATTTATCACACGATATACAATTTTTTATAGTGAAATTTATAGCCCGAGAAAAAGTTATATATAAGAAATTCTTACAACGCAAGAATTCTTTCGTTAAAACTTTGTTGAGGAATAAACACAAGTTTTATGAATATTTTATAAAACAATAATAAAGTTAATTGAAAAATAGTTGGGTGTTGAAGGAGCAAGTTAAGTAATAAATTTTGAAATTTGGAAGTAAAAACAGCAACAGTTATGGAATCTATTTAAGTTCTTCTAGTTTCCTAAGAAGAATCATTTGTTTCCTTTTAAAATATAATTAAAAAATAAAACTGTGTTAAGGGAGAAAACAAATGAAATACTTAAAATAATAAATTATCTTCCCATTTCTTTTTAGTCGGCCTTTAAACATAAATTTATCAAAACAAAAAAAAGTCGTAAAATAATATAAAAGCCTCAGCTGGATGTTTATCTTTATAATCTATTAGAATTTAAGCGGTGTCGGAAATGTGCGTAATCGAATATACATGCACACATACATAAAGGTGATTGCGGCAGGAAGTGCAAGAAGGAAGGAAACAAGAGCAACAGAAGAAAACTTTATTTTTTGCGATTATCTGCATTTTGTGCAGATACCAGTCGTAACATCATAATTATCCACATCATTATTATGCGCCACTCACAAATCTAGTCAGTCACTAGCGAGTGAGTCGTTCATTCAATCATTCATTGGGTCATTAATCAAGTTGCATGCTAAAGTAAACGAAATACGTGCGTTGACTTTAAAGCTTTTTTCTGGTGTGCGTACGTCGGCTTTCAGAGTACATGACGATTTGTAGCAAAAGGATGTTTGTGCATTTAAATGGCGAAACAAATGCCGAAGAAAAATGTTTATTTAATGCAAACAAAATTAAAAATAGTGTGTTTTCTCTGAGTTCAATAAAAGCTTCAACTATTTACATCGTTTTTTTAAATTTTTTTTGTATAGAAATTTCATAACAATTTCGCGTGCCGAGGATTATGATCGTTATGATCGAACTTTTACTTTAGTCATTAATATATTCCAAATATAACGTTGCTTAAAATGACATCGGTGAAATAAAAGGAAGCTATGGCTCTCCTTGCGACGGACGGTATTTTTCATAGCAAATCACATTACAATTTTTGGTAGTTTTTTTTTCAAAATAAATTCTTAACATAAAAAATATATATGAGGCGAGCAAGTCCTTGTTCGGATATTGATCATCGTTTTTCACAACTACAATTTATTAACGTCTAACAGACACGTTTTGAAAGTATCACAGTTTTGAAAGTTGTATTTGGTTTTGTTTGCATGCCCGACAGCAATTCGGATAACAATTTTCTAATAATATTTTCCTAGTCTTTTAGTTTGGCATAAGAATCGTGTGCTTATCTGTGCGGAGATTAAAATAAGTTTTCAATCACATGATTTTTCATGATTTTATTTCTACACACATACAAACTCATCTACACACTCATCTACACACGATACGAAGATAACTTACTCACCAAAAGATATTGTGTTTGCATATTTTTACTTTTATCTTTCTATAGCAAATTAGTTCGCAAAAAGTATTTGATTAGGTTTCACTGTAACACTGTGTAATGGAGTATTTTCTGCAGTACAAAATATACAATTTACATTGCACTCCTCGAAAACTTTTCCTCAGTTCTATGATTTGCATATCACTTGCTTTCTGCTTAATTATTTAAGGTACGAGCTGTAGTGATACTTATGCTATATGCCTATTTAAATCGATTCAGTTTATTTCAATATTTAATTACGATTATTTATGTTTTTGTAAACACAACATTTAATACGGCAAATGAAAATATTTATTCGAAAAATACTCATCACTGCCACTCACTTCCAAAATAAAGATATAAATAAATTGAAATAAAGTTAAAATGTTTCTGTTTGCTAACTCAAGTCACTCTACATTTTATTAAATAGAAGACAACATGAAATAAAATCAACATTTTCAACACACATTTAAAATGATTCAAAAAACAACATATCAAAATTCAGGTTAAATGCCTGTTAAACTCTTCAACAGACAGTCGCCTGCTTACATAATTTGCTCATGTTTTTTTCTTTTATTGCTTTTCATAACCAAAAAATAGTTTGAATGTGTGAATGTTTCTGTGTGTGTGTGTTTGTGTGTGTGTTCTCACTATGGTATAGGGCTAGTATGAGGATGTGTGCTTTAAAAACGTGTGTTAATATTTGTGTTTCCTCATGTCTGTCCGTCTGTTTGTCTTTTCGCCTGCACATTGTCATTTAATTATACTTCTGTACGAGTATACAAATAGCTTTTTCTTCTCTCCTCATTGTGTGTCCTTTTCACTAAAGGGAATTTTGTTCATTTTGTTAGTTTTCATATTTAATGCTACTTACAGTCAGTTTTATTTAAAATTTTTCTACTCTGGCAGGCAGCATGCAACAAAAAATTGTCTCTTTTAATTAGTAGAAAAAAGATGCACTGGGACACATACGAACAATCATACTCCCGAGGATTCAGTTACTCATATACGAGTACACGCCTGCAAATGTGTTTCACAAAGCTGAAATGATAACACAAAAGGACGTGAGGAATGTGTGGATGTGTGCGTGTATGTATTTACTATTTAGAACAATTTTAAAGAATGTGGAATAGAAAAATATATTTAACTTTAAATAAAAACGGCACGAAATATAAGATTTATACCTTTTAGTGAGATTTTGTGAATTTCTTCAATTACAACTTAAGAGAAAATGTTCGATCTTTAAAATCTTATTTCAAAACTTAAATAAAAGTTTTATAATCATTTATTCGAGAGCAATGTTAAGAGACTTTCAAGCTGACGTAGTTTTAATTAATTAAATTCTTTTAGTTTTACCACATAAGATAATTTAAAATTTTTTAATTTAAATTTGGTAAATACAAACGTTGTATGGTTGCAGTCCAAGCTTAAGAAATTCAAAACCAAAATTCGTAAATATTAACTTCTATAACTTATAAAACGTTCATTAACAAAATATAAAATAATTTACATTTGCGGTTCATTGATAAAATTTCTTTCCTTTTGATTTAAACAAAAACTCCTTCTTACAGTTTGCCAGAAGACTAATAATATGAGACAAATTCTTGATATTGTTCCTCAACTACAGGGTTGCAGCCACGATCTTAATTATCTATAATGTAAATTGTAAAGTAACTTTACTATTTAAAATAAAAAGAAAACATTTTTTATAATCTTTATAAATCAAAGATGCTGAATTGGTGCAGAGCAAAGGAATATTTAAATGATTTTATTTAACTTTATTCAGTGATAAAAAAGAAATATAATTGAAAGCTCCTAATTGTTTTATGAGTATCGAGCTCATGATTCTTTTGCGAATTTTAGTCTCATCATCTTCTTTTGCAAATGGTCAAATTATTGTTCAATCTTACTTTCCTTTTGTTCCACACCGGGGTATTGTTTTCATTGTGTACTCGTATTTCCTTCCTTATTATTTCAATAGTATTCCCAACCGAAAATTAAACAAATTTCTAAGGAATATCTTGTATATATTTTAGAAATAAAGAACAGCAACAAATTTCATCAGGTGTATCATCAGGTGAAAAGTAATTCTACAATTAATTGTTCAATATTTTTTTTAATATTCACGCTCAAACTGCACAGTGGGATCATGTTATATACTTTCATACAACACTATCTTTTTGCGATCGTCAAACGCTGATCAAAATGATGTAAATCTTTTAATTCCTATTTAAACTGGCAGGTGGTTCCGCAACAAAAAGATGTACAATAATGAAAAACTAATTTCCGTGTCATGATGGAATCCAAATATCATTACACAAATCAGATAACGAGAAATTAGTAACTGTTCCAGCATTTATAAAATCCCAGTGAAATGGAAAGGACATAAATAATTTGCTCAAATCATTTCAGAACACACACATATTAAACAATGTTATGCAACCGTTTCATATCGCTCTACAAAACTAATAATAAATGTCCACTGTGTATGCATGTACCAGAGTTCTGAAATTTTACTGTTAGTGTAGTGTATCCTTACCATTATGAAGCGAAAAGAGAAAAAAAATTAAGGAGATCCATAGAAATATGTTGCTTTTACACATCAGCAAGAGCAGAAAAACCGGAGTTGTTCTTCTGTGCTAATATTTTTTTTTTAAAAGGAAACGAATGAAAGGGAAGTAGGACAATGATAAAACACACTGTCATGGTAAGCAAAAACTTCATGTTTTTCTATTTATGTTATAATTATATATATATATATATATGTGTGTGTGTGTGTGTATGTATGCGATAAAACTTGGTCGACGTCCTGCCAAATGGAAAATATTAAAACATTAATCAACGTTACAAAATTCGTTTAAAATGTGTTTGGTTAATTGGACTAATTTTTTGTTTATTATCCTTTCAACTTGTTCCACAATTTTCTAAAGTACGAGTGTGTGTGTATGCATTTGTATATTTGTATTTATTTTTCTTTGCTGTTTTTATCAAAATTTTCGTTAATTTTTTTCCATATGCTGGTCTTAAGTATTTTATTTCGTTTCCGCTGCCTTCCGGGAAAACATTTTTAGTCAGAGTTCGTTATTTGCTACTAAATATTCACTAATACTGAATAGCACTCTACTAACACAATTATACATGATATATAATAGAAAAATTCTTTCTGCTTTCATAATTTATTTAAAATTTTTTTCAAAATGAAAATATTTTTAAAAAAATCCTTAAATATTATTTAATATTATTATTATTGATAATATTAATATTTCAATATATTAATATTATCAAATATTTATTACTGGCAACGTGATTTAAGGGAACTAAAGCAGACGCATGTCTTCCACTCAATAGAATTTAATTTTTTTATTATATATATTCTATTTGAAACTGATTACCGATTATTTTCTGCATTTTACTTCGTGTAATAATGATCAGAGAACCTTTAAAGGAATCTTCTTAGAACAACTAAAGACACTTTCACGTTTCTCTTAGGAAATGCGAACCTTAAAAAGTATACAACACTGTTACAAGGATTTGAGGCCAGTACTCCTGGGATAGCACCATCATTAAAGAAAGAGGATGATTTCGGCAGCAGCAAGCGCTGTTAAATTATTTACTGGTAAATGATAAGTGACCATAGACTACGCCTTTGCCACTTAACACAATGAAATGTATTTTATCTTATCACATCTATCGCTAGGAAGTTAAACTACGGCCTTTGCCGTTCCTATCGACATAGCTACGGAGCGGTTCAAATAGCAACAACCTAAAAATTATTTACTTCTTTATCATATCAATTTAACAGCAACCTTTCAACCAATAAAAGCAAAGCATATACCGACGCTGATAAAGTGATACAAAAGTTTTTCAAATGAAAAAAATCATTCTGTCAGCCTAGCGATTTCTGAAAAAATTATTTAAGACCGGGCATTCAACGTGAGGCACATAATGATTTACAATTCAAGGCATAAACATCAACATTTGAAGTCTTTTATTTAATTACTTTGCTATTATTTTATTTATAGCTTGTCATTCTAATATTCCGAATTGAGTAGTATGCAAAGTATTTGTTTTCTGACATGCCTTTAATACTTTTACCATCTTTCTAATTTAATTTTTCTATATTGAATAATGACCTCAAATGTATCATTTATGGCTTAAATATATTTATAATTAGCAAAAAAAAAAACGAAAAAAGACATGCTTATTTATATCCTTAAAAGCGAAGGAAGATTCTTTTGTAAAAAGGAGGCAAAACAACACAACAATAATGAAAACTGTGTGCTTTACGTTTTACTCTATTGTTCTCGATGTTTTCGACTGCTCTGTTCTAATCGGTTTCGTTCTACTTTACTCACACAGACATCAGTGCAGAAAGCTTTTGTAGATTTTGAGCAAAAGTTCTCCTTCATGCCACTTCTTTTAATTTTCTCGTACTCACTCACAATTATGCTTTTATTTAATGTTTATTGTTGTAGTTGGTGTATTGTCTTCAAAATTAAATCAGGAGAACAACAAGGGAATTTTGCATCTTTGAAATTTATAACGAATACCAACCCACTTTTAGATGGATGCAACAGCATTTTTTTTTTATTTTTATATAAAACAGTGGAGCTGGACGAAAAAGACAAGGCAACAAAACAATTTGAAAAAAGTAGGTTTCGGCAGCTAAAATGTTCCAAACAATTGTTAAATTCTGTATTAAACAGAAAAAAATTTCTTCCTACAATTTTGTTATTTAGATCCAGAAAGACCGCCGCCAAAATCTGTAAAATCTAATATCAGTGAGCAAATGGTTTCATTATTGGATATATGTATGTACACGTACAAATTTTTTTGCGTTGCAGTATTTTCGCTGCTTTCTCGGTGGCGTATGAGGAATACTAAAAATGAAATCAATTATACGCCATAGCGAACTGAGCTTTCTAAGCCTCGCTGACTCTAGTGAAGGATGGAGGATACGCGAATACGTCACGCTTACTGATACACGAATTACCATTACATTTCAGCCGAACTTATCACTGATATATATTAATATATATCTAATCCGTGTTTTTAATTTGGCCAATATCTGCACAATCTGAGCATTTCGTACACACCGGCCTCAGCGAAGTTGGGTATTGACAACATAGAAATTTTTATGTCTTTAGCATTTAAAGTACTGTTTCCATTAGTGTCCACTATTATGAGTACTATGAGCCATTTTATTTCTTTTCCATTACATTCTTGCACTTCATTAAGCCTGCAAGAAGTTAGCATTCATTTGCAAGCTCGTGGGGCTTTCGCTCAATATAAATTTTAATTAAACTATTCTCAAATGATATAAAACGTAATTATTATCTATTCTTCTCCGTGCTGCATTCTCGCCAAATTTCTCGATTATAAAGAAATTATTTTCCAGTTAAAACTAATAAGTACTCGTACACAACTCTTAACTTACTTTTACAATATTTATGAAAATTTTCCTGAAAGAGCAAAACAATGCTTGTGGAAGTTTGGTTAGCTGTTCCATTGTTCTTTTCTGTTGTTTCGCCTTTTTATTACAGGATCTTGTTAATGTAAAAAGTTATAATAGACTCATGTAATAAATTGGAGATTAAACAATGCTTGTCTTTTATTGTAATAAACTTTGAAAACGCTGCAATTAAAGAAATGAATTAACTTTGATTCGTTGAATTTTTTTTTTTTCAAATTATGTTAAAGATAAACATTTTCTCTCTCTCAGCTGACAACTCAGTTAAAATAGAAGGAGTTATCAAAAAATGCCCGTCATTTTCAATTTTTTTTCTGACACAAACGGCAAATAACTTCAAGGTAGTATTCCTTATGGACCATACAATCTTATGGCAAGAATTCACGATGCGCCCCGCAATATAATCGAAGAAAACAGTAAGCCAAACCTTCACATTTGACATCAAGTGTTCTTTTCGGTCATGCCTCTTCTAGATGTTTCCATTAATGATTCGTCACCAGTTATAACTTTTTTAGCTAATATGGATCCTCATTGACGACGTTTAATAGCTCCTGAGTGACAAAATTTAGCAATTTCGGAACAATATTCGCTGGCGCACACTTAATGCCAAAAATATCCATAAAAATTTTTTTTGGAATGAGCCGAATGATATGCCAACATAATCAACATCCTCTCAAATAGTGATTCGACAATCATCCAAAATTATTTTCCTCAGTGTGTCAATATTCTCATCAGTTGTCGACGTGCTCGGTCGACCAGGAGAAGCATCTTCTGACTTAAGTGAGTCTCGGCCTTCCTTAAACCGGTCATATAGTAATTGAACTTCTGTTCTACTCATCGTAGACTCGGCAAATGCCAAAGTCAACATTTTAAATGATCTTTGATCTACTTTTTCGAATAGTAAAATATTGAAGGGCATACCACACACGACTAACCTTTTCATCTGTCGAAAACAAACTGCAAGTCAAAATGGCTGATGTTGCCAATATATGTATATAACAGAACATACGTAACTCATGAAATTGGAATACAATGGTAATTTTTTTGATCACACATCGTAATCATACTTTAGCAGCTGGATTGTAACCAGCTTAGAGCAAAATACTGAATTACTGCGTAATTCTTAACTTTCATTTAGTTCCTGTACTATGACAGGGTGTCACTCACATGTCTCCTCACAGATTTTAGAAGGTTTGGGCATCTTTGCTGGATCTAAATAATTATATTTTTATGATATAAATGTTGTAGGTGCTTAACTTTTACGTTTAAAATGGTTTTTATAAAAAAAAGGAAATTATTTTAAATCCAAAAAATTGAAAATGTCTATAAAACAAATGATATTGAAAGAAAATAAACAAATAAAATAATTTTAAATTATAGTATACATGAATACATTAAATAAATTAAATTAGACATGCCGTAACAAAATTAATAATTTTTAAATATTTGAGGAAGGGCCCTCATAATGCTACGCTTTCTCTAAAGTATGAATTAAATTTATAAAAATTTATTTACAAAACATTAAGAAAAACCGTATATATGTTTTATACCAAACATTATAGATAAAAAAATGGCGAAAAATATGTTCAATGCAATGTTAATTAATTTTTTAATAATTAACATATATCTTGTGCAATTTTTGTCAACACATTATGCAGAAATTGTCTTTATCAAACACCCTCCCCCCAAAAGTACGAGTATATATTTCTCGCCCATTTACCCTCAACTAAACAACCTTCAAAAAGGTTGTAGGTAGCTTTCGAATATGTGTATATACTCGTATATATGTGTGGGCACATACACATGGGCATGTAATCATGGCGAAGAGATATTAAATATTAAAATAATGTTTTCTGCAGGCAACAATGAATAATTTTCGTTATAAAATGTTCACTTCAACACGCGTTTGCTTGGAGTTACTCGTAAGTGGAAAAGGTTATAGCCATTTTTATATATAAAATAATAATTAATGATCAGTGGATATGTGCCTCCGTGCGAGTAAAATAATTTCAGGGAAATTGTAAAATAATTTTAGTTTGTTTTGGTTTAACTACTCGTGATATACGAGCACAGTTAAATATTTATAAATAGAGCGGGAATATGAATAAATAATTTGGCTAAATGTGTTATCTTATTATATACTTTGTGTTTACTAAAATACTTTATATCAACATCTTTTAACAGCAGGTGGTAACTGTGGTTTTCCGCAACACTTTTAATACCACCCATCCCCCACTGTAAACATCATTAGGCAATATTTAATGCAGTAACTTTAATGATAAAAACAACAACTACAATTTCATCTTTATAACACACACAATATCATTGGCATATCGTTCATGCTGAGTAACACGCCGACAATGCCATAGAAGGAGTATAAAGCACACACAAACATGCAACCCAAACGATGACAACAACAACAACAAAAACAGCAACAACCACAACAATAAAAAATAATATACAGAGAAAGAAGCTCGGCCAGAAGTAGCCCTATTTTAAACAATATATTTAATACAAAAAACATTTTGCGGGGCTCTCGCCAGTGGTTTGTGTGAAAAAAAGGAAACTTGAGGGAAATTTACAAAGTATTGTCGTTCATTTCCTTTGCTCGTATTCCACATTCCCACTGCCCCTATACTAAGGACAGCAGTTCGTAGGTGTCTGTCGTATGTCGTATGGCTTAGAGAAAATTTTGTAAGCAAATTATAATAGTGTTGGTATCAACAGAGTGCTATTAAAAGTGCATGAGTGTGTTTCTTGGTCGTGCTTGTGTCAAGTAAGCAACTTCTGTGTATTAAAATACGTTGGTTTCATTGTGTTACTGCCTGGACACTGCTGGTCCACCACACTATGTAAGTGTTGTGATTATAATACTATCTGTATTGTGCATGTATTACGTGCTTGTTTTCCTACACACATACACGCGCACTCATGTGTACAAGTGTTTATATGGGAAAGTGTTTCCGTTTTATTCTGCCATTATAAATGACTGAACAATTGGGTCCCAAGTTTGTCCTTCGGCCAATATACTGAAATATGTACACTGTTCAAAATGATTTATAGCAAATGCTTAATGTGTAAAAAGATCTACGTAACTAATCCGTGCGTATTTCGTCTGTTTCACTAGTTTGTTAGTCAACATTTCAATATACCGTTTTCTCTTCCTGTATAGCTTAGAATTTTGGAACCACAAATCCTTTCGCAACCACAATTAAATGTTATTTTTTTCTTTACAATTAAATTTCTTGCAATTATTCTACCTTTCCATTATTTTTTTCAAAGCAACCAAAATGGTTAGGCAAAAAGTTTATGATTTCTCTTATAAGGGATTAAGGGAAAAAAAAAACAAATAAGTTAATGGAAAAATGCATTTAAGGAATTATGAATTCAGATGGAAGTAATCTGGTTTTTGTATACTCATAGTTTTCTTTTCAATATAATATTTTCCAGCCAATATTTTGCGGAGAGAAATCGAAACCATTTTGTATTTAATTGAAAGATATTTCCTTACTTGATATATTAATTAGAGGCTTCATTACTGCAAACTGTATCTTTAAGGATAAAAATTCACGCACATATTGAATAGCGATGTAAACCATTATGCAAACAAACACAAATCGCAATAAGAATTATGCAAAGAATTTCATCAAAAAATTTAGAAATTCTTTAAAAAGTGTCACGTTTGTCAAAAAAAAAAATAAAATTGAAACATCTAAGAAATGCCGGTTTAAGGGAAATAATTTGTCTTCATTTTTTAATAATAGTCTATTTTACTTAAAGATATTTTTTCCCAGTTAATTTACGGCCAAAAGTAAATATTTTTATAAAGGCAGTCCAATTACCTAGACGATTACATTTCATTTTTTTGCCGTCGTAATCGTTTCACATTTTTAACAGACGCGTACAATAAACGAGCAGTGATTGGTTTCGTAGAGATTCGTTTAAAGTTAAAGTTCTTTTTGAGTTAAAATTTAACAACCGGCAGACTAAATTGAGAAATTTAAAATAATCCAAGATTGCTGTTCTACCTCAACATGTAAAGCTGATTTCTGGCAATTTATCAACAATAAGATGAAGATACAGATATACAGATGAACAGACACTCTGAAGAAAGTTGCTAAAGCTCCTGCAAATTAAATTAATTAATTTGTAATAAATACAGTGATTAAATTTAAAGCGTGTGCCAGAGAGCGTTAACAAATAATATCAAATAATGTAGAGAATAAATCATAAAGAATTTTGTATTACAAGAGCGAAATGATACTAAAGCAAGAATAAAAACGTGTACAAGATTGTTTGTGCTCGTTGTGCAAATTCATACTAAAAAAAGGATTGCAACCACTAAAATCCAAAAGAAAGATTCATATCATTTAGGCGATTTTAAGTAGTCTGATAAATTTCGAATGGTTTTGCAAAAAAAAAATTACTTTTTTTCAGTTTGCAATTTTTGCTTCAAACACGAGTAGTTCAACTGTTTGCCAGCAATCCTGATTTACTTCCAGTTTCACAATTTAATCTACTGGTTGCTGTTAAGGGTATAAAGTTTTCAAAAAATGAATTAAAAATTATTCTTTTAATGTAACAAAAATCGTTAAAATTTTTCAATCTCATTTTAAGGTCACTTGACACCCATCGCAAAATTGACCATTTTGATTAGGACTTTCATAAAAAATATTTCTCACTTTATTGTAATATTTCCATCACGAAAAACTTATCTCAGTTTTTGTATATGAAATATTGAAAGAATAAAATAAAATATGAACTAAAAGTTGAAGTTTAAAATGGAGCGGAAATGCACTGAAAATATTGTAGAGGCACATGAATGCATAACAGAGGACGATTGCAAAACAGTAAAAAAAGGAGTGCCATGGAGTCGTTAGCGATAACGAAAGAGGAAATTATAGTTGCCGACGTTAAAGGAAATTTACTGCACCAAGTCTTGATTCAGTTTAATGACAATAAAAGGCAACCGAGGCAAGATAAAAGCAAACAAATTAACCAATATGAAATTTTCTTATTTTAACTCAATTTGTTTTCCTAATTTCCCATCATTAATTTTTCTTTTGCTCTGCAAATGGTATGACAAGCAATGTAGGCATAAAATGATCATTTTCAGGTATCGCTGCAATGTTTATTGAAAGGAAATTTTATGAGTACCAGGCACTCCCAAGTCATCTAAACTCACATCCGTTTCATTAGCAGAGAGATTCCTTTCATAATACTGTCCTGTTCAATAAATAAATTAAAATTTTGAGAAAATTCCTATTTTATTGCAAACAACAATGACTTGCGAGAGTGTTTCTTGTCATTCTGCTACATCAATCTGAAGTTAACCCATCAATTATCAAGTGCATCACATTTGGATTTTTATAGGTGGTGCACATGATCGAACAGTTTCGCTGTTACTTTAATTCTGCTTTCGCCAAGGGGTAGAGGGTTGGGCTTCTACTTCACGCATTCAAAATAAAAAATTGTTGAGTGTCTTTCAGAAAGTGCTTTAATGTCTTATGTGTGGATTGTTGTTAGAATGTTAATATTGACATAAAATACAACTGAGCACATGCACCCTCCTTTCCCTTCTTCGGTAGGAACCGCCCAAAACGTTACACAAAATTACACGCAATCAATGCTCACTATTGATGGCAAAACAGTCACAACAAAAACACCCCGAACAATGAATACCGCTTTGATAAGAAAAATAAGTCCGGAGGGAGGAGGGGCAAGCAACTTAACCGAGAGCTCGACTATGGGGGTCTACGAGGCCGTAAGAATAACATACCTACCAGTTGCTTAATAAACTTTGTAAAAAAATAAATATATTTTCATTACGGGAATTATCAAATTTCTTTTTACTTAAATTGCAGTCCACTTGAAAAAAATTAATTCCCAGTAGGATATTAAAAGTACATTGAAATTGATTGTTTCGGGATATCAGTTAGTTCACAGAATTCTGCTTCTGATCAGCAGGACACCATTACCAAAGTATTCTAAAAAGACTGTTAGTCTTTTGCGACTGCTTGCGTTTTTAGAATTTATTATTATTTTCCTTTTTTCATTTACATCTGAGTTGGTATTAGAAGAAGATAAAAACATTTAAATTCATTATTAAATTACAGCTCTCATATACGTAAACTTCTCATTTATTTTCTAATTGAAAATTAGTAAAATTAAAAATAAATGAAATAAAAATATTTTATTGCCGTAGGAAAAATTGCCGTGGCAATGGAAGTTAAGGATGTATTGTTGCAGCGTAAAATGTGGAACCACTTTTTCGTCTGTTCATACTGGCGCAGGATTACAGATACATATATAATACTGACTCTCTCGCTCTGTGGGGTACGAGATATCTTCCAAGTTATTCTTAATATTGTTAAGTTACTGATAAAGATAAAAATGAAATAATGCATTCGAACAAATTATTTCGTATTGAAATTTTATCTTAAACTGTTGTTATCTTTAAAACGTATTCAAACACCTTTTAACCATCTACAAACCCCCCCCCCCCCCCCTTTTTTTATTTCTGCAAAACAATATATTATGAGCAAATTTTATTGCCATCGCTGTTTGAGCCACTTAAATATATGACCTGAAATAAAATATTTATAGAATAATATTTTTTTTGCCAGATACAAACATTATTTTTCTCCACTAACACACATACAACCATGTGGCGATGTGGCATAGCAGAGCAAGGATAAATATATAGATGGAATACAAGTGTTTATTTTCAAAAGGAAAGAATATCTTATAAAAGTAAACATGTTGGGCTTTCACGAATCTGCATGTTAACGTCTGTTCTTTTTCGGAACAAAAAAATATGTATAACTTTTACTTTGCAACAGGATATTAAAAAGGTTCACTCTTCCTGTGTATGCGTCAATTTGTGTTTTCGTTTTCACTTTTGGTGATTCACAGAGGACTGATCATTTCAAAAATGAATTGAAAAAATATTTTCCAGGGATCTGTGTATTTAAATGTTAAAGTATTTTTAATATTAAATAATCGAATCGGAATTTAAGTTCAAATTACCCTCCATAATTTAACAGTTTTCCCTTTAGGAAATTAAAATAATGGCATTACCAATAATTTAACCGTATTATGATTGTAATCAAAAACTACATATATGTGAAGGCTTCGCATTCGAAAAAAAGCAATTCCTTGTCTGTTCAATTTTTTTTTTTTTTTGAAAATAGTTTGAAAATTATAAAAAAATCCAAATCAGACTAGTTCGTGGTCAGTTCTTGGTTCGAAGATTTAAAAATCATTAAAACTTTGCAACTAGTCATAATCATATTAATTGAAATGGAGTCTTTTAGATAAACTTTTTAACATAAAAATTTTTACGTCACAATTATACACAAAATATTAAAATTAAAATCAAATTTTCACAGTACGTCGTAAAGGATCACAATTCATGATTTCATAACAAAAGTTTGTGAGGTGCTCGATAATATAGTGGTGAAGCGGGAGATTGATGTTCAATTCCCTGTTCTTATTAGAAATAATCAGACTGAAGTAAAAAATATATTTCTAACAAAGAAAAAAAGAATAACTAAAAGAGAGATGCCAACAAATGTATTCTGAGAAAAAGGAAACGAAAAAAGAAATATAATCCTTGAACTCCATTAACTGCACTTTTCTTTGAGTGTAACGAATTTTTTAAGCAATTTCGTTCGCATAATTTTACGTTTTACTGTTCATCAGTTAGCAGATGTCACATGTGTTGAAAAGTAGCCAATTTACCACACTTTCTTTTTATTTTATTTTCGCTAACAATTTTTTTCTTAATATATTTTGTTGCTACATTTTATCCTTCTCTTTTGTGTTTAACCAGAAAACATCAAGGACTTGAATATAAACTGTTACAAAGGTGGAGTCCTTCATAGCACTTAATATATGCGGCCATATGTAACAAACGACAAATGCCGAACATCGAAAGCATCTCACGTGTTGGTTCCAACATCCAGTGGATGCATCCAGTGCATTCACTTTTTACCACTGTTGTTAAAATGGCAAAGTGACAAAAATTTGTTACATCTGAACATTTTCGGTTCAGTTTTTATACTTGTTTAATCCTCTTCTGAACTATTTTCAATTTTTTCTTTCCTTTTTTTGGTTTTGCTTTTTCCGTTACACTCTGACATATACCAGTAGTTTACTTTGTAAAGGGGTTTTCCTGCGCTGCTATTGCACGGCAGTAATTTGGAGGTGCTGTTACATACAATTTTGTTGATTTATAAAACAATCACTACACACTCGTACAACAAATTGGCGTAGAGCCAAGAAGATATCGCTGTAAATTTGTTGTTTACTTTTTGTCATTGCTTGCATTGTTCTTTAGAGGTGACCAGTTTATTGAATAAGACTACGGAAAATAATTTTCCATTGGAATTTGTATTTTTTTTTTTTTTTTTGATTTACAAGCAGGTTAACTGAAGAAAATTCAGCACGTCGCAAGGTTCACTTTAGTGGCTGGTACCATTAAGCTTCCTAATGCATGCAAGTAATGGTCTATTTTTAGTAGGGGTACAACCACTAAAATGGCCTGGTATTGAAGGAGAGCGTCCCCTACGAATATTTGAGGGTCTAGTAAACTTATTTCAATATTGTTTGTAAAAAGACTTTATAAAGGCGGAAGGGTTATGAGCATTAAACTTATATTAAAGGCCAACTTTTTCTTACTTCATCCCCGCAAATAACAATCAATTACAAAAAACCAGCACACATATAAGTCATACTAGATCTAATAATTTCCAATTTATTTTAGTTAAAAACGGCTTGATTATGCAAATACAGATTCCAAAGTTATCGATTTATCGGTTATTTTCTTGACATACTTTCGGTCGCTTGGATTTTTGTGGGGGGCAGTGATTCCAAATGTTTTTTGGGGTTACTTTGAAGCAGGTATAATTATCGCCGGCGAATACTTCCGCTGCAGTACGACTCAGTAAATTATAAAGATTTGTAAGTAGCAAATTTGACCGACAATTACATTCGGTTGCAGTAACGATTTAATGATTCAGAAAGATCTTGAATGAAATATATATGTAGAAGATCAAGCATAAATGCATACGAGGAGATGCATTTAGATTAATATATAGTTATTATTTTGTATTTAAATTTACATAAATAATATAATTGTAAGCAAATGGATTTCAACAAATAAAAAGTGAAAGTAATTTCAATTATCAAGACTTCATATCGTTAAAAATAACAACGGCGAATTTATTGTTGATTGGCTGCTGATAAAGGAAAAGGAAGCGGAAAACAACAGCAACTGGACTTATCGAATTTGATATCAGTGAATATCAAATTCGATAAGTGTTTATTATATATAGCACTAACAAGTTTATGAATCCCACTACTGGCCACTTTAATATTCCAAAAGATAAACTCGAATGCAAAATAAACTTAAAAAGAAAACTAAAATTTTGAATTATATGAAAATGCACAGCGAGTGTTGCAAAAGTATAAGCACTAACCAAAAGCACACCATGTGAATGTATATACATAAGTGTGTGTGAATGTGTGGGTGAAAGGCTGCAAGTGTTGCATATCAGTAGACGTACATTAAAGGTATGTGCATAGAAATATTTGTTACAATTTAAAGTTATTTAAGGAATATAAAGAAAAGCTGGGACTAGTTTTGTTTCCTTCTCGTATCTGTGAATGCGTGGCTTCTTTTCTCTTTCAAATTAAATTGAATACGTTGCCTACGCTCTTAAGTAGAGATTTCAGCCAAAAAAAAAATAAAAATAAAAGTAAAAATAAAATGCATTAAATACTACTGTATACGCACACATAAACTAACACAAGCTTGCATCGGTTGGAAATACAAGGGATGAGGTTGTGCTCATTACCGGCAGTAGGGTAAAGTGGTGAGGAAGAGCGCGAGAAATTGCAAGATGTAAGTCTAAGAGAAAAGCTTTGTAGCGATAGTAACACCGATGGCACCGGTAATTTGGTCCTTTTGAACAAAAGTATGTCCATTGTAGGTGTACCTGCCGCGGTTGTTATTACTGCGTCGAGTTACTTTAAGCAGTTAGTTGTTTAAAATAGAGTAGCACTGGCAAGTTCGGTTTCCCTCATATTGTTTGTTAATGTATTTTTTTTTTTAATTTTGATTTAATTTTTTTTTTTGTTTCCTTTGCTGGTGGATGGGACAAGAGTTTGTAGTAAGTGCAGCAAAATAGATCTGTGCTGTAAGTATGCCGCTCAGGTACGTTGAATAATTGGAAGTCAGGAATTCGCAAGGCGATATAAATGTATGTTAGTATTCCCTCCCTGTATATGGGAGTTTCATTAGCTCGGTAAGAAATGAAAGAGCCCGATTCTGTACTTGCATTATTTCTTGTTACTGAGTAAATGCAGTTGATAAGCATTTCAAATGTAATACATTAAGTGCCTTTTAACGCTTAGCCATCTTTAAACGAATTAGTTGGAAAATGCAGTCTGTGGTAGAGCTTATAGAAGTGAGGGCGAATGGTAGTTGCTGCTGGGAAAGGGGAGAGGTAGAGAGAAAGCAAGAGAGAATGAAAGGTTTATAGGAGATAACATGCAGCTCCGGCTGGCAGTGGTTACTTTGGTGAATGCTTTTTTCTTCTGTTTGATTTGTTGAAGGCAACAAAAACGAAAAATGGCTGGAAATAAAATTAAAATAAAAAACAAACTATTCAACATAAAAAATTATATCAACTGCAAGTTTATATAAAATAAATGCTTGTATGGTTAGTCAATAGCACTGTATGAACGTTTCATTTGGGTGTGGGTGTGTTTCAGTGGGAACAATTGTTTGTGCATGTGGGTGGTTGTGTGCGTGTGTGTGTGTGTACAAGAGCATTTTCAAGTTAAAAGGATAAAAATTAATTAAGCAGGTGAAATGTAGATAATAGTGTAACATTATGTAAAACAAATTTTGTGGCCAGTGAAAAGTAAACGAATAAAACATTCACTGACAGCCATGTTGGCATGTCTTCGAGAATGCATGTGTGGCATGAAGTTGGCCCAGAATGTTTTAAGGATAGAGTGATAGGACATGAAGCATCTGACCTCCTAAAAAGCTGTAATATTATTTGTATAGAATAGAGTTGAGGCCTTCACATTTGTAATTCAATGAAAGTATTAGATGTTTAGCACCGCCGGGTAAGCACTTATTCGAAATATTACAAAAAAAAACTCCTTTGTGGTGATGCTTTGTTAGACTAATTTGGTAAACTAATTCGAAATCCGAAAATTGTAGGTAAATGCCATTATCAGACCCATTCAATGTTCTTTCAGACATGAAGCTGAATGTGATATATTTTAAGCCACAAGTTCTTTTAATGCTCTTACAATTTTATATTGAAAGATCTCTACTTTGGAGTCAAGCTCAGAATTTAAATAGATCAAAAACGTTTGCAATTGTTTTCAATGTAGAAAAGGAAGCAATTAGGTATTAAATGAGAAATCAATAGCCGATTGTGAAACATATTTATTTTCCATGTCAGCAGAAATTTATAAATCTCTCAGCTGGAAACAATGCTTAAATACTAATTACTTTAATAACACAAGCCTTAGCATAGTTTGTATGATTAAATATATTTTTCTTAGCTATTTCAGCATTGAAGTATGTCAACCAAGTTTTAAATATTTTATTTCATAATAAAGGTTTTTGGCAATATTTTCATATATGAAAATTAAATGTTAATTAAAATTTAAGTTAATTGCTTCCTTTGAATTAAGAAAACGTCTCGTTTAACTTTAATTAAGAAAAAAAATCATGTGAAAGTTTCCCGAAGGTTCGCTGCGTGAAATGCGCAAAGCAAACAGCTGATACGCCATAATAATTAACTTCAATGCACTTTTAATTGTAGTGTAGTTGTCGTGCGCACAAGTCTCGCTACTATTAAAGCAATTTAAGTAACAACTAACTAAAAGTTAAGTAGCATATATAGTATATAATAGGAAAAAAGAAAAGTCAACGGCAGTGATAACAATTTGTAGCAACTTTATATAACCTTAACTTTTGCATTTTTTTAATAAATTTTTTTCTTAGTAATTATTAATTTTTGTCCTTAAATGATTTTTTAATTGTATATACTCTGATGCTCTTCTGACTTCTTCTAATTTGATTAAAGCTGTCTGTTGGCAATATTACAGTTTTGTTTACTTGATTTATTAATTAAATGTTATTGAATTAAAAATAGTATATTTATTCAATAAAATTATTCTACATACATACATACATATATATGTATATATAATTGCGGGAAGCAGGCCATTATTTATTTAAAACAAATGAATTTCAATACTTTTCTTTTTGGAAACACAAATATTTTCTTCGCCCTTCTCCCTTCGCCATTTCCACATTATACGTTATAAATATTTTATTTATTATTTTAATCTAAATATGATTGATGTAGAAAATTTATTTCGTTTGGATTCTCACTCTCTCTCCCTCTCTCTCATATTATCTCTCACTCCCTCTTGCTCTTTCCCCATCGCATTTCCATTTAGTAGAATTTTAATGCAAGTGCAAGAAGCGAGTGAGTGTACTAGTGTGAGTGTGTAGAGTAAGTGTCCTTTTTGGCTCTTTGACGTTGAATTTATTTGTGTCTGCAGGAAATGCTGAGTTTAGAAAATTTTCCGGCATTATTTTAAATTGAGGATATAAAATTTCTTCCATGAAGAATATGAATGAACACTGCAACCAGCATATTTTTATTTTGTACATGTGCTCGTATGTGTGCATGTGTATCTATCTTTTGTTTTTTATACTTTTTTTTATTCAGTCACAATAAAGAGTATGTTCTTAGTACGAACCTCTATCTATCTGCGTTTGCACTACTACAACAATACAAATGTGAGCGTGCATATGACAAAAATGTTTTATGTATTTTTTCATTTGTTACCAGATTTATTTGTTTTTTTTTTTGTGTAATTTTTTTTTGATAAGAATAAAAACATTTTCAGGGTATGGGGAACTCCACACATATGTACATACACATGTATTTGTGCATATCTGCATGATGGCATAAGTACATTTTGTTACAAGATATCATTGTTCAAATGTTAAAGTTAAAGATTTGTTAAGATTTGGCCTGTGAGTCTGTCAGCTTGTGAGTTTGGGTGCATTAAGGAAGGAAATATGTAAGTGCAATTTTATGAAGTCAAAAATTGTAAAAATCATTTCAAAATGGTTAGAAATATAGATAAATTCTTTTGCTATATTGTTTCCCCCTTTTTGTTTTTGCTGTGTGTTTCCGCAAGTTACGTACGAGTATGTGCAGCTGCCAAAGCAAATAATGCATTTACATATTTATTTTTAGAATTTATTGTTATTTGATTTTAATACATGCAATTTCTAGGACTACAATGCTCGTCGTATTGTAGTTATATTTAGTATTAAAAAGAACATCTATTAACATACATACACACATCCATAGATATGGTACATACGCACACATATTTGATGAAAAATAAAGAATTTTTATGACTTTGTTTCACATTGTTTTAAAACAAAAGTTCACCAATTTCAATAAGGACGGCGAATAGAGGTTTTTATAATGGGATTAAATAAAAAAATTTTTGTTTGCTGTTCAGTAATGCCTTTGGCAAGTTGCCCGTGGATTCAGATTAAGTGATCCTGCGAAAATACGTCAGGAAGAAAAGTTGAGTTTTTTTTGTTGACCTCTTATTGTTTAGTTTTGTCATCAAGTTATCAAAAGCTGTATAAAATTTTCCAACGTCAGAGTGTGGTTACCAGCTGGTTGAATGCATGTAACCTATTTTAATAGACCTTGAGCACGAAAATAAAGCGATACAATAACCTCAAACAGATTGGCTGAAAAATCAAAGTTCCGCAAGTGAACCAATTTCTATGTGGTTAGATTCCAGAGATTCACCAAAAGCGCAATTAATATTCAGTAACATGAAAAGAGTATGCCAAATGACGTAGCAATTTAATTTAAATTGTCGTTAAAATAAAGCCAACCTACTAGCGCTTTATTGAGTTCAATTTGGACCAAAACAAGGTTTACCAATATATCTACATATAAGATATATTAAATTATATAAGAAACCATATTGGCAGCTTACATTCAAATTAAAAATTGTGTATCTATAAATAAATAAACAAAAACCTGTCATTGATATTCCCAATTATTTTGAAACATTAATTTAATATTTTCAACAGTTCATTTATTATACTTATATGTACATATACATATATACATTCATACTACCAGTATTTCTTAGCCTTTCTTTATTAAAGTAAAGTCAAAAAGAAAGCTAAATCAAAATTCGCCCTCCTCAATCTTAAGTTGGAAAATTGTGCAACAAGAAATCC
The DNA here is from genome assembly GCA_963402855.1 of Ormia ochracea. Lineage (NCBI taxonomy): Eukaryota > Metazoa > Arthropoda > Insecta > Diptera > Tachinidae > Ormia > Ormia ochracea. The sequence goes on from OY727109.1 coordinate 52,729,212, forward strand.
AGTTTTTCAAAGCAAAAGTTATGAATGACCACAACGAAGCCGTTGAGAAATGCGTTCTCTGTTTAGATGAAAAATGTGCACCCGTAACTATAAATTGTGGCCACTCCTTTTGTTGTGAATGTTTAGATGTTTACAGGACTTACAAAAAGTATCCCTGGGCACACAAGTGTCCTATTTGCAGAGATCTGCTGAAGGAACATAAAAAAACGGTATGTAGTTGTTTATTAAGATTTAATTTGTAAGCTGGATTGTATGCAATAGCAGTTGACGTGTGCATCACAATGTAATTTATCCATATAAATTTTAAAGGCTACAACAATTTCATTTAAATCTTAGATCACATTGACCACATCACAGGCAAAAAGTATTTCAATTGTATTATTGACGAATTGAAACTAAATCAACATTCGCTTCTACTATGCTTATTCCTCCAAAGATTTCTCCACTAATTTCGCAAATTAGTTAGTCGAAACCCTATAAATTAGTAGCGATATTTTGCTGCCAATAGCCGCTTACTGTTATCGGCCAGTCCACACAGTCAAATCGTTGATCTGAATGAGGGGATAATAATGAAATAGTTCTGAATGGATGGAGCAAAAATCCTGTTAAAAATAAAATATAACATAAAACTTGAACATCAAGGATCTAAATGAAGGCTGCATCTTATTGTTCACTTCCTCTTTTCACTATTTAAAAAATAGGAGCTGACCATAAATAGATCTATGGAAGAAGAATTTCCATGAGTAGGAATTCTTTGTTAAAAGATAAATTGAATAATAACTTTTTGCATTTCACATAAAAAAGAAAAAAAATCAAAGTGGCTTAAACAAATTAAAAATAGTTTTCCTCAAATATAAATAATGAATTAATTTTTAATTCTTTGTTTCAGCATTGGATGACTTATCTTCTGTTGTTATTATTATTTATAGCCTTGTGCAGCAGTTTCACTACGTCCATTCGTAATTTTATCAAATCTACAAAAAATATTTATCATTAATGAGCAATCATGTGCAAAGTATTTTGTAGAATAAACGTACTTTAATTCCAATTATTTTATAAATTATAAAACAATATGCATATTATGTGCTTGGAATTTTTAAATAAATATTGATAAATACGAAAAAAAATAACATAGACATCAGTCGATATCAGCAAGTAAGAAACAATATGAAACAATCCTGCAAGTGTGCAAGTGTGCAGTAACAATTCATGTGTGAAATCCTGAAAATAAATTCATTTAAATAAACACTAAAGATAAGAAAACGGTAATACATTTTGTATTTATATAGTTTTATTACCGATTGATGTGCTTCAATCAAACCTGAAGATATACTACAAGCTCAAATTCCTGCCAACAGCTTAACCACCAATTCAACGAAAGAAACCTTAAAATTTCCAAACAAGTCTTATCAACTTTTCCTTACAAAATTCTCAAATACGAATTTGAAATTTTGATATTAAAAATTTTGTTTAAAGATATTTCAGTTTGCTGTAATTTCCTGTAAACTTTTGGAATGCACTGAAGCTTGAATGATTGCAGAATAACACTAAACAAAAGCCAGCCTTTCAAATTGAAATTATTTGCAAAATAAAAATATACTCAATAATAAATACTTTAAGAACAAGTACGTGGATGTAACATCTGCATCTTAAATAATGCAACGAGTTCAGAGTTCAACGAAACGGATATTTATAATATATCGTTACTTTATACGTGCTTGCATATAATCTCAATAGAAATGTTTTTAACAGAAAATATCTTAGTGAACAAACTAAAAAAATATTGCTCTTGTATGTTTATTTTATGTTTTTAAATGTTTAAAATATATTTTTGCTAATAATACAGAAAAAAAATTTTCGCATTTTTTTATATTTTACTATTTCTCTTTGCATTTTAGTGAAAAAATCGTCAGTTTTTAAAAACGTCCGTTTATGTGTTTTTGAAAGAAAAACTTGCGGTTTGCACTTGTAGGTTTATTTTATGTTTTCAAATGTTAAAAATAATTTTTGCTAATAATAAAGACAAAAATTTTTTCCCGAGATTTGTGGTCTATTTCAATTTTTGATAAGGGGGTACCCTTTGCATTTTTGGCCAAAAATCGTCATTCTTTGAAAACGTCCGTTTCTTTATTTTTGAATGAAAAACTTGCGTTTTTGTTGCTCTTGTATGTTTATTTTACTTTTTCAAATGTTTAAAATATATTTTTGCTAATAATAAAGAAAAAAAAATATTTTCAATATTTTGGAAAATTTTAAATTTTTGCCTTTGCATTTTTGCGAAAAAATGGAGAAATTTTGAAAACGTGCGTTTGTGTATTTTCGAATGAAAAACTTTCGCTTTTATTGCTAATGTGTGTGGAGATAATTTCAAAAAGTTAAATTCATTTTTGAAAACATTGCACGCGCTGTTTTTCCCCCTGTAAGTATCAATTGTATGGAATTTTTATAGAAGCCAACACATAAGGCTATAAAACCGTGTTTATGAAATATCTGAGAAATCTTTTTCACATTTTTTAGAAGCCGTTCAAAATGGGACTTAATGCAAAAATACTTAAAATCAAAAAAAAAAAATAATAATAATTTTTATACTATATTGTGCAAAAGGTTCTTTTTTCATATAATTAGAAAAAATAGTACTGAAAATGTGAAATCACCAAAGTGGCACTTTTTCAAGCAAAAGTAGTACATAAAATGCAGCTACAAAATCCGTGTTCATGAAATTAACCCGCATCGGAAATTCTCCACGTGAGCTGTGTTGGTAGAACTCAAGTAACTTTATGTAAAGATTAAAGTCGATTTTACATCGTAGTACGAAGCCGATAGTCAGACAACTGCGGCTTAAGGGCACTAAATATCCGCCAAAATCCAGTTCGAGCATTATGGTGATGTCAGTGAAACTATTCTTGTACTTGGCCCACCGCCGATTGTGCATGAAAGATCAATAATTAATTTTATTGAATAGTCTTTAGCAGTAATTTTTAGCACTACATTCTTTTTGCTCTCAAAAAAATAATTAAAAAATTACAGATGCTAAAAATTTCGAATAAAAAATATTTTGGTAAATAATTTTATAAGATCGTAAAATTTTGAAAACAAAAATTTTTTATTTTATTAAAATAGACCACAATTCAAGTTAAATAGTTACTTTCTACAGTCCACCGCTCTACCAACTGAGCTATTGAGGGCTATGTATATAGTTAAATAGTTTTAAAACAGTTTAAAAATTGTTACATACTTTTAGGGTTTCACATGTTTTTTTACATATATAAGACCAAAACAAAAAGATTATACGCCATCCATAAAAAAGGCAAGAAGGGTATATAATGTAGAAATTTATCATTCGTTGGCATAAAATTTTTTTACTTCCTGCCGTTTGTGTACGTTAAGATATACATACATATAAAAATTGATATAAATAAAACTTTTTTTAATATATAAAAGGACAAAAGCTTTACCATACATGTTTACTTAAATAGTAAAATATTTTTCCTACCAAAAAATTGTTTCGCACCCACTGTAATCAAATTCCAAGTTGTGCATTGTTTCTCACAAAAGGATATGCTTTGATTCGCTACCATGTTATTTTCGAATTAGTTTTTTTTTGTTTCGATTATTTTTGACTTGAAGATATTTATTAACAAATATTTCCTATATGTCATCTACATATTCCTTAATTTGTTTGCCATTAAAAAGTGACGCCACCTTTTACGTGCAATACCGGTGGCCGTGTGTTCTTTGCTTATCTGAAACAACTTTCAATCATTCATGTGTTTAAGCAGCTAGGAAGTTTGCCAATATGTAAAATAAAAATGTCTTACTGTCACAATGCTACACAAGTCTTTCGTTACTTACAAGAAGACACAAATAAGATAATTTCACAAAAGCTCTGGATGCATGGAGCAGCTATTTAAATGTTATATCGATTGCGTTTTAACAATAGAAAAATGGGAATGTATTGAAAATACATTAAAAATTAAAAAGATTATTTGATAAGAAAAACTATTGATGAACATTTTGTTTGTTTTCCTCTTAAATTCAGGAATCCGTTGCAAAATTTGTATCGCATAAGATTCGAAGTTTTTCCTCTACGAAATCTTAAAAGCTATTCAAAATTCCTTATGATTAATCATAACAGTGGAAATGTTTTTTCTTCTTTTTGTAGTAAATATGAAACTCGTATTAATAAAAAGTTAGGTGCAAATGTTTGCTTGCCCCCGTTCAGCCCTCCCTTACGTTGCCCACTTTTTTATCGCCGCCTTATTTCATTCCCTTAAGCAGTTTATTGTCTATATAAATCTGTATATTTTTCTTTTCAATTACAATTTCTCTCATCTGCAAAATTTTCTTAAGCTCTTAACTTTCATTTAGTTTGTATACTTTTGTTTTCACAGAAAAAAAATTGCCATACCGTTTTATTTTTTATTTAAGCTTCCCTGGCATGTAATAATAAATGCTGGCTGGTACAATAAATAGGAAAGGAGAGCTCTACAACTTTGCTCATACACAAAAGACTTCATCTATTAAAAACAAAAAGATAATTTTTCTTATTTATAATTTTACGTTTATAATGTTTCCTGCCGCCTTTTATATTACTTTGCGTTTCATTCTTAGTGATACTGTTTTGTTCATAAATAATTTGTATCATTTTAATAATTATGCTTTTCAATTATAACTAATTTAGTTTCATTTTGTTATCTTTTAAGTAGAAATCCTTCAAAACACCTGGTCATTGCGATTATATACCGATGTCTGCAGGTTTAGTTTAAAAATTAAAGCTTTATTTAAGCTTAAATAAGCTTTTTTTCTCTTATAATAATTTACCAAAAAAAAAGGAAATATTTAATGGGTCGCAAGTTAACTGTTTTTGCGTATTTATGAAGTCAATTTTATTTATGCAGTTCCTTATCGAATTAAGAAGTATTTATTAAATTATGCCAAAGTTGCTATTAAATAAAGCTTAAAGTACTTAAAGGTAGCTCTTTATAATTTTCAAGGAATGAAGCATTGCCGGTTCATTCACCACTGCTTATGTCTTACTACATATGTATGTACTCATACATACATACTAGCACGCATTTTCTTATCCTTCAGCATACAAAAAGGAAGAAAGGTTATGTAATATAGAAGTTTGTCACATGCGACTGCATACACTCGCAATATATACATACATTCTGTCTAATTATATGCGAAAAGGGAAGTTGACTTTGCGATGTCCATCTGTCCATCTGTCCAGCTGTTCAACAATGAGGGTTGGCAATTTTCTTCCTCCGATGAACTTCATTTTTGATTAAAAGCAAAAATTTAGAAACTCATCTTCATAATTGTTTGTATGTAAAATGCAGTCAAATCGGTTAAAAAAAAAATCCAACCAAAAAAATTATTTCATACATTCTTGATTAAAAATGGGGAAAAATTACCGCAGCAGACAACCGGCAAGCATCATTTGGTATGCCAACCACACTACTTGCCCAGCCACCAGACACGAACTTGGGTTCGCAGAATACAACTATATATTATTTCTCATATTTCTTTGTCAGATCGGCATTAAATTAATATATATTTTAACGAAAGTGTTTTTTAACGACTCTTTAGTAGTAACGACTCTACGCACTTGCAGCTTCTGTAGCAACGGCACAAATTTAAAGTTGATTTTGTAAAAGTTCGTTGTTTTTTATTTTTTAAAAATTGGAAAGATGAATGTGTACTTGTATGTAAGCGCTGTAATTAATATAAAATAAAGGAATATTTCAGTGTACCGACAAAGTACATTTTACCGAGAGGAGCCGCAGTAACCTGCAGAACGTCTACCAGGAAAATGGCATAGAACAAACTGCAGTTGGGCGGTAGTGCCCAGGGTTAAGATTATCGTGTATGTTACGCTGCGTTAGCAACCTTTTAACCTGATGGGAATTTGCCAGCAATATTCAAAAAGTATAGATAATGGGTGTCGAAGAACTGTGCTTCATGAGCACTGCTGGAAACTCGAATGCATAATGGTTAAATTACTTAAAGGTAGCGATCTATCCACAGAATGTCATCTAATTGCAATCCATTACAATGTAAAATAAGTTTTCATTGCCAGCAAAATTATGTTTTCTGCTTAAGAAACATTAGGAAGTTTTGAGAACGAAACTACTCTGAGATAGAGCAATGATCCGAGTTACCGGGAGGTGAATTTACACACGCCGTCTATTCGTACTTCTAATACGTAATAAAAATTCATTTGAAAAAATCCATCTATTTAGCTGGCAGTTTTTTATTTGAGATTTTTCTTCAAATGTGTGTGTTTCCCATTTATCTATCAGTGAGTTGTTGGCTGGCTGAATATTTTCAGCAGTCCATGGATGTGGCTGCCTAAGTGATTGTGTTATTTATTCTTATATGGTTTATTTATGGCAGTATATAATTTACACTTAATTAAAAGCCAAAGTTGATCGCAATAAAGGAGGAGGAAAACAAAGTAGAAGCTAAAAGGCGAACAAACATAACAATAAAAGTTTGAATTAAAAAAAAAAAATAAAAAAACAAGTAAAAACCAATTGTAGAAAATTAAAAGAAGTGAGTTAAAATTACAGACAATTTCAGTAGACATTCACATCGTCTAAGTCATACACATGCAGGAAATGTAAGTTATATTTACGCCACACAGAAACACACACATACACACACAAAAACACAAGAGTGTTATATGAGGAAATATGTCCTACAATTGCTTATGGTGTCTGAAATATTGTATAGTTTTGGGGGTGTTAGCCGACAAATATAAAAAGTAGTTGCAGCAATAAAAGAATGAATGTGAAGAAAATGTGGCCAAAATGAAATGACACCATCTAGAATTTCATTACAAATTGAATTGCCAGAAAGCAGTTGCTTTAATGATACGCCGAGGAATCTTACAATCATCTAAAATGAAAGAAACATTTGCAATTGAAAATGTCGGAATCAATTAAATTTAGAAAATTATTTTTGCAGCAACAAACGGGTGTTGTAATAAAAAAGACATGGACTGTTGAACTAACAATTAACAGATTCAAATTGAATCAGTTTCTGACGATTACATTGGAAAGAAGTTCGCAAGGATGCAGTGCCTTAATTTACTATTAAAATTCATAAGCTTATCTCGTAATTTTTTAATTATGAAGATTTCATATTTTGGGCGCATTTTCTTTAATTTTTTACTTAAAGACTTTTTTAGACTTTTAATTTTCTGGTTTTGCTATTTTTCTTATTTTTATTTCTTATAACCCAAAATATTCAAAAATTCATTGTATTTCCATAAATTGTCATCTTGAGTGCATTACACATTTTTGATTTTTTTTTCCTTCTTCGTTTTTCTGGTTTTTTAATTGAATTTGTTATAATTTTTTTTTTTTTTTTTGTGGGTGATTGCCTGTGTCTTTTTCGTTTCATTCAGACAATTTTTTCTGTTTATTCCTACTATTTTTCAGCTTCTTGTTATTTAAATAGATTTTTCTCCATTTTGAAAATGTTTAATTTTTAAAATTTGTTTGTCAATAAATTTTCTCATCTTGACGAGGCATTTAGTTTTAGAAATTTTGCTCGTTTTAAGCGTTTTTTTGTAATTACGAGAAATTTTCTGATCTCTGCGTTTTTTTAGGTCAGTAACATCTTTAGTCTCGATAAGTTTTCCTCATTTGATAATTATTATCACATTAAGCATTTATTAAGTTTATATATTTTTTTATTTTTTTACATTATACCGTTTTGACTTCTTAAGAAATTTTTAAATTTTTATGATTTTTCTATTACTCTTTGCTTCCTATGCTATCATCCCCGGTTCTAGCCCTTTTCCTCAATTATTTTGAATATTTCAAATATTTTTAATGTCCTAGCTAACCTTAAATAAACCTGCAGAATGCACTTCCGCATATTTGAAGAAAAGAAAAATGAATAATTTCCCAGGGAAAGCCGTGTCCTGAAGTTGAAACCTTTTCCAAAAAAAAAAAATTAAAGTAAAATATCATGTTATAATTGTTTTAATCTAAGTTAACAACGTACAAAAGTAACAGCATACTACCAATTCAGATATCCCTCTCTTCGAGGCACCTCAATGCGAAGAGAACAATTACATACATGTTTCTTGCAAATAGTAAAACAACATCAACAACATCAACACATTAATAGCATCATCCCACTACCAATCACAATCATTTCTTAATAATGCCTGCATGTGTGTGAGAGCGAGAGTGGAAACGTATTTACTGCAAATTAATGTTCGTTTCTGTGTGTGTGAAAGCATAAAATATCGTAATGTTGATTAAAAAGTTGAAAAATCCTTGAGTTATTTAAGGGATTTGGGGATCACGAAGAAAAGGGGAAGCAGCCAAAACAAAATTATATCCTCTAAATGGAAGGAATGGTGTAGACTGCCAATTGGCAATGTACCTCGTCACACACACATTCTAATCACACAAATAAACAACATCTAAACGGAGCAAAAGTTAAGTCTGCACTTAAATTAATTTTTGCCTTCGAATTCATCACGATTTCTGTATTACACCGTGCATTGTTAATCAGTTCTACATCTAAAAGAAATCAATATTTACTGCAAGTTATGAATTACTATATAACGTATCTGTGCTATGGGTGGCAAAAGGATTAAAATGGCTGAAAGTAGTTCAAATGCAAGTTAAACAAGCAAAATTTTAATCACTTATTTGTTCTTTGCTTAGAACTCAAAACATATTTTCTCTAAATTTTTTTTTCTTTTCACTTGCAGAAAAACATGGTTGAACAAATAAAAGCCACTCGCTGTTTTTTACATTTTTGTGGCCTTTTTTTTTAATTTACTAATTTTTTTTGTATGAAATACTTTGCACTACATAAAATAATACCTTTTGTTTAATGGCAAACCTCGTGTTTTCGGTCGTACTGACTGGCGCTTGTTAATATTCCTATTGTTGTTTTAGTTCACTCGGTTTTAATCGGCATACCCATATTTTTTTTATAAACTTTAATCAGCAAAAGCCTTTTGTTAGGACGGGTGATCATTATCTCGCAGGCTTAGACTTAACAAGGTATAAGTATTGCAGGACCTCAGTATGATTAGCATTGGCTGAAATGTATTAAATAGCTTAACAACTGCCTGTGGTGGCTTTGTGAACTATTTTTAAAAATAGTTAAAACAAATCCTTACAAGTTTGCCTTCAAAAGCTGGAATGTAAATGTGCTGCTTTAAATGTAATCATCATTGCAGATGAGCTCTATGGCCAAAATTAAGGATATTTGGGAGATGGGCCGTTTGTGTGATTACAGTGAAAACTATATTGTAGCTAAAATAATATTGAATTCTATAACTATTCACGTTGCAACTATTCCCAGCACAAAGAGGCCACTTTAATTATTGATTGGGCTCAAGTTCGTTAGAAAATTACTTAATTAATTTTCTTATTTTCCATATTTGAGTACTTTTTTGTGATTAAACTTCAGAAAAGAAATATAAAATACAGAAGGCAATTTAAGATGTTGAAAACTAATCCCAATTTTCCTAATTCTTGAACCGATCCAAATAAAGTCCTGGAAATAGTTTCTTGATATGAGTGCAATTGTTCCATTTTGTGACACACGTTGAATCAAAATATTTTTTAAATCAAACAGTTTCAGAGCTTTTAAAGTATTGCTTATTCGCAATTTCATGATAATCCTGGATAAAAGCTTAACTTTAAAATAAAGGATATTTTTTTTAAGTCAATTAGGGAAGCAGGCAAGTCTGTCGCTTCCGCTGATTCATTGCATTATTATTTTTATTTTTATCGCAGCGATATTTAAATCGCTTTTAAAAATACAAATTTCTTTACAAACAATTTAATTTTAGGTGAATAAATTAATTCACACAATTGTATCTAATAAATTGAATGGCGAACATGCACACACATTCCATCCATTTTCATACTTATGCGCATAATAATGAACATGTGAGTAAGAATTATATTTATTTGAATGCACGAGTGCGTTAAAATGAGTCCTTTGTTTATGCGATAAAACATTTATTAGTCTGGCATTTGGCACATTTAACGATACCAAATTGCTTACATGTATGGATTTATGTGCTTTCTCGTGGAGCTTTTAATTTATTTAATCTATAATTCGTGTGTGTTTTTAATTAAGAGGGCACTAAAATGTAAATAAAAAAGAACAACAACAACATTTGTTACAGCCAGCTCAAAATTAGAAAATTGTAGGCGATAATTTTTTATGTTTGCTGGCAGCCAGCAAAACCTTTGATATCCTTTAATCCATTCGCATAAGGACATTTACAAAAATTACTAAACGGCTCCTAAACAGCATCATTTACACATTCTTTTTTTTTTGTGCAAGTTAAGCTCTGTTGCCTGCATTCTGCTGCTCCCACTTCTTAACACTCGTGCTGAACAAACACTCAAACACTTTGAATTATTTAATGTCATTTAGGTTCAATAAAATGTAATTATTTTCAAGCGCGGCTAAGTAAATTTAGACGGCATCCTAGACAGCACAAAACAACAAAGACTATACTTTTATCGGCATTGCAAGTAGATACGAGTACTTCATAAGAGCAGCACGGAAATCTGCAACGAGGAGTTTGCCGGTGAAGAAACTGAACTTGTAAGGTATGTATGCCGGCTGAATCATCTTTTGGGAGGAGCAGCCTCAGTGCCTGTCTGTGTGTTTGGTTTCACAAGATTGCGTTTAAAGACGGCGAGTATTCTAAAAATCAAATACAATTAGAAGCCGGGAAACTAAACTCAATTAGACAAAAATTATAATTGAAAATTAATAAAATGATGGTGGCTGTCAGTCATCAGGGAAACTGGTAGGAAAAAGGTTTAATATATATTACTTTTAAGCAAAGAATGATGTAAAAGATATATTGGAAAATCGTTTTTGAAATATTTATGTCAATAATTATGATCCCACCAACTGCCACCCGATTACTATTTCAAATATGAAGCTCCTTAAAGGCACGCCGACTTTAGAAAAGCTAAAAAATAAGTCTTTGCCTTCTAAGTGGATATGAAAAGTTTTTTGGAATTTCAAACCTAATTTACACACACCAAATTTTGCTGTTCAAGTTTTGCTTTTGTACGAGAGCGATGAAGAAGCAATATATGCAATTTCTGTAACTCAGCTATTTTTAGATCAAAAAATATTTATAAAAATTATATTACGAATAAAATTAAAGAAAATTTCATTAAATAGTCATAGAGGACTGGGTGCCATCTGATGTGAACTCTGCAGAGTTATTCAAAAATTTTGTGAAATTTAATGAAGATAATGAGGATTGGCTGCTGAGACCAGCGTTGTGCATTGTTATGAATCTAAATTTTTCGAATTTTTCACTCCATGGAGAAGGAAGCGCAGAGTTGGCTTGGCAGTTCTTGCAATGTTTCAAAGGAAAACCAGTAGTTTCGGATGCCTTTCGCACAAAAAACATGCAGCATAGACTCTGAACATAACTAATCGGAACGCAGTATGTCTATATAAGAAAAAACTTCATGGAAAGTCCATAAATACATTTAACTGTTGCTGCAAAATAAATATCAGACCGAGAAAAAGAAATAGAAAAACACAAAATTAAGAAATTGGAAGAATGCACATTGAGCAAGAAAAATTTGAAAACTTCACCAGACAACCAATAACCCACAAAATATTTTATCTTCTGAACAAATGGAACATAATTTTAATTAAAGTACTAAAGCATCGCCAAATAAAACAAAAAGATTTTCTGTTTTAATTTTACGTTCCAAAACCTCAAATAAAAGAGAAATTATTTAAAAAAAAATCTCAGCACACCAGCCAGTTTTATTCTTCAGCTTCTGAGTGTTAACTGAATCCTGTTTGAGAAAACTATAAACCAGCATTGCATCTATGTTTTATTCAACATCAGCACTCAGTGCACTTTCATAGAGACAGACACATTTTAAAGTATATTCATTGACTATGGTTATCCTTGATCGTATTCAAATGAATGCAATTTATATGCACCTACAACAGTTTACGGTTTATTCCCGATTGTTAACTTAAGATTTAAAGTGAAACTTCATGGAAGCCACATTGACCAATAATACAAAAGATCCTTTTTCTTAACGGAAAATCGTGGTAATGAGGTAAGGAATTGGTTAATTGCAATTATTGCAAATTAATCCGTAATAATTATATCTGCATAGGAAACAACATCACAACTTATGATTTATTAGGAAAACCCAAAAATTATATTAAATGATTTTAGTTAACTAGAAATGGGTTCATTAAAGACAGAATCTTTATAAGCAAATAGCATTAGAAATAAAATAGGGTATTTAATTTGCAATACCAGCAGAAACTCGGGATTCTGAGAAAAATAAGCATAAGATTGTGGAACCAGTTTTAACCACAACACGAGTAAAACTGCAGCCTGAAACAATACCTCATACAATGAAAACTTGAAAACTTTAGTGTTTAAATTGCTATCAAGAACAGAGTAAACTTTTAATTCGTAGCAGTTTGGCAAATAAATAAAGTCTGGTATAAAATAGTAAATTTTTTCTTACTTCGCAAAGAAAGAAAACGGATGTACGCGTATATTCCAGAAATAACTTTTTTAGTTTAAGGTAATGTTGCAATCCTTTCTGTAAATAAAATTTGTGGCAAAAATCGAATCTGTGAGCTTGCGAGCCTTATTGTTTGCTGGTCTTTTGTTATGAATTTCAACTGCATGAATACAATAGAAATAACAACATAGTAAAGTCTTATTTTCACAGCTACTTGAGGTCCCCATCTCCTTAAAATTAGGCTCATTATAATTCAGTAGGAAAAAATGCAAATAGTATAAATTTATAAAAATATATAACCGAAATTATGCACACTATCCTGCTCACACAACATCTGCATGTTTGAAACCGGATACGATTATTCGTATAATCGCATCCTCTTCGTGCACACTTTGTTTGCTTTTCAGATCCTCTTCCATGCAGGCTTTGCCTGAAGAAAAATTCCATGTGCATTGATTTCAGCGCTCTGTTTATATTTAATATGTCTTGCTTTACAGATTTCTAAAAATATATTAATAAAAATTAACACGAAAAAATGCAGAATGAATTACAGCTTATCGGATTTTCGGCAACATATTCGTGACAGAAATTCAAATCACAACTTTTTACAAAAAACAAAAGTATTTCTTGAATTTTAAATAAATCTTTTTAATTTTTAGACCGTTTTTTTTTTTTTTTTTTTTTTTGTTTAAAGAAGAGAACTTTTGTTTTTCCGACCAGAATTAGTGCAACATTTTTTTGTTAGTTCCTACACTAAACAAACGTAAAACAGTCTGCCTGTCTTATTTGTGTTCTGCGTAAAAATTGCTTAAAAAGATATATGCGAACACAACTCGTTTCCTATTGCTGCGTATTAATTTAATAAACATTCATTTTATAACTCAAAAATATTTCTTGAACGCCAGCGGGCGGCGTTTTATGTTTAATGCTTTGCAATGCTTAAATTCTCCTTAAAGAGCATAAATTTCCTATTCGCAAAAAATGCTTTTTTCGTTAGTGCTCCTCTTTTTTATTATTTTTAAAATTTCCTTTTTGGCATTTTGTTTTGCTTTCCTTATGAAGCAAAAGCCTCGTCTCGTTAAGTAGTTTTAACCAAAAGAAAAGTTACTTTTAGCATTAATTTATTTTTAGCGAACAAAGAAGGGAATAGAAAACAACGGCAATTTTCAGGTGAACAAAAAAAAAATGCGAATAGCATTTTTAGTGGACTTTTGTATTTTACAACGCAGTGCTGAGAATATTAGGAATGGCTGTGTGCAAAAAGCCAGCAAAATCTTAAGATTTTTAAGAGATTTATGATATTTTTTTTGTTTTTGCTTTAGAATTTCTTTTGTTGGGGAATGAATATTTTGTGGTGAATGCAAGTCCTTTGAAATGCAGGAAAATATTAAATATTTTCTCTATAAAAATTATTCTTTAGGATACTTTTAAAGCAGACGTATAGTTGCGAATAATTAAATTTAACTGAATTTACTTAAATAATTTTTTTATTTTAAATAATTTCAAAATTTTTTTTGCCAATGAAGCCCATTTTTATTTTAATGGATATCGAATGAATGAAATCCTATTTTTGTTTGAGTCGGTATACAAAAACGCTGAAGAGTCGCATTGGCAGTGAGGATAATCCACGAGCAGAATACACGAAACACAGCAAAATAGTTCGATTGCACTTTTACTCCTGCAATAACATTCTGATGGGCCATTCCTAGGCGTTACAATCGGACATGTGTTTCATATTTCTGTTTTCTGCATATGAAAGGGAACCACAGCAGCACGCGCGCAAATACGTACATACTGGTAAGTATTCATTCAATATAGTTATAAATAAAAATAATAATTGTGGTCTCAGGTAGAAAGGGCCTAACTAGCATTTCTTTGGCTTACATTTCTAACACTGGTTTCTATCTATGAACTCAATGTATGCTAAAATATCGAAAAAGAAGATTTTTGAAAAAAATGGCACTTAGGGCTTTTCATGAGGCCATCATCTTTATCAAGTAGTCATCAAGTTTTGATGGCCATGATAAAATAATTTACTGATGCATGATATTGTCGTTGCATTTTAATATTCCATTTTATATGGTCTGGATTTTGTATTGTTTGCATTTTTTGCATTGCGATTTGACTAAATGGAACTAAACTGAACCGAGCCAGGCTGAGACGTAAAGTGGTTACAAACAGTAGAAATATTGATGAAATGAAACAAAAATAAAAGCTTGTGCACGAAAGCATTACAATTTTAGTTGAAGGATACACTTTCAAAATAATGAGGGAATTTATTTATGGTATTAAATAATGTAGTGTTAAAGGCAAATAGCGGCAGCAAATTGATTTTTAAAAAATTAATAATAAGTACGAAAATAAAAGCTTCAATGATATTTTGATTAATTCCAGCCAAGTGAAAAAAATTATTTTGGTATTTAAGTGCTGTTAAAAGTGTGTATTTACACTTGTAAAAATATTATTAATTTAAGCATTTCCCTGCTAGAAATAAATAATTTTATTTTTAAATTATATTCACAAAAGCTCCTACAATGCAGCCACCGAGCTAACTTTTCTTGCAGTGAAATTATTTTGCCAAGCTTGGCTTATTTATTTATAATTTTGGTTTTTTTTTCTTGTCTGTTATTTCTGTCTCATTATTTTTTAAGCAAAACGAAATCAAGGAACAGAAAAACCAAATATGCAAAAATGTAACAAGTTTTCTTTCTCAAAAGTTACGAGTCGTTGTAATTTTCTATAAGATTATATAATTACTGGTGAGTTGGAAAAAGAACGTGCAATGAGCAGGTGGAATCCAGAAGCAAATAAAAGAGAAAAGCAATTTAACAGGAAAGTTGCAAGAAAAAACAAATAACACCGGAAGCAAAAAAAAAACAATACAAAATGTTTTATTATTTAATGCTCAGGCGCACTATGGGCCATTTCAAAATGCTCTTTGGAAGTACCGGTAAGTTGGACTGAGTGATTTATGGAGTTAATTGATTGCCAGAAGAAAATTGTTTTTTATAATATTTAAATATTTAAATTTAATGAAATTTGTAATTTATCATTACAATTTATCATTTATCGCATATTGTTGCTGCCACGAGTAGTATATGCAACACTGCCAGCAATGATCGTTATAAAGGAAGCAACACTTTATAAGGCAATGTGATTAAATGCTCAGATTAGCGCTTTCATTTTAGATATGCAGCATTTTATAGAAGTTAGAAAGCGAAAGAAAATTAATTATTATTTTTCCTGTAGAATGCTTATGAAAAAAAAATTTTTATTATTTTTATGCACAAGGGCTGAATAACAAAAAAAAAATAAAATGTATTCTTAGATGAATGAAGACGATTTGTAAGCAAGAAAACAAAAGGCATTTATTGTTATTATCTCTTTTATTAACCGCCTGTCTCAGGTAGAAAACAAAATGAAAATCTAAAGCAGACAGAAATATTTATTGTAAAGTTTATAAAATCGATGTGCTACATATGGCCCTACTAAGAATGATACCTTCTTCATACTTCGAAGCACTTTCGATATAAAAAATATTATTCAGAATTACAAGATATAAAATTGCATTCTTCCAAATCATTAAAACTGGTCATTTTAAATTTATTAAATTTAAATGCATTTTCAAGTCCACTGTGCTGGTCTACTCATTAGCTATCTTTAATAGCACTACTTGTTTTTAATTTACTCTTTCTTTTGCAATTTGTATTTTATATAACTTTCCACTGATTACTGGTTAACCTTTTAAGTGCCACCTTTTTTTTAAGGAAAATTAAAATAATAACGCAGCAATAGTAATTGTAATTGTTTCAAGTCCTCTAAAGTTGCACGGGATTTGTTGATTTTATACCTCTTGATTTTATTTTCACAGAAGAAGTTCTTTAATTTTTGCAAAAACATGAATCAAGTTGTAGAATGAAGTGAAGAATAAAGGGGTAAGATTGGGGGAATAATCTGTTTAACAGTGCAAAAATATCTTTGGGAACTGAAAGTATTGGCATTTATATTCTACAAGTTTAAGCGTAACACAACGTTTATTTTATACTACCGCAAAGGATGTTTTACGAATGTTGGAGTTTGACTTGATTTCAGCATTCGAGAACATATATTTAAGCTTTTGCGTTGAATCTGCTGTAAAGGGGATGTGAATGGATGGCATACACTTGATTTATGAATAATACCTCTCAGCTTTTATTTGCACATCAGTAGGCAGAAAATTCTCTATTTTATTGCAATAGCTTATATTTTATAATCTATAAGATATTACTTCCAATATAAATTGACGGTTTTACTAATAAGACCGAACTTTTGCGCCTAGTTGGCAAGAAAGTACTTATCGGGAATACAGCACTGTGGTTTCTCTACAAATGTATGAGACGATGCCTCCTTATGCTGTCATATTTCCAAAATATACTTTTCACAATTTTCACATTATGATGACTGGAATTCAACTAATAGTGGTTTACAGTTCAAATAGCCCGTTGCTACTCTCAGGCTCAAAAGATTTCCTTTGTCATCATCTGTCTCATAATTTGAGGAGCGATGTGAAGTATAATGTTTTAACTTTCAATCGCTTTAAGTACACACGAGAAGATTTCCGTAGGCTACTGGAAAGGAGACTAATGTTCCGGGCGGGAGGTTCCCATATACTACAAAACGGCCATAATCTCAAGTCCAAGGGGACTTATAAGGACCCTCTTGACTTACAAAAATTATAACTTTTTTACCGTTGGGACATTATAAACTATAATGTAAATAAAATCAATTAACTTATAAATTAATTGATTAAATAAATTAATCGCTGTTACCTTCCCGTCTACCAGCTAACTCTCATTGCTGAATTACAAAATATAATTAAAAAAAAAATAATAATAAAAATAAAGCATCGTAACCGTGATGAATGGAAAAGTTTACACCCACGTACTCAATTTTTTGCCTTAATTTGTGTAAGCAATTATTTTTGTTGCAGGATTGTTGCGAATCAGTATTAATTACTAATTATTATTTTTATTTTTTATTGTCAAACTATAAATCGTATGAAATTAAATTTGTATATGCAGAGAAGCAAATCGGTAATTTAAAAATTTGAAAAGATTCAAAAAATATCCTTTTTGCTACAATTGCTCCGAATACTACTGCACATAGTAGTGTCATGCTTCCTCATGTCGTTGCTGACTGCATATATTCATGTACCGCACAATACACTGCATTTTCTTTATTTTCCTTTAGACTTTATCGACTTACAATAAAGTTTGAATTGATCTATTAGAATTTATTTCATGTTTCTAAGCTTGTATGCAAATCTAAACATGCGTTAAGGTAACTTCTTTTCAATCACAGAATTTATGCAACAATTTTTTAATGTAAACTCACTTATCTTGTTGCTGCTAAGACATGTATTTGTATGTGTAAGCTTAAAGAATTTTTTCAGTTTTACATCTGAATTATGTATATACTGTTGCTGAAAAGGAAAAGGATATACACACATTCATATATATTTTCTCAATACTAGTATTACCTTGTTTGTTGAGGAGCAGCCATGTAGAGCGCAGTCGAAAAATGTGATTCCATAAAGAATGTGATGCATCGAGATGATGAACATTCTCACAAACACACACATCCAAACAAATTCGTATACGTGCTTCGAATTTATTTAGTTACACTGACACTTTGACAACATTTATTTATTTAATATTATATTTTATTTTTTATTTTTTTCTTGAATGCCAGGCCAGGCCACAAATCTAACATGCTCTTTTAGCAGGATAATAAATAAGTTTGTACTTTCTGCTGCTGCAGTTTTGCAAGTTTATTGTACGTTTTCTAATTAAATAGATGCAGTCACTTAACGAAATTCTTTTCATAAGTTTATAGGAATATTTTTTTTTATTGATTTTTTACATTTTATTTCGTGTTTACAATTTTTTTTCTGTCATTAAAATTGGGATTCTTGTTATTGAAGCTCTGTGATGAAAGTCTTTATGATAGTAGTGAAATATTTATGGCGTGTGTAGATTAAGTTGCTTGTAGATAACTAAAATGATTCAAAGTTGAGAAGAAAACATTTTAGATAAATAGTCTCAATTGAAAATATTAAAATTTGTTAGCCTTGCAAATATTCTTATAATTCAATTCTAAAAGTTAGAAATTCCGCAAAGAAAAATAAAAAAAAAATTAAAACAGTTCCGATTTTTTTTTTTTTATTAAATTCATTTATTTAAATATGTTATACTATATTTTCTATATATTAATCATATACTTATGTACTTATATACTTATATCTAGTTCAACTGACGATACCCTCAATATTGAAGAACACATTCATAAGAAACATCAATGACACGATCAACAAGCTGATTTGTTATACATGGCCACGGATTTAAATTTAAATTTTAGAGAATTGATTACGATCCCACAAAATTTTATTAATTTTTAAAGGATGGCAGAGAGAGAGAGAGAGAGAGATGAGAGAGCGAAAAAGTTTTCGTATATGTTTACTTCTTCGAAAAGTTATTAACTAAATCCCAACAATACGATTTAAATCACCTGGGGATTTTCGAAAAAAATTAATTCCCAATCCCAAATAAGAATTCAAAAATTTGGGACAAAATCGTAAGCATTGCAATGCAACATCCTACAACAGACGTATCCTCAGTAGTTCAGACTTTCGTTCTTAACATTATGAATTTGTTTCAGCAACTAAAATTTTCGCAACAGCTTCGATTTTAGATTTTTTTTATCTAAAATCCGGCAATTCTGTTGCTTAACGAATCCAATGGGGTGAAATTGACTCACAACTAACATCGTACATTATGGTTTGACACCCCTTTACTTTACATTCTAATACGAAAGAGATAAATTAGTCGGCAGTCTGACTTGCAGAGCTTGAGAACACAAGGCATAAAATTCTTTTGCGACAGGAGCTAAAGTCGGCATTTAAATAGTTTAAAGCGCATGCTCAAATTTCTTGACCTACAATAAATGATATTTTTTTTTTTATATACAGAATTTTAATTAATTTTCAAATGCTGAGTGTTAGTTTTTTAAATTAATTATATTTATCTTCGTCGTTTATATGCTGCAATGGAAAAGTGATGATTTAAAATGAATATTTATGACCAGCAAATATTTACACTGCAACACATAAATGTCTGAAATTAAACTAATTAAATGATTATAACTTTTGTTGGCATAAGTGTCAATACAAACATGGTACTCCTTTTAAAAACACAAACCCTCCTCAACCCCTCATAATTTTTGCTTGCAGCCAACTAAAAGTTAGATATGAAAAGGGGAATGGAAAAGGGCAGCAAATATTTGTAGATTCTAATGAAATGCAAAATTAAGGTTATTTGTTTAAGTTACCATGCAAAATCTCGTCCTTTCCAATAGAGAGGGTTTTAACTTTTTTCGTAAAATAAAAATCCTTACAAAAGCACATATACTGATTAAATGAAAATTTTAATGCTTCGAAATAGTTTTATGGGTGTGAGTATATGCGAATGTGTATTTTTCATGGATATGGTAGACAAGCGTAGGGAATATTCTAAAGCTCAGAGGCAGGGGGCACTGTCATCATGTATAGTTCGTCATAACATTTCGTCTAACATTTTTCCAGCGCTACATACTAAGCACTACCTCCTCGCCCATTCTTCGTCCGTTCATGCCTTCGGAACCAGTGCTACTTATAGAGAGAGCTCCTTTTCATTTATGCATCAAAAGTCAGTTAATTCCATCCGCCACTGTTCGTGAGTGGAGCAAAGCGCTTCTTGTTACAGGCGAAAAATTAAAATTAATTATTGGAAAAATTTAAAGAAAAATGAATTATTTTCGTATTTATTTCCAGATTCCGCTATAGTGTGTGTGTATGTTCATATCAAGTTATTTTAATATACGCGACTAGCCATTCAAAAGACTTTCGGAAAAAGTACAATAAAACATAATTATTTATATTAATATAATTTTATAGAATTTAATTTAGTGTATGCCACTTTTATTTTACGAAATTTAAATATTAAAATGTAACTTTTGGTTGGTCCATTTGAGAATGGACCAATCAAATTATGTTAAATTAAACTAGCATGTATTGAACTAAGTGCGAGTTTTAATAATTTTATCATATAATAAAACGCAAGAAATATCATTATAATTATTAGTTTTAAATATCTAATCGGGAAATAGATAATTTTTTTAAGAAAAAAATCCTTTTTTGAAATATTAAAAATATTTTTATTATAGTTCCGTTAGAAAATTATTTCGGTCAAATTAACCGATTCTTGCTCGGCATACTAGCAGTCCGTTACTAAAATTATCAAACATGTTTTTCAATAAACGTTGGTCGCTGATTGATATCTGCTCGCTAATGTTGGCTTCAACCTCTTGAATTTTTATGCCAGTATTGCTGTGATTTTATTGCGATTTTATTCTTATTTAACTGTTAAAATGAACCATTTCACAAGTAGGTCTATATCAAATTTCGATTTTCATAACTCTTTTTAATTTTTCTACTTAATTTGTTATTCTCGTCGTTATTTAAAAACTGATATTAATTACTAGAAATTCATTAAATGCAGCAGCTACCCAAAAAAATATTTTTTTAAATCGCAGAAAACTTTTTACGATTTTCCAACCCGACACGGATATAATTTGGATTGGCTTTTTAAAAAAGCTGAACATTTGAAGCTGCAGAAATGTGAACAGGCTCTTTTTTATTTTGTTCTTCAACTGTATATAAGCGATTGTTTTATGATTAAATTTAAAATCGTCATAATTTATTTCGCAGTAAAAAATTCATTTTGCTTTTCACTTTGCTTTGCGAGCATGTAACGATTTCAGCAGAAAATAGGATTGTTAACAGAAAGTTTGTAAATCGTTATTAAAAACTAAAATACTTCCACGCACATGCCAAGCAACTAATATTGCTAAAGCGGTAAAAATATTGGCGCATTTTCAGAAATCGTTTCTCGAAATTGCCGTCAGCACGAAAAGTTTGCACTTAATTACGAGTAAGGCTGTAACTAAATGCCAACTAACTAATACAATCAAACAACTGCTTGATATCACTTTGTTATTTAATTGAAAATTTAGGCAATTTTGAAGTGATAAAAAAAAGTATAGAAATGGGAAAAATTACTCGTATATATTATAATATTATCAGATGAAAAACAAAATATAGTAAATAGTAAATTCCTTCGTATGATTAATATTAAATTTATACGAATTGATTTGATTAAATATTAATCATACGCGGTGATAAAATCAACTTGAATTTTCTACAAAGGCAAGTCCAGTTTATAATTAAATAAATGCGGCGGATCGGTTGACAAGAACATACAGTGAGACAAACTTCTATCGAACCCGCCTGTTTACTTTTACGCGACAGTTGTGTCATGCATCCAGAATAAGCAAACTAAAGAGAAAAGGAGAGAGAGGTTTTCTTTAATAATAACTGCCATATGGAGCCAAGAAAGGAAGCCTGAAGAAAGGAATGATATCTCAGATTACACAGATTACTTGCATGCAGGTATTATTTTACACACATTAGTAAATATTATTCTGAAGTCTATAGCAAAAGAGTTTTCTAATAAATAATATATTCCAAATAATTTCTTTTTATTGAAGAGAACTTTTTTTGAATAATATTGGCCTTATTTATTTTGGGAAGGAATTCGACTAACCTAAGCCAGGATAAATGAAAATATTCTCTGAATTATCAACTGAATTATCCCTGATTAGAGAACATTTTTCATTTTTAAAAATTTTAATCCGTTCATAAAAAAGAAAATAATTTTAATACGAAAAATTAATTTATTATATTTCATTTGACCAGAATAATTGAATTAATAAATAGTTTTTGGAAACAAAAAAATTAAAAAATCAAAAAGATTAATCAACAAGATTATAAAGACTTATAACTTATTTCATATTATTAAAAATATATAATTAAATAAGAAAGAACATTAATTTTCCAGCCTGCACAATAGCAGAAGTTTCCGCTCTAAAAACTTTATACGAAGAACAACGTTTTCAAAGTTTTCATTACAGTGAATGTTCTTTCCGTTCAGATGAAAATGCAACCACGAAAAACCTTGTCACTAGCAAATGCGCATGCTCACAGTAATATTGCATGAGCATTCCTGTTGCAGAATTTTCCACGCGTTTAAACTATTTTATAATTAATATCACTTGTTTTTTCAGTGAAGTTTTTCCTCTGCTCTGGTTCACAATGTGAATCAGTGGCTGTTCGTGGGAAAATAAAAATGCAAAATATTTTCTTTGTGAAAATTTAATTACAGTGTGTTGAATTCGTTTATGGTATTGGAAGCTGTTTATTTGCTGTGGTCAGAGTTATTAATATTTTATATTGCTGTTGTTACTCGCTGCTCCTTTTGTGTGTGGCATTAAAATGTTTGCATAAGAATTTTATCGATTTCATATTAAATAAATTAATTGTTTAATTAATAATAAAGTAACAAATATTTTATATACACACACACACACACACACACAGCATACAGGCAATTTATAATAAAATTAATTGTTTATAGCGTGTGATAAGAAGGATTATAGAATACAGGTTCAAGTTAAAACCATGAATTGAAACCTGTGGAGCGTAATCTAAATATGTTATAATATATTTTTATTCATAATGGTATTTGATAAAAACGTTTATTGATATTCTGATTTTCTGCAACTACAGAACAAATTATTAATATTTTAATGTGATGAATTTAAATATGATGACTTAATTGAGGCTAAAGGACTGAGAAGACATTGTTGCAGAAAATTTGCAGGCTTTGTCAAAGCTTTAACAAAAGCAATTGAAATACAATTATTTATTCTATAGTTTACTATTATTTAATAATATAATACAAAGCATGTCAGCCTATTCGAATATCTACTAAATTGATATTAAAAGGCCTAATACATCATGTAAATGTGTACCCCAGCATCAATTCAAATGGGCTTAGTTTCAGAAATATTTGTTGATTCCCGTTTTGATTATATAAAATTGTGCTCCAGATGATGTAAATATCTGAGACCTGAAATAAAATTTACCACCAGCCGTGAAAATCAAGATTGTAGCATCGGTGTTTTTCTTTACTATTTTTCCTAGTGCTAACAACGGCCCTGTAGAAGGTGGCGTCCATTCTTTCAGGACTTTGGGCGGAGAGCTAATCCAAATAACAAGAACTTAGTTACGAGAGTAGTTATAAATTTTTGTCACAAACGAAACCAAATTCACGTGAATATAAAACTGATTTTGATTTAAATGCTTTTTTGGTTATTATACTTGTAAAAATTTATTAGTTGCCAACTCGAATTTCTATTATTTTGCTTTCCCTGATTTTTGAAATAATACAACTACTCCGAATTGGAAACTGGTATTTAAATTTGTGGGCATTGACATTGTCATTAAATTACTTCTTGAAATACATTTTTGATTTTTCAATCAATTTATTTATTATATGCATAATTTGCTTCTACTTCTATCTTGTCTGTAAAAATTAAGCAAAGAATTCAAATAGTAGATGAAACTGATTGCTTAAAAAGTAAATTTCCTCTTGTTAAATAAAATTAAACTTTATCTCAAGAAATTGAATAAAAATACAACAGAATAAAACAGCAACAATGAATGAGAGAAACAATTCGTTTGATAGATGCGTTTTATGTTTGGATCAAAAACGTTCTCCGGTGGGCATTCAATGTGGTCATTCCTTTTGCTCGGGCTGCTTAAATGTTTACAAATCTTACAAAAAATGTCCATGGACCAATAAATGTCCTATTTGCAGAAAGGAGTTGAAAGAAAAAAGAACACCGGTGGGTATATGCTTTAGAAACACAACCAAGCAGGTCATTTACAATACACAACGTCCGATTTTATATTTTTAAAAATACTAGTGTCTTATACAAACCGCCCAAAATCATTAACCATGCGATACTGAATGGCAAAATGATTATGGGCTCTAATTACAAGAATTAGTCCCAGCATCTGATATATAATACATTCCAGCTGAAACAAATTTTTCCTCTAGTGTCAAGGAAACTAAATAGGCGCCTTTTAAATGTTCCGTAAATCGCTGACATCACGCTTAAAAGACGTAAAAATCAGCGAAAAACTTAGAAAATAAATAATTAAATTATTAAAAACCAATAAATATATATTTCCTGATTATATACGACATTTTAAAGAATTTCATCGACACTTCAATTAGAAAAGGTTAATTTGCCTTAAAAAAAAGGGGCATGAATAGAAGTTCTATCTCGAAGTTTAAAAAGCTAGTAAATTTATTATTAAAGACTTTCTATTCATCTAATTCCAATAGGTCGCCAAGTTTTGTAAATTTACTTCACGGACTATTTTGCTTTCGAAAATATATTAATAAATAATAATAAAATATTCTCTCAAAAAATTCATAAGCCTTTAAAGTGATTAAAATTATATCTTGCCTGTAAAGCTGTCTGGAAGTTCACTTTCTTAAGAAGGAGTGACAATACGTCTAGTACTGTCACTATAAGTTACAATAATTAAAGCTTAGAAAAACATATTCGAGAATTACGTAGTTGCGAAAAATTTCACAAAGCTGATCCAGCACTCACTCTGACATTATCAAATACAATAATGAATGTACTCGTATATTATGCCAGTAAGCCCGATAGCAATAAAACCAAAATTCAATTGGGCATCAGTAGATGTGCCAGTCCCTCCACACAGGGGCGATGAGAAAATTAACTGAAACGTTTTCAATTCTTAAATTTTGCCTTGTTTTCGATATTTGCACGTACGTGCATTTATAAAATATCACTTTATATTATTTGGAAACAATTGAATCAATTAATCTAAGTCTTGAATTGATGAAATTATTGGTCAACTTGCTCAAGTGCCGTTTCGAAATTAAAACGAATAAATAAAAAGAATTATTTCTCTTCTCTTCCGTTTCCAGATCAAACGCAAATACTCTGGTGAGAATGCAAATCCTCCAAATTTGTTCGTGGCAGAAACGCCAGGCAATATAGAAAATCAGCCACGTTTTTCTCAGTTATCCATCGTATTGGAAGAGTTTATGACATTGGCAGCAAATTATTTTGATGACAGTCAGGCAGATAATGACACTAGCTTTGAAAATG
The DNA here is from genome assembly GCA_963402855.1 of Ormia ochracea. NCBI lineage: Eukaryota > Metazoa > Arthropoda > Insecta > Diptera > Tachinidae > Ormia > Ormia ochracea. The sequence continues at coordinate 52,754,870 of OY727109.1, forward strand.
ATGTAGAGCTTGATGAGGCGGAGCAGAATACGAGTTTAAGTGAGCACGACGTCAACTACGAAAGTGAATTTGAAGCACAGACCGATTTTTCTTCCGCTGGCAGTCACGAAGAACAACACAATTTTTCTACAGATTCTGAAGAATATTATAACAATCGATATGATGATGGCGATTACAACCTCAACTACTACTGGGACGCTGATGAGGATTCTTATGAATCGGCACACAATCACCAGCACGAAGATGACTATTATTATGATTCGGAAGAAGCGGCCAGTTTTGTAAATGTTTCTAATGGAAGAGTTGCTCATGAAGCGGATAATTTTGAAGTTGATTGGGAGACAGTTATTAATTCAGATGTCATAATTCGTGATTAACCTGAAGTATTCCATGTTGTTAAAGTTCATTCATGTGTAATGTTTCGTTTATATTTTGATTAAATTCATTTTTCGATGTTTCTTTTTCTTTTAAAAATATTTTGTTAATGCGTTGAAAGTTAAGGCATTTCTATAATTTATTTTCAAAATATTTAACATTTAATTTCTAAAGAATCTTATGGTTAAGCTACGACTTAAGCAAGACTCGAATGGGTGGAATATGTTTGCAAAAAAAAAAAAAAAAATGAGAAGATCTTATGGGTTGGATTCTCTGCGTACTTTACTATATCTTGAAGTTATCAAATGCAGAATATTTCGTTTGAGTATTGCTTGCAATTTTAAATTCATCCAAAAAAGGTTTTCTAATTAATTTATTTATGAGAATTCCTACATTATTTCTTTGGGTCTCGGTGACGCAATTCTCTAAAACTTATTCAATTGCAAACAGACATACGAGTATATCAATTTAAATTTCAAACCAATTTCAAAATATTCTATATCGTTAAGTGGTTTAATTTTTCTAATCATCTACAGATCAAAGTCTTCTTTCCGTATAAAAAATAAATATATTGTTAAACTTTTCATGTAAAAAACATTGAGCTGAAAATAATAAGAGAAATAAAATTGAAAAAGATAAAGAAATTAAGGAACTATAAGTATTTTGTATTCTGTGCGTTGTATTGGTACTGGGCAGTAGTGACATTGCCGTAACGGAACAATTTGTTTTAGAATCGTTAGAATTCTATAATTCCCCAAGTAATAAAGTAATGCCTCGGTTCATGGGTTCGATCCACACATCTACTCTTTTTAAATAAAATAACTTGTGAAGAATCTTTGCGAATTGAAATAATAGCATAGTTCTATAAGGACTTTTAACCTTAATTAGAAGACTTTAAGGGAGTTTCTTATCGTGCACTTTGAAATGATTTTTGAAAATTATATTAGTAGAGCTCAGAATTTTTTTTTTATTTTTGGAAAATTTTAATGCAAGCGTTGAGTAGCTTAAAAATTAAAATGTTTAATGTTCTCGTAGTAGCTGAAAGGACATGCTAACCAGCAGTCAAACACTTAGTATATACTCAAAATGTTTGGGTAAGCTATCAGTGCCTGCGCAGAAAGGTAAATGAATCACAATTTAATGTTGATGTATAAATTTAAAATAAATGTCAGTATAAATGAAAAATATAATGATACAGGTTCTATTAAATAGTCGAATTTATTTGTAAACTTTTATTAAAAATAGCACGCTAGTTACCATTTAGAATTCTTCGAAGTCGGCTTAAGAACTTTCAGTGCAAGTCATCTATTTAACACTTTCACAAACATTGTCTAAAATTTCTTTTTAAAATTTCCTTGTTTTCGTAAATGAAACAAAAAATGTAAATATTTAAACAACACGGTTAAACAACACAAAATAGTTTCAAGTTATTTTCACGCTTTTAAATTTATTTTCTAAATTATTAACAGTTGACAACACATGGGCAACTATTTTTACAAGTCTGTATTTTCCTTTGGAACATCTACCACTAACAGACGTTTTCTTTAGAATTTCTTTATTTTTCAAAAATCGTTTTGCGTGAAAAAATCAAAAATACACAAAACTAACTGAACGACGTCTGGTTGATATACTTATGAAAATGGTTTAGTTGTGCGAGGGGTTTTTATACCGGTCCATCAGCACAAGCGATGAATTTTCCGGGTGGGGATATGCTAAAAATAAAAAGCTGATGAAGAAGCAAACCAAACAAAATACATATTGCAAAAGGAGCAACGGAAAAGGTATAAAACTTCACTTACATACAATAGTTTTACAGAAATGAACCGATGAAATAAAAGTATTCAGCAAAAAAAAAATTTAAATACAAGTGAAAAAATGCATTTTAAGGGTTGCAGCAAATGAAGGGAATAGGAAGCTTATACAATAGCCAAAAGAAGTCTCTCTGAATTTCATATAAACCTTTCATGCAGCATCCTTTGAAATGAACCAACTCTCGCCGGAGTTCTTTTCTATTTATTCTCACTTGTTTCACCCATTCATTTTAGTGTTCTCAATGAAAAGCCTTTAGAGTAAATTATTATGCGCAAGTTCCTCTTGTTGATTGTACAGTTTTTATTTTCCTACAGTTCCTTCTCTGTTACCTAAATGTCCCAAAAAGCTTTAATTCCTCCTAACATCCTTCCGCCATAAGCTTTCTTCTCAATGTTATTCAATTACTGACCACATTAAAGCTTTTCGCTTTTATAGCCACAAATCGTTGAAAATCGTTTCGGTGCTGTTCGTTTTTGTTCGGCATTCTTCGTCACGTAATCGTTTAGTATTCACATTATGCCAAAAACTGTTAAAATTTCCCCTCGTTTTCTTTGGCCTTTTGTGTTTGTTCATCGTTGACAGCAGCAAGAGAGTTTCAAACAAAGTTCATTATGATTTTATAAAAATTTTATTGTTAAGAAATCTTTTGTTTAATGAAAATTTTTGTTAATTTCCGGTTAAAGAAAAAATCAGACAAGAAATGAATGTTGACTTGGAGAGGGATTAAGCTTGATAACAGAAATTATATTCAACAAATGATTATTTACAATTATGATTATGGAAATTTATTTTGGAGATTTGAAAATTAATTTTTGCAAGTAGTCGTATTTGATAAGGAGTACTAAATCGCAGCTAAATGCAGTCTTAAATCACTTGCACGTAAATAATAATGAGTATATATTGAGATATAATTTGTCTAAATTCTAAAATAGAAATCGAGTTCATGTGAAATATACAATGCATTGAAGTCCAATTCAAAAAAAAAAGGACATTTTACTGAAAAGAGCCGAACTTGCAATAATAACTTCTAAGTTTTGACATTTCGTGAAACTTGCAGCTACTGATTTACACGAACTTAATAGCGAACTGGTTCTTAATAGTTTGCTGAATTTGCCAATTTTATCGCAATCTTATTATGTTCATTCACATCATGGTTTAATAAGTTGTTAATGTCTAATGACGCCATGCGAATCTAAACTTGTTTATTCGCTCATATTGCAGCTCTACTTCCTGAAACATTTTCCCCAATTGTGGAATTCTCCTATGCTCTATTTAAGCTGGCTCATTATCAGCAGCGCTTATGTGTTACTGACTGCCATGTAAGTGAGCGGCATTTAGCCACTTACTAACAATAGCTTAATTGAAATTTTAGCCCCCGTCAATATACACATACAGCACTCACACAGGATAAAAATAATTTCCATAAAACTTATAACAAATATATTAAATGATGAAAAGAGTAGTAAAAATAAAAATATATATTTTAAAATTGGTAACACGTACGCACATTAAAAGCAAACAAGTGTAAGATGAGTACAAATGCGGAAACGGAAATGCATAAATGTGTTATTTGCAACAAATAGCATAACGCAAGCGAGCTCACGCTCACACACGTACTCGTGCATGCACATATTAAGCAAGTAACTAAGTGTACATGTAAATAAACTGTTAAAGTGGCCAATTTATCTTAACTCCATTAGGTAATGAAGTGTTTGTGGAGGGGGTAAACTGAATAAAAATCAAAGAAAATTATACAAACCACACTTAACGATCACATGGGAAATAAACAAAAAAAAAATTTAGCCATGTTTGCGCACAAAATAAATCAAGGAAAATGTAATTCCGTGAGAGAAGAAATTTCTTCTACTATTAGATTTACTTTCTAATTTAAATGCGATATATCAAAACATGTTAAGTTTTGCATATGAATCGAATAATTTGTTTATGGAAAATTATTCAAGATGTGAGTGAGTGAGTGAGAGAGTGAGATGGAACTGTGTAAAGAACTACTCGTACGCGCTAAGTACGTGATTGTATGGTTAGTCGTGAAAGTCTGCATGTGTTTAACGAAATAGCGTGTCAACAGACAAATAACAGCCAAATCGGTAAGTAGTGGAAATAAGTTTAAGGACATTAGAAAATTTTTTTTTTTTTGTAAAGCACATTTGCACAGATATTTGTCGTACTGTTTGAAAGTCCTTATTTTAAATATGAGATTATTAAACGTTAGTGGCATGTTAATTATAATTAAGAATAATCGTTAACTAAGAATAATATTACCTAAAAACATAAATAAGTAAATCGCCGTCCGCGGAATTCCAATTCACTATATTTTCAACAATGAGAAATCCATACTGAATAAAAATTTCGGCAATTTTAGCAATTTTGTACATTGAAAATGTGAAATTAACTGCTGTGCTCTTTAGCGGCCTTTAAACTAAGTCTTTTAGCCCAGAACACAGGTGAGTAAAATAAAAAACAAATTTTTAATAATGAACCGAATCTTGCATTTTATTTTCTTAAGATTTCAGATCAACAATAAAAAGAAAATGCAAATACATGTAGTACGACCAATAAAATTGTATGCATCAGAAAAAAAAAAGAAGAGAAAGAAGAAAAAAATAACAAAAGCCAGACAACAGTGTAGAAAAGAATTAATTTTTTTACTTCCAACTACTGGCTGATATTGTTCACAGTTTAATAAACCAATTCAGAGCATTAAGCACAACGAGAGCTGAAGTGGAAAAAAAATGTTTTTTATTTATTTCTTTACAATATTTCATAAGCTCAATTCGTTGCTAATTTTGTAAATGTCAACAACATCCATGCAGTGCTAAAGATCGATTTTATTGATAGTAGAATTGTTTCTTTCCTCTGCCTTCTACGAATTTATTTTTTATTTCTCCGGACAACAATGTGCATACTGTTCGGCTTACAACTAAATCTAAGTGGCAAACATTTGGATGAATTGGTTGTTTGTTGGGTAGTTTGGCTGAATGATGCCTGATTACATTCAATTGACCAACCTTATCGACACAATGAAGTTGATGACGACAACGTTGACTTTGCTAGCGATAAAGTTAATTTAAAAAAACCAACACACACACACACACACACACACAATCACGAGTATGCATTTCTTTCCCTTTCTGCAGGATAAGGGGAAAAGGAAAGCTTCATCGAGAACATGAAAGAAATCAAAAATTTGTTACAAAAGAAATAAATACAACAAGTATTGTGTTGTAAGCATATAATTAGTTTTTTCCCTTTTTTATTCTTTTAAAACAAATCATGTTCTTTTTGTTGTCAGTTGTTAAGAAAAACTCAATTCAATTGGAAAATTTGTAAATTATCCAAAATATGTTTAACAAGTTTGTAGCAAGAAAAGCAATGAGCAAAAAAGAAAGAGGAAAACAATTCAGAAATTTCTTCATGGGGAAATTTAAAATTTACCTTTTAAGTGATTTTCTTGTTTAAAAAAAAAGAGTTAAATTCATTAAAATATAAGAAAATCTTTAGTTTAAAGAGCGTATTTGCACAAGGCAGTGTGACAGATTTAGAACCATGACAGCAGTATTTATCTTTATTATAATTATGCCATAATTCAACAGTTCCAATTGCAATTTCAATAAAATAAAAGAATTCATTTTCCCGAATAAGCCAATTAAAACATACATCGTTTTTTTTTTCTTAATTTCAAACTTAAAATAGAAAACACTATTTAGCTCAAATTCTTAAACTGTTTTGCTTTTAACTTATTAAGTAAAATACTTTTATATGTGTGTGGCTATTTATCTTCACAGACTTTATTCCATAGATTTACTTTAAAAGGTTAATAGCTATGCCTGAGGAAGTATGGTGTGGCTCCAGTGGTCATATCCCTCCGGCAATGTGAGCATTGTACTAATACATATTTTGAAAGGCTTCTAAAAAATTTTATTTTTATTTTTTTATTCTTATTTTTTTTACAATGCAGATATTCTATAAATGTAGTTTAATAGCCAAATGTGTTGCCTTCATGGTCATGTAGGCTTAATCCGCTGAGGAAGAGCAGTTTGGAAAACCATTATCGTTAGTTCTGGTATGTATGATATTTCTGTTTGAGTTGTACACACTTTAATCTTTTGTTTAATTTCTTAATATTATTTTCTGTTGACCGCTCTGAATAGTCGTTTTCGATCCACTTACCAAAATTATGAAAAGTATCACCACTAAAGTATGGAAAACTACATTTCTGAACAAATTAATTCAAAAAATTAATATGAGAGATTTATAATGTAAAAAAAAATAATAACTTGCTTTTATCGGGACCAGCTTTGAAACCATTTGTATTGTCAATCGCGGTATTACAATAGTCGGTGGTTAGACAAATCGAGCTCGCACTATAAAAACAACATTCACACATTCACACATTCATACATATGTAAGTACTTATTTGTGTGTATCAAGTAGTAGAAAAAATCAAGTAAGAAGGGCAAAGTAATCACCCTGTTGTTTTGAATACTTGCTAAGAACAACAATAACAAGAACAACTAGTGTTGGTGATGACCTTGTTGAAGGTAATTAATTCAAAGAGTTTTTCTTACATGCATACTTCTACATATATATGTATATATGTACACACATCTTTACATACATTCATATGTATGTAAATTGATAAAAGACGGTCAAGCCCGCATAATGACAAAACACAGCACGTAGTTAAATACTCCTATGGGGATGAAAAAGTAATTAAATTCTATAAAAAGCAATTGAAACGAGCGGGAGCGAAAACTATAGAAGTGGAAAATTTCACAACTCGGCAGATGAATCTTCCACAAGCTTATGACGAATAACATGTTACACAAATTTTATTTTTTATCGAGATCAAATGCAGTAAATTTCTCTAAAAATATGTCACAATATATAAACATGGAAAGCGTGCAGGTTCCATTCAACACAAAAATATTTGCATAAGAATAAACACTAATTTTTACAACAATTATGAAAATTAAACAAACAGATATTTTACTCACTTTTTTTTATGTATACTGTATACATATAAATATAAATCCCATCGCCAAAGAAGCTCTGCAAAATAATTGAACGCAAATTGCCAGCCAGGCAAAAATGTTTTATACAACAAGAAAAAATTGACAAAATATCACATTAATGCAGTCAAAATGGAGAGAAAATAAAAATCGTGTTCTATTAACGGTTAAAATCTGTATCAAAATGAAATATGAAATCAAACAAAGAAAAAAAAATGTGAAAGCGAAAGAACAGTGCAAAACAACAAAGAAATAAAATAATCAAAATAATGCAAATAACAAAGAAATACAACAGAATAACATTAACAACGATGCACAGCAAAAAAAAACAAAAACAAATCAAAAAAAAACACAGAAACTAAAACAAAAACAAACACAAACACAAGTAAAAGTACAATATTCGGTCGTGCCGAAGTTTGCATATCCCTCTCTAATGCACAAAAATGTTTTTAATTTTATTTAACGTCTATTGAAGTGAAATTTAATTTGGCAATAAATTTCACACACGTTTGCATAAATATTAACAGACAAAATATAATAATTAATTAATTAACTTTTTTAAAAGTTCTTCTTTCTAAAATGTGCTAATTAAATTAAAACTGCAAAAACCGAAAGCTGCTTCCTTATAAGCGACTTCTAAGTACCGACAAGTCGTTTCAATCAGCCTATTAATTGGACCTAAACTCTTTTATATCATGGCAGCCAAAAAATTTTTAATGATAATATTTTATTTAAAACAAAACAGATGCAGAGTGCAACAAAAAGTGTAAAGCTGGCAATTCAGTGTTTTGTTCGATGCAGTTTTCCATTTTTATGAATAAAAATTATGTTTCTTAATTTTTTGTGGCCTTTTGCACAGATCACGGAACAACAGTAAGTAATTTTTTGCCAGCTTTATATAATGGTGGCATATTAATATTAAAAACTAAATTAATTGTTTAGCAATAAAATTCTGAATAACTTTTCTCACAAATACAATAATTAATAACAAATTTCGTGTTCGAAATTGATAAAAAATATAAGAAATTTTAAAAATTTGCCTACGAATCGTAGCATATTACCTTTTTACACGTGTGTGTTTGTGTGAACTTATTCCAAAAAAAAAAAATAAAAAATTAAAAAATCCAAAAAATTGTGAATCTATTATGCAATAAGAGAACAGCATTCCGGTTGGAGGAGCAACAGTAATTAGAGCATAGGCGACAAATCTTCTTGGCTGAATCCTGTATTTTGAAAGCTATCGGATTTGGCTACATTTACTAAGATAAAAATATATATCTATTTTGCAAAAAAAATTGCCAACGAAATAATTCAATTTGAACCAAGAGGTCACATAAAAAGGGAGAATAAATACGTGTACAACGGCAAAGCTGGTTGCAGATGTTAGTACTTTAAGCTGATCTTGGGGATCTGACAACATGGATTGAAACTAATTTTGGACACGATCCCACACATTAAGCTTGGCTTATAGTTTGATGTTAAGTTTAAATATATACAGTTTCAGTGACAGCCGTAGTTCAATACAAAAAAAAATTATACTCTCCGGAATATTAAAAATATATTGCAACGAATAATTTCGGAGTATGCTTCGCTGGCTACATCGCCATATTTCGGCTTTCCAACTTATGACTACTGATGAGGGTTCAAAACAACGAGTTAAAGTATTCAAAACGATTAAATAATGCTAAACATCTTATTGGTGTGCTGTATTCCTTTTGCAATTTCAATTGTACCGAAAAAAGGCAAAATGTACTGACTTTAACATCCCGGCATTTTACAACTTTTGTATCGATATTTTGCGACAAACGATTACAACCGAATAAAATGACGGAGAAAAAGCTTCCCAGCGAACAAAATAATGCCTGAATAGTAACATTGAATATGTTTGCATTTACTTTTTATGACCAGAGGGTAAACCATTTCACCCCCACCGACTTTAGCAAATTTAATACTTGATCGATTGACAACAACTGAGGAAAAAGAAAAGAATAACAACAATTATCTTTAGATATTGTTTACCTCTGACAAATAGATGGTTAGTCAATGAACGTAATAAATTCAAGATTAATATGAGCATCTGAAAGCACAACCCTGTCATATTCGGTCTTAATAGCAGAACGGCTTAAGCAATCAACCATATACACACTGCTTCTTATATTAGGATCGCTTTCACATATCTAATCCAATCTTCTAATCTAATAATAATAGAAGCAAAAGAGTAGGTAAAAGGTGTAAAAATGTTTCTCAATACTCAATCGATCAGCAACCGAACTACAAACCTCTTTTTTCCATCTGCCAGGATAGCCAAGACTGCCCTTGTATGCATATAAAAGAAAATGCCCAATTATTTTCCTTTTTTCAATCTAAGAAACTGCCCACAAAATAAAATTAACTGCTGGGTTTCCTGCAAGCAAATGCAAGCATTTAGTTAATGAGAAGCAAATATAAGCAATTGTGTGTGCGAGGGGAAGAACAGCGTAAAGTTATATTCCAGCCGCTGCCCTATTACATGCACTACGAGTATTTTATCGTACATTCATGCTTAACGTTAATATTATATGATACTTATCCACATAGTAGATGCTTACTTATGCTAATCTTTCAAATGACAAGCTTGTAGATGCAGGAGAGAAAAAAATTACATATAAGTGGCCACCCTTAGACACACAAATACGCTGATATATACCGACGTATCCAGTGTTGGTAACGCCGTGAAAAGTATGGGCGTCATAACGAGTTTCAAACAGGATCAAAAGCGCAAAATCAAAATTTCAACAATTTATAAAATCCAAAAATATCAAAAAACATTTAAAAAATGTTTAAAAATAAAGTGGAGAATGAAATATATTTTAATTTTTTTATGCATTTTTATAACTAAAGCATTTACTATTTTTATTACCATTATTAGCGAAAAAAGCTGGAAAAGCGCTCCAAATGCCATCACTGGTCATAAAGTCGAATAGAAATGTTAAAAATCAGCAACAATAACCTCATAAGGAGTGTTTAACACAGACTACATGCTGGCAGGCACACATCAACAATAACAACAACAACAACAAGTAGGCCCTAAGTTATTAACTCAAATGTCACTAAAAGCTTATTTAAATGCTGATGCAGAAAATGCTGCATTAAATATTTTTTTCTGCTTACACATTTTGTCAACAACTAAACAAACTTTAAAACAGACAAAAAGACTTGCTCTCAAAAAAGTGAGCAGCGACAAACACTTACACAACCACACAAGTTGCATTGCCAGTGGGGTTGTTTGGGGTGGCATATTATTTTGATTTCATTTCCCTTTCTATTATTTAATTTTTTACTTTTTTGATATTTTTAAAACCACAATGCCAATGACTGAACAAACATTTCGAACAACTACGTAAAACCTAAAAAAATCTTTCATCAAAGAAGAAAAAGCAAAAAAAAGGTTGCAGAGGGAGTCTCACCATCATGTTGCATATTTAGATATTAAAAACAATATTCATTATTTGTAACTGAACCAAAACCATCAAATCGGCAAGAAATATTTTTCAAAATTGTGTTCCTTCGTTTTCATTTCTTTAATGTATGCTGACATTCATTTGCTGATAATCCTTCATATTTATTTTGTTCCAAGATAAAGATGAATGCAGAACAAAAAATAAATAAAAAAATTATATATGTATATATATATATATATATATATATATATAATATCTATTTGAAATAAGCAAGTGGATATTTGCTGGCATGAATATTTGTTTTGTCTGATTGAGGATTTCACAAGTGCATTTTATAGTTTACTTAAAGATTTTACTTGAAAACAAGTCTAAAAGTGAAAAATACAAGGATTTTGAGCAAATGGAAATAATAAAAGTATGATCGAAGGAGACATGTAATTTGTAGACAAATTACTGCACTTTATATAAAATGCATAGGGCAAGACGCAAATGAAAATATTTTAGATGATCTCAGGGGATGACAGCAACTTATGTTCGCGTAATTTATGTGTTTTTGGGAATGAACCTATCTTGCAATGACTTGGGAGAGAATAAAAATAAATAAACTTTATGCTGTTATATTATATATGTATGTTACATTATTAAGCCAAACAGATTCATTCTAGCTCTAGCCTCAGCTGCATGCAGAGGGCAAAGCTAAGACCCTATTCCAAACTATTTTTTCAATGCTACATAATTTCTTTTTAATAGAGTTTCAACAGGATATAAAAAGAAACATGGCCACCGTATTTGGGATTGTGAAGTTAGAATAGAAGATAATGTTGTTAAGGCCAGATGTGCGAATATCAACTTCAAATTAGCTCTTTTATAGAAAAGATTTGCATAAATACTGTAAATAAAACAGTAAACCCCGAAGAGTTCTACTTTTTCCTTGTCATCAGGGGTTCTGCTAATATATTATCGGATTCACAAGTGTAAGCAAATTCAATCAAAAATTTCATCTCTATTCGTATTTCTTTGCTCTTTTCACATCCATCAAAGCTATTTAAATAAACTTGCTACTTGAAATTAGAGAATACTGACCTCTATTGCATGTATTTCCAAATTTTTTTAATTCCGCAGCTTTTTAAAATATTTCTTATTAGAAACTATTCATAAAAAATTATTATAGATTTTATTAAATACAACCCGTTTTGGAAGAAATTCAAAAAATACATTAATAAAAATTAAAAAACAATGAATATGTACTTTATTTTTTAAAAAACCCCCTTCTTTTCCAATATGTAATTCACTTTATTAAAAAAATATAAAATAATTCCTAATTTAGGGTTCACTGATAAACTTTCTTTCCGTTTCACATAAACAAAAACAGCTGTTTACAGTGTGACACACAAGTGAGATACAAACTGTTGCAATATTAGTTGCATGTTAAAACTTGGCTTAAAGAAATTTGCGGAGTGAATACTAAGATCACATGCATTAAAGACAGATTTTCTGTTCAAGTCGGAAAATACTATAGAAAACGCTTGAATTCAGCATTATTTACAGCACATTCAACTGAATTGCGGCCACTTCGAATTGATTAAACTTAATTCACGGCATTCCTTTACCGGCATTTTATTGTTATGACGCAACCACATGTTCTCTGATGGTTTCGACATGTGCTGCATATTTACAAATGGTATTCTTATTTTTATTCTTTCCGATGGGAATCTTTAATAATTTGTACATGAAAATCCTTAGTAATTTCGGTATGAGAATTAGAAACAGTTTTGTCTACAAATTGCATAAAAATCACACCTGCTCGCAGCTGCACATGCCGATGTCATGACAATCGTAACAAGCCAACGTTCAACAATTTAACAACAAACCCATAAAACGAGCTTGCACACTTACAGGACTACATTAGAAAAGAAATGTGTGTGCATTTTTCATAACATGCGAGTACGTTCGTCTGCAAATGTTGTCACACAAATTCGAATATGAGTGTAAGGCCAAGTAGTAAATTTGTTCTATTTACAGCCAAGTGTGTGTTTGGTTCTGTGTGGGTGGGTGTGCATGTAAACTTATTTGCGGTTTAAGTATTTTTGTTGGAAAAAGGATTCTCATTGTGCTTTAGATAAAGACATAGAAATGTATTTAAAGGGAGGAAGAAATACATTCTGCACGTAAATAATAAACTAAATCCTACAGTAAATATACTCGGCTGCTTGTTATGCGGGTGTTTCTATGTTTGTGCAATTATGAGATGCACCTTTGCCATTGAGCCAAACGAATAAAACTATTTGATTATTTCTATAAAATTTCCAAAAAAAAAAAACTATAAGAGAAGACCAAAGTAAGTATTTACAAGACTTTATTTTGTATTCTTTGGTTGGATAAATGTGCGTGGGTATTTTTTTTTTACTTTTTAATCAGCATAAATAAGTCATGCTATAACAAGGATTTAAACTATATAAATATATAACCAAATCCAGCATAGATCTGAGCATAAAGGTTGAGGGGCAGCAATAATAATCGATAAGTTCTTAGCACATCCACATTTACCACGTGCAAACTTTACTGTTAATTACGACTTGCAGTTTTAACGTATAATTTTTGGGAGGACTAAATAAATTTTATAAATCTATATATATCCGTTCCATCTGTGCTATTCCTAAATAGTAACACGTGTAGAACACTTCTTATCAAATAGTAATCATATAAATGATATGTAGAGCTCCGTTTTTATTTGCACAGTCTCGTCTGGTCTATTCACCAAATAAATGCTTCGTATCAATACTGAAGTGTGGAAAATATTTTTAAGAAAGCTTCTCTGAAGAACTAGGTTTGTAAGCAAATAAATTCAGCGAGAAAATTGCTTTTAATTACAAAAAAAAACAGAAAAATTCAAGTTATGGCGAATAGCTTTCCAAAAAATTGTAATTTTCAATTAAATTTTTTTCTAATTTTTGTAGTATAAAAAATATCTTCTGCGTTAATCGGTGTGTTACAATAGTATGTAGCTACGCAAATCGACCCCGTATTGTATTATTAACTTTCAACACCCAAAATTTTAGGGGCACAATATTAAATTTTAAACCAAAGAAAAATATAATAAATGCAGATCGTCAACAGATCGTCATTACAGTTTTTGTTTCCATTGAAAATGTTATCATTTGTGAGCTTTACTAATGTACCATGTTGTATATATATATGTATATATTCCTAAAAGTATGCTTTATAAAATACTGTTTCCCCGTATAAATTATTCCGGAAACAGGATACAAAAAGATACATTACCACACATGTTTGGTTATGAAGTGATAATAGAATATAATGTTATGTATAATGAGAGTTGTAAAGATCACTGTAAAATGAGAGGTTTTAAAAAATTCGACAAGAGAACCGCAGACTGCTAAAAGTATAAGATAGTGATCACATGCTTTGAAAACAAAGGCATTACCTTTTATTTTATTTTAGTGAAGAAATCTAGCAAACATTACTCATGTGCTTAAAACGAATATAAATTTGTGCCAGAACTTAAGTAATTCTTACAACAAAATGTTTACATTTTTAGTCTGCTATTTCACATCCCGCCTCGTCAATAGTGTGTAATTAATTTTTAGTGAACTGTCAAAACATCTGTGCATCACAACTAACTAGAAGAAAAATGCTGTAAGTTTGAATACAAATTAATGTATTAAAGAGAAAATGTTGACTTTAATGTAAATGCAGAATGAGAATTGAATAACATCGGATCAAACTATGGCCAACTACTAATAAAAGCTATTTATTACGATATTATTAAATATTCAATGTCTGCTTTGGTATATTAATGACATTACCACGCTCTTTACCTTCCAAATGCAAAGAAGCAAACCAGAACTGAAAACTCTTCTAGCAGTTGCACGAGTATGTTTCTGCAGCCAGCAAACAAATGCAATCGTACCAACAAATATGTGCAATCGTGCAAGCAACGTATACTGACAAAAGCACGTCATTGGAAAATGTTTACACATTTAAAATGACATACACAACCATTTCGTAAATTACATGCTCACACAGTATAACAACTGCAGTTGTTTTGACTGCACTTTCACTGCAATCCAGTAACCAGCAAATCCGCATACATGGCTACGAAATATCCTCACAAGCAACTTGCAATTGTTTAGTGGCTGAATGACAAAAACTATATATTTTGGGTACTTGTCGTAACTAATACCTCACGAAAAGATATTCTCGTTAATATGTGCAAATGACATGTTTGTGTACTTCAGCACTACGAATTGTTATAGACAATAAATTTCTTTACACGCTCATTGTCAGTACAAATCGGAGACATTACTTGCAATTACATTTCTTCATACAATCACAGATGACCGCTCCTACTTCTAAAAATGCTACTAGCAAAATCACAAATCTTTGTAGCCTTTGTATTCGGTCAATTGAGAGAAAGTTTGTATTTGCCACTTCTCAATGCACACACGCATTCGTACAGACGTCATTAGTACATGCATTTTGGGCGGGAGCCATTTGTCATCATTGTTGTTGTCATTGTCTAATCATTCATTTATAAATTCATCTATTTTGGTGTTCGTGGCATTATCGCAATGTTGTTGAAAATTGGCCGACGTGTTTGTTGTTCTGCTCAGTTAACAAAATATTGAGTTATTTGCAAAGGACTTGTTTTCTTTTTTGCCACAACCTACACTACAAATAGAGGGGAGAAATCCTGAAATTATTTTAAATTTATGTATCACTACAGACGGAATGTAAGTTTGTTTCTTCAACACTATACGGCCTCATCGTCGAGGATGCCGTTTGGCAGCAAGTTGTTTGCAAAGGAAAAACAAACTTTTTTTAAATACATTTAAAAAAATATTTCAAATAATAAGATTTCATTATTGATTTATTGAATCAGAATTGTTCAGATAAGCTTTGAATATATTCTTCATATAGGTAATATGAAGACATAAACATAAATATTCATTGAACAGATCTCATTTAAGAAGATTATTTCTTCTTCCCAAGCTAAGATTCGATGCATGCCTTATATTATAAAATATTTTTTTTGCTAGAATGGAATTAAGTAACAAAAAGTAAGTAATATAATCTGATACATATGTACGCCATCTGCAGGCACAGCTGTTTTGAAAATTTCCTTAGGAGGAAAAGAGGTGACAAGGGATGAGTTTTTTCCAGGTTATACACAATTTTCAGAGCTTTTGTATTATAAATTATGCTTGCCTCACTTCTTCCTAAATGGCAGTATTAACGCAGTATGACTTCAGCACTGTGCTCTCCAGGGTTCCCAAAAAATTTTCTTATACCGAAAAGCTTTCATGACCAAATGGAATATCAACTAAAATTTACTTCAAAATTACATTCTGTAAAAATTTTCAATTTCAAACTTCCTGCAACATAAACGAAAGGATATATTGATTTGAAATAAAACTACCAAAAGATTCCCCAATTCACTTTTTGCTTTACATAAATACAGGAATGCTACTATGAAATGATTTACCCAACTTGCTGATACCAATACGGAGATAATAGTGCATCTCACTTAACAGGATTAGACAGGGCATTTATAAATTAGTTACTTCATTTTATAACATATTAAAAAGTTTCCAGTTTTAATGTTCCAGTTATTAAACTAATTGTTGCTGTAGGATATTCAACTTGAGCAATAGTTTAATAATAAAAAATTGGGGGCACTCTTAAATTTTATGCCGGTCACATTTTCTGCTAAGTTACTACAAAAGCCATACACATTATTTTAATGACCAGTAAATGCGTTTTTATGCTCTCCTATTTTTTATTACAAACATAAATGAGTTTGTGTACCTTCAATTTTTCATTTCTTTGATTGTTTTTCTTTGTTGATTTCTTCTATCACGTGCTGCTTAAACTATAAACATATTTTTATGAAGCTCATGCCAAGCTTCCTATTAACCCTTTTCATTCCTACACCTTCCTTCAAAACCAAAAGAGTAAAATTAGTTACGTTACTCGGTTTGCATTGGCGTCAATATTTTGCCGAATTTTTACATACAAAAAACCGTTGAATTTGCTGTCACTAATCCGCGAGTTTCAAACATTTTTAAATCCGTCATGACTTCTAACTTCCCTTGGTCCGAAATTTAAAAAGCAAACATGAATTAAATTAAAAATAAGTCAATCTGCCGAATATTCGACTTTAGCCAATCTTATATATATACAATCTTATCGCTTCTCCAATATTGGGTCCCATACCTTTTTTTGGAACACTACAATTATTCTGCATTGAAGTCAATTTTATTTTTTAAAGTTTTTCAATTTACAGCGAAAAATACAAAAATACTCAAAATGGATAGAGAGACAGACAGAGATACAAGGCTTATCAACTTCCGTTCTTATATGGATCCCGAATATATATACTTTATAAGGTTCCAAATTAATATTGTAGAAATTACCATCGCTTTATTAAACCTATATATTCCGTTCCATCCTTTTTGAGGAGAAGCGTGCAAAAACTTCATGAATAAAACAATTCCACTTTAAAAGATTTTTGTATTTTTTTTTTGTGGTTTTTGGGAGTGACATCTACAATTTTTTATGGAGTTGAGATAAGAAGGCTGAATAGATGTTACTCCTCAGGTAGATTCGAAAAAAACTATTTCGATTTTTCTACTTATTTTGATTTTGTATAAAATAAAGAATAGTATAAAATGAGCACAATTTTTGAACACATTAAAAACTATAAAATTGGGATTTACTTGGCTATGCTGAAATAAAAGTATTTGACAGTGTAAATAATTGTTATTGATGAAATAATAAAAGCTTTTCTATAAATGAAAGTGACAGCGATCATGATAATATCGAAATAGCTCCACAGTCCAGAAATCGAAATAAGATGAATTTCTTTCTAATTTGTAGTGTATACAAAAGTCGGCACAACCCGACATAATTGCATTCTCTTACCGCTTTTTTCTATGTAATACATAATTACATTATCACAGGCTTAACTGATGAATAAAATTGGTCCCCTTCTTATTTTTGCGGCTCTCACTTTTTCCCAAGAGTTCGGCTTTTTTATTTCATTTTGTAGTTTTTTTCGTCTGTTTTTTTCGAAAATAAAATATAACATATTACGGTTGGCCATAAAAAAAGTCAATTGAATTGTGGCAAAAATTATATATGTATGTGGTTATTCGTACTATAGCATTTATCATAGAATCCTTTCTATGTTCAGATTACAAGCACATGCAGGCCCTTATTAAGCCACGCACACAAACACCCGTTGCTCCGGAAATATTCTTATTCATTCACACAACGAATGGCTTGATATGTTTTTTTGTTGTTGTTTCTATGATCACAGAAAACATTTTAATTTGGTCTTACAATGGCGGTAAATATTTGCCAATTATTTCCAAAAAAAAACCTCACAATAATTTGCACGAAATGAATAAGAATTTAAAATTTCTAAAGCATAAGATTGCGGCAAAATAATAGTACCATTTCGCAAATAAAAATTGACTTTCGAACCAGGGAAACTCTTTGCCGGTCATATATGTATATGTATAGTGCGTCCACTCATTTACAAATCACATGACTCTTTTCGTTTCCAAGAAACTCGGTTTTTGTCACAAAATAAAACCGAAATTGTTGATAGAAATCTCTCTTCATTTATTCTAAGGGAAACAAAAAACTACGTGTCAGAAATGTAAAAATTAAGCTCAGGAAAGCCTGTAAAATAGATTGTTTTTATTCTTACCCTGCACTACCAGATAAGGTTAAAAAAAGGCTTTTGAGTCGAAAGGGTCAGAAAATTAGATTTCAATAATTATTTTTATATATATATATACGGCTGCTTAATTATATAAGATATTAGAACAAAAATTTTTTAGTTTCTCAAGCAGATGAGTTGGCAATCTGGCAACTGAATATTTTTGTTCATATATTTTTTTATCAGCTGTTAAAAAGAAAAGCCAATGTACTTTTTTCTAATTTGTGTTCTTTTCTCGTTAAATAAAAAACGTCATTTTTACATGCCAAAAGCTGTATATTCATGCTCGCTGGGTATAAAACTCTTCTGGAGCACAATTTTTAATGTGGCAGTTTGTTATTTTCAACTTAAATATGTTTCTATGGTCCTCAATATGGACTCGTCTGTGTCACTTCGCTAAAACACCACAATCATGATTAAAGTCGTCGTATTGCAACAATAACAACAACTATAGGAAATGGCTACAAATACGAGTATTACATTTACGTTTATATATTCTTACTTACACACACTAAAACAAAAAATACTGATACGACTACTACTGTCATGCAACAACAATTTGCAGTAGATGATATAAATATTGCCAAAGTATTGGAAAATAATGGTTTTATATGTAGCAGAGGTAGTATAGTAATACATTTTGTTGAGTATTTGAGGCCTCCTGTTTATTAACACTTAAGAAGGAGTTTATTGCAGGGTAGATTTCTTGTCATCTCTCCTATTTTGTGTTATTGTTAAAAGGTTTTATGAGGAGAAAAAAATTGTATAATATCTGAGTATTACAGCAAATACATTTCTTGCCAGCTGTGCCTGTGGCTTAGGCTGGCCTAAATAACTTCTTCTAGAATTAAGGAACTATATTTTTCTGGTGGCTAAAATATTAATTCGTTTGCTTAATTTGTTTGTGAATTTGTATTTAAATAAACGTGATTATGTGACGAAATTTCTATTATTTGATTTTTGTGATGATAGACAATATCCGATATCATGTTAATTATATTTTACTTTATGGTGACGTGATATAAATGTGCATACCACTAGGTATATATATTATATATATATATTTATATTTATATCACACATTTATATCACACTTATGAAAAAAAATTTTGCAAAACGCAAGTGGGAAATAAATTTGCTTAACTTATAGCAATGATTGGAATTGTCAGAATGTTTGCAATCTGTAAGAATGCTGGGCCGGTATTGATTGTGGCATCATTTATTTGACAGCCAACATACTTTCTAAATATTACCAATTTTCTATTACCTTAAAAAGTATTCCAGTAAATGAATTGTCTATCTCGCTTCATTTGCTATTTTCAGAACATTTTATTTTCAAATATTATGCTTTTTAAAATTGGAACAGTTTAAAGTAAAATTCACACCTCCGTTTGTTATTCGTCACAATTTATTATTCATCAAACCGTTTCCGGTTTTCTTGTTTGATTTGTTGTTGTTGACTTTTTCTTTTTTGTACCCGGAATAGATTTAATATCTTAATGCCAGAAAATTTTTATGCCCAAATAAGTTTTGTAGATTGGAATGTACACATACACATATACAAATACATGTCAAAGTAGCAACTACATGCGTTATTATACACTATGATTATACGTCATTTATTACCAAGAAATTATTTTAAAAAAAAGTAAATAAATAAACCCAAATGATGTGCGTGCTACTAAATTTGTGTGAAAAGGATTGACATTATTTTGCCATAATAATGGCTTACAATTGACACAATAAACTTGTGTTGGTAATATATTATATAATATTTGCTTAGCAAAAATAATTCTAGTAAAGCAAGCACGAAACATATTGAGCGCAAGTGAATGAATATCATTTGGATACTGTTTGCTGCGTGGGTGGATAAATAACGGTCATTAAATAATCATAAAAAAATGTAATAGAATAAGTACGGGATAATACGATGAGAGCATTAGCTTTCAGTGGTGAAGGGTTTCATAAGTTTCTCATTCAGGGTTTTCAATTCATTGGGAAATATTTTGTATTATAAAACAGGCATGAACCAGTTGACAGAACTACGATTCACGACCTCCGCAATTTGTAGTAACGACTTCAGCCAATTGGTGATATCGCAGCTCAAGGAATTTTGTTTTAGTTATTAAAGATGGTATTTCTTGCATTTAATAGCTCCTTTTAGTCGAAGCAATGATTAGGAAATCATCTCTCGAAGTATTGAAGAAAAATATTTTCTGTTCAATGGATTGCCGCATTTCCAAATGCATTAAGATCGTGGTGTATGGACATACTTCTACTCTTACAAGTCAATTACTTGTGCAAATCTTCTTTACGACAGCTCCGAATATTTAAAACTTTTAGTGCCAAACAGCACTTTCACTTATTAAAGAAATAAAAGCGAATTGTAAATGATACTTAAAGTCGTTTGGGTTACACGCTTTTTACACATATTGATTTATGGCAATACATATACTTAAGGCTATAAAAAGCTCCAAAACATAAAATTATTAATGAAGCAAAGCTTGGGCAAAAACGCATCAACTCAAGTATGTAAACATGTTTTCCAAACCAACACCAATTGAAGTCAACACATATCCATACATTTATGTGTATGTATGAGTATGTAGGCAGATAAGCTACACATTTGCTCACATGCAAGTAGCACAAAAGAAAGTGATGGGCTGCCATACAGGAGCTGGCTGCCATACAGGAACTGTTGCACTGCAGACAGTGTCGGAAGAGCGCCAAGAAGGTTAAACGAAATGGAAGATTCTACCGAAAATCTCATGATGCCAAGGTTTAGGTAACAGCAAATCATATTTTATTTGTAAAACTAAAAACTTGCCTAGTAGAAGTTAGAAAGGGTTGCTAACAAAAACAATTGCAATGGCTTACTAAGGCACACAGACAAATCGTCTCGTTTGAAGAAGCCCACGACATGTTGGCTCAACTAATAAAATCATAGTGGTACACATATTGGTCGATCTGCCTGCATATTTGTATGTGGCTGTGAATTTTTGCTTAAACGTTTGTGTTGCGTTTCCTCTAGTTTAAAAGTAAACAAACTCAGTTATATTTGTTTGTTGGTATTGGATATGCATACATTCTTTCGCTAGACACTCCGCATATACGGATTGTGAGCTTTAAAGTTTTTGGAAAGTTTTACGATGTCATTTTTGTGTAACATGTATTTATTGGCATAACAGAGTTACATAAAATGCTTCAAACTACTAAATTGAATTTATTTAATTTACAGACATCAGCAAAATTTTTCAATATTCTTTGTATCTATTTTATATGAATGGGTTCCATGAGATGGTAGGATTTTTTTATGGTTGTTGTGCTGGGAAATCCCATACGAGAAGTATATTGTTGTAGTCGTATATTTAAGCTAATCTTACACTTCGGACAGTAGTTGCGGGCTTATCATGGTTAAATGTTTGTCCAGGTTTTATGAAGCTTTCAGCAGGTAATTGAAAAGAATACTCCATGATAAAATTTTATCCTCAAGGTTTCAATTGATGCACAATAACAAAATGGTTCCGGTCGCATGATAGCCTCATTTTATAAATCGGCAGTTAAGCCATTCAACAAACAGCTGTTGTACAGTTTTGTTCTCCATTGCCGACCGTTGCAATAAATTGTGAAAAAAACCAATAGTCCAAATACCTCAAATGGATTTAATTTTATTCAGATAAGTTTTTCGTCTAGGGGGATCTTCTCTATTACAATAAGATTACTGTGGTTAACAAAGTATTTAGTTTCTCTGCGTTATGGTATCCTTTGGCCTTTAATTAGGATTGCGTCACATATAATAAAGAAAGCAAAATTCCTATTCTATGGAATTTTTGTCATAAGTTATATAATTTTTTAAAATATTAAAGAAACAAATTCCCATTCAATTAACGTTTATGAAATTATTTTCTGCTGTGTATACTATATGCTGTGTCACACTGTCTTGTTGTACTATTTCCTCTCCTGAATATGTCTAAAGTTTAAAGAAAAACACATTCAAATATTGATGCGAGTATTAGAGAAGGTTGCGCCCAAGCGTGTGTATGAACCTCTCCACACTAAACATATGATTTCATCAGAAAATCCATTTCGTAAATGGAAAATGTCGGCAAGACGGTGATAAACATTTAGCCAACCCATTAAATATCTTAAGCACTTAAAGGTATTTCTTTAAGCCTATCCTACTGTTTGTGAGAAAGGGGCAAAGGAAAATGGTGGCAAGTTTATTACTCCAAGAACTCTAAGCTTCAAGAATATAAACAAATATGACTGCCACCCAACTTTTATCATTCTTTATTATTATTTTCTTTTTCTTTTTTTGTTTCATTTTAGAAATAAAAATAAATTTATTGGACTCAAGAGTACACGATTTCGAATAAACCGAAATGTGATGTTATTATATTTAGAATTGCCATTTGTTATGAAAATTAAAAAAAAAATAGAAAACAAATACTACAACTTAAAGAATCAAAGAACTGTATAAAATATTCCAAAAGTGAAAAGTTAGTTGAAAGTAAGAAAAGAAAGTAATGAAGGGTTAAAGGTTATGCAGTCTCAAATTTCATTTTTAAATTTTCAATTAATCATTGTGCAGATTCGTATGTTGAATTTAAGGGCACATTCTAAACTAATAAAATCCTTTTTTGTAATGCATTGAGATTTATTTGTAGTAAATTTTTTTAATGCATCTAAAATACACTAAAAAGTATTAAAAATGTATTATTGAAATTCGTGATCGAATTGTACGTCTCATTTGCTGAAATCTAATACGATTTATACTAATTAATAAAAATGTATCTGCAAGTAATATATCTGTAGTTCCCTGTGGTATTATTGGAAAAAATGAGAGCGCGAGATTGCAACCAATTTTAAAAGATGTGCATGGAACTGAAATATCTTGTGCTGGAACAGTTACGTAAACGCAGCAGCAGCTTCTAATCAAACAAATGCATATCGTTACATTGTTTAAATTAATATTCAATTAAAACGATGTTTAAAATAGGACTCTGGTGATCGGTCCTCTGAATATTTTTTTTTTATATAATTACAAACATTTACCTTTAACTTAAATTGGGAAATTTCAGATTTATTTCATTCATGTAATAGAATATATTTCATATATATTTGCTAGTATTAAAGAAAGAAAAAAAATTCGATTATTGTAAGCTGGGCATTCATACCCTTTTAGTGCCAACATCGGTACACTTTGAAAAAGCATTCTTATGTATTTCTGAAGGCAAAACTTGCGTCTTATTACCTTCCCCCTTTTATGTTATGCCTTTGAATACATTTCTTATTACTATATTTGCTAGTAAAAATAATTTTTTTTTTGTAATTGTTCAAAAAAAACTCCTAAAACATGGCCTTTTTGAAATACGTTATATATGTATTAAAAATTAGTTTTCGAGAAACTGTTCGTGTAAAATTAATGTTTTTACAGCTGCTTTAAGTTAATGCTGTATACCCAACCCTCTCAAAATAAATATGTATGCCGGCATATAATTGAAATAATCTCAACACAACTGTATTACGCTACATAAAATAGTTATAAAGTGATTGCTTCTCATATCTGCCAAGTTATTAATAAAAAAAAACTCATTTTAATTTTATTTTGTGCCATGGCTGGAAAAAATTTTTGCTGATTTTCAACAAAAATTATAAACATTAAACAATGGATGTAAAAATGTTGCAATAGATGCTTTACAATTGCATTGTAATCGATTTTGCATAATTGTTTACGAATCTGTGATACTTTCAAACATATTAAATGCCATGCTTTTTGATTTTGTTTTGTTTCTTTTCATTCCATAAAGACATATGAACATTACTCGCGAGGATGATAGATAAATGTCATCTATCTACACTGCCCTCACAGAAGCGTATATTTTTTTCAATTAAAAATAATTTTTTTTTTATTAAACTGTGAATGTGCGCTTTTCTGTAAAGGGACCAATAAATGTTGCTCAAAATGTTTCTGAAGTATATAAAATATAGCAACGAAAACGAAAAACATGAGTCGAGTTTATAATTTAGATAATTAAGATAATATAATATTTAATTAGAAATAATAAAAATTTTATTGGAAACCAAACGAAACCATAACGAGCTGCTAATTACAGCGAATTCTTTATACGTATGCTTTGTACTTTTCAACTGAGACAACTAAGTTATACTATATATATTCATATTAGCTTGATTACAATTATTACGTATCCGTTAACGCCAAGTATAAAATTAGTTCAACTTTTTATTCTCCGAACTTTCACGGGCATCACTCTGCTTTTCTCATTTAATATACGATAGCAAAGTATTCTTTGTGGCAAGCTCATCCGTCGCCAGCTTTGTGTGAGTTGAGATCGTATAAAGTATACGTATTTAATATTCTATGCAGCTCGGCCTTGGTAGCATGAAATTGTACTCTGTTTCAGTCTGGTTTTCAGTTACAGAATATTTCTATAAACAGCTTTCTCCGAATTGGAAAATATTGTCACACATAAGCTTTTAGGCGAAATGTTAAATAGCGGCTAAGAAATGTTATGATACAATATTCAAAAGTATTCGCAAATCAAGCAAAGTAAAGCTTAATTTGCAAAAAGTATTTTCCCTCATAATGTGTTGTATGCTGTCAAGTTTTATATTTTTCATACAATATTTTTTTAAATAACTACTTTATTTTATTTATTTTTATTTGTAATATTTTATATTTCCCCATATCTTCCTGAACGTATGCTTTAGTAATTTGTTATCAAAATTGCCGGATATACCAGATTGAAACAAGCAACAACATCTGTTGGTATTGAATCCCACACAAATGTGCCGCATCACGAAATATTTAAATTAATGTTGCAAAAGTTGCATTCAGTTTACTCATAAATATATGTAGTTATATTGTCATCAAAAATATTGCACCAGAACATTCAAAGCTCAAAAAATATTTTTGTGAAATAATATGATTTAATAAAAAAAAAATTTTTGTATATTTTTCTAGAAATTTTAATATTTTATATAATATAGCTTTTCCCCTATTTAATTTTTACGGTAATAAGTTTTTGTAGTGGAAGTTTCTCATTCCAAGAATGGATTTTAGTTTTAAACTTTTTCGGTATTGGATCTCATTTTCTTCTTATTATTACGCCATTTGTATTAAATTTTTTCTTTCTGATGCCATAAATCTTAATTTTTCGATGCTTTGACCTCCTTTCAGTTCAACCTGCATCATAAATTTTCAACATAATTATTTTACACATTATATTATATTTCATATCCTTTTTCTATTATTATTATTTTTCTAAGTTTGTCTAAATTTTATTGCCTTTACAAATGGAAGGGAGTTTTGAATATTTTTAGATTGTAAGAAAACAAACTAAAACCAACATTGTTCAACAGCGATTATTATTACTGCAGTTAAAAAATAAACCGAATTATTTAACAATAAAATTTTAATTTTTATATTTATATTTGTGTTCCAATTTAGAGGATTTTACAAAATTATTGTGTAGTAAAATCTTGGTTCTGCTGGTGCTGCTACTGTGACTGTCTCCAATGGTATTGGAGGTGGGTGCTTAATGTTGTTGCTTTCATTGCTATTCTCGTACTCGGAAAAATATCAACAAACATTTCACTAATTGCTGTTGATAGCGAACTGAACATCAAGTACTATTAAATGCAAACAATCAAATGTAATACCTACTACTGTGCGGCCGCCAGCGATTACTCTTCCTCACCGATCTCTAAAAATTATGTAGGCATTGACTGGTGTTGTTGTATTCATATTGTTGCTGTTGCCGCTTTAATCGATTGATTTTCAATGGTGTTTTACACACGTTCGTTATTGTATTTTGAAATATTTAATTTTTTTTTTCCTTCAATTATTGTTTTCTCCTCCCACGTCGTCAGACTTTCACAAGAGCTTTTTGCTCATTTTGTTCACAATTGTTGTCATTTTTTGTATTATCTTTTAAATGTTTTCAATACTGCACTCCATTGTTCTTGATTTGTGTAACATTCAGAGTTGCTTCTTTTATTTTACATGCCCATGTAAAATACTTACATACATACATACAAACATATGCATGTATCCATGTAGATGTGCATTTCTTTTTGATGGCAATGTGTTGTGTTGTTCTTCATATCATATAGTATTCGTCTTTGTTGTTGCTGTTGCTTGAAACTTCATGACGGTTTTTTCCGTTTTCCCTTCAACATATCACATGACATCTCTGGGTATTTAAAAGCTGATACAACTCTTGCCTTATTGATTGCTGAATATGGAAACATTTTTCATAGAAATAAGAAATAAATGCATCATGTACATTAATTCTCAGTTTGTTTGTGTGAATGGGTGTATGTCAGTTCACATATGCATTTTTTTAATTAATATTACATTCCGATAGATACGGTTTTGATAAAAAATTTATTTTAATGTTAAAACCATTCACTAAATTCCTACTACAATTTATTTATCCCGCCGGTATATCAAGCTTAAATCTCTAATCTTGACACTGCAAGGGTCATATAACTGATATATTTTGTAGTAAATCATTTGTGATGAAAAGTGATACACACATATAAAGAGTATTTGATCACACATAACAAAGTTCAAGGTGCTGCAACGACGCTACTAATAACACCAGCAGAGGGAGCTTCTGTAATGCTATACTGGCTTCTGACAGATCATAACGGAAGTGAATTATACTACACGCCGCAATGCCAGCATCCAACGGAGAAATATATATCCTCACATTCAACCTGGTCAATGAATATGTCATTGAAATGCCATTAGCTGGCGGAGCTTTCAGGTATTACCTTAAACTGTGCACATACATAGATATGGTACTTCAGATGAATATTAGTTTGCTGGATGCTACAGTCACACTTAAAAATGAAAACCTTATCTTTCTTCTTAAATGCGTCACTTTTTTCTACACTACTCTCCCTTTTTAGGGAGGTATCAAAACAGAACTGTAAATTTTGGATCCATTTTTTGTTAAACTAACCTCAAATTAACCACACACATACATATACAAATAAAATCAACTCTTGATTACAAAATTTCATTACAAATTCCACTTTGTGGATTGGAGGACAGCATTGTTTAGAATATTTTAGCATTCCAGTTATAGAAGGGATCAAAATAGAGCGAGTTTAAGCAGGGTACAGAAATCAAGCTTTTATAGTTATACAAACTATGGCCACAGTGATGGTCGAACCGAAAACTGAGGAAAATTAAAGTAACATTCCTTCCTTAAGATTTTAAATTCATCCCCCACGACTAATTGTGAGATTTTTTTGCAAATTTAAAAAGCCTGATTAGTTCATAAAAATGAACAAACATGGCCAGACAGAAAATCGTAAGTACTATAAGAAGAAAATTGCAACAAAATCAAATAAATCCTTATTATTATCCCTGATTTAAAGTTGATTTAACAGCAATTGCAACAGCGCTATAACAACAATAGCAAATAAGCTACTTAGTGTGTATTTTAATCTCTTTTAATCACATTACAGTAGCTGCTCGATTCAAAAGGCGAGTCAGTCAGTCAGTCAGCCTGGAGGTAGCGGAATCGAATTTTACTTCCCAATAGAACCAAAAGCAGTCTCAAGACTACTCAGTTTCTATTGCAAATAAGAGAAGAAGCTGACTGGACTGGTGGCGTTCCAACAATTGTTCGTTCCTTTAGGTAACAGAAAGAGAACCAGCCTAATTATGCACTTCCTACCCTCCTTTATTTATGAAGTGTTGTCAACAAACTGCTGATGGCCTTTTTTTGCTGAGTACATCAACAACAACAAGCACATTAACGCGTGCAATAGCAACATCATACTTAACCTGTGTACTAGCGAATTTATAAGCCTGGTAGCGAGAGTGTGCTCGGAAGTAAGTAAAATCCATTCATGGATACCACACACTTTGCTTCGTATTTAATGGGTCCAAATAATTGTTTGCTCACTTTGGTGTAGCCAAGGCATGATATGACAAACAGTAACCGTGTTGCCTATTTATTTGCTTATTTGGGCTTTACAAATATTTCAAGTGTGTGACGTTTTTGCTTGTTGCTTTGCCCGTGAGGCTAATTAGCGTTTAGTGTGCGCCTGGTTTCTCTCTTTATTATGCTTTGCTTTGCCTCCTTTTCGCCACCATGATGTGCTGGATTTTGTATTTTCTATAATTACGGCATATTTTGTTGATACAATAAATCTTCGAGTTTATATACTTTTGCATGACCGTTCTTATGGATTTGTAAGCTGTTTTCTGTTATAACTAACTTCCGCTTAAAGTCATCATCAGTCGCAGATGCTCACTGTTCACTGCTACTGAAGTGGCTGCCATATATTTTTATGAGATTAAATACTAAATAAAAATATATATATTTTAATGGGAAACGATTATATTTAAGTGTATATTCGGACAGCAGCATGGTTGGCTTTAACTTGAAATGATTTATTAATATGTTTATTAAAATGTGTACAGAGATTAAGTTTGCATTAAAACTAATAAGAGAAGATGGAAAAAAACGGCTTGCAATCTCACGCCATTTAAAAATTATATTGTTTTTTAAATACTTCTGTTAAAGTCTAAAAAAGAATGATCCCAACAGGATCGATTATGCCTGAACACATTCTGATTCTAGAGATCAAAAGTGTGCCTTCAAAAAATATTGCTTCTGATTACGAAGTTGATCACATTAAAAGTACTCGTCGCCATGCAATAAGAAACTAAGTGACAGAAAAATTATTATGCAAGCGATTCCACAAAAGGGTTGATTGATGTAAACACAACAACGAATTTATATGTTGCATATTGCGCAAAACGGAAATCTGAATTTCCATTTCTAATTAATTAATTTTAATTAAACTAATTTAAATTTTCTAACACACCTTTTATAACAATTGGAATGAAGTTATACTTTAAATAAAGTTATTTATATTTGAGTATTACGTAAAATAAAAAATGACATCGACACCAAAAGCACCATTGACCGCTTGCCGATGTCCTTTTATTTGCCTAAAGAATTGCTAGAAGTCTGAGAAGTTTTCTGAGCGAACAAAACTATTGCAAACGTTGCACATTCGCTACATATTTTATATTTTCAATTTCTGTGAATAGGCAATCATTACTTAAGGCCAGTAAATATGGATCTGCCGATCGAATGCTAATCAAAATAGTAGTCGAATAATATGTCACACAAGGCCTCTTTGGAACACACTATCATACTTTTCAAACGGACATGTCATATTTAAAAAACGTGCGGTTGAGTACGATACTCGCTATTGGCTATTTTAAATGCGTTTGAAGGCTCAAAGAAATTTTCCGATTTAATTTAAAAATTAATTGCTAGGAAAGCCTAGCGAAGGCATGTGTACATGTTCAGATATACATACATTAGAGTCGACTCTGTAGAATAGGGAAACGAGATCTTTAATTACTACTACAATTCATCAGCAACTAATTGAATGTATTAAAGAAAGAAATTTTATAGCATGAGAGATATTAAATTATAAGAGAAAAATTCATGAGAACTTATATATGACTGCTGGAGGAACAAATCGAACTTACAATGCTATATATGCATATGTGTTTGAGGAATTTACTAGAACAGGCAAAGACACTTCATCAAATAACTCCTAAAGAAATAATTTGCAATGATTTAAAAATTTTAGGGAAATCGAACAAGAAGTAAAAGAGCTCAGTAATTTTTAAATCGCGCGTAAATGAATCAGATGAATGGCAGAGGTATGACAAGCTCGTAAACCGTGTAAACGGTCTTGAGGTGTGGTAATCACCATTCAACTGAAAATACACAATACTACGGAAGGCTCAAACGAACCCTATGACAAACACACATATACACGTACACGTGCAAGTAGCAACTGAACTTATTTTCAAACTTACACATGACTATATTACTCGCATCGTCTGGTTGGTTTCTCTTTTATCTGCTGTTTTATGTTTTATTTTCTTTAAACTTCAAATGTCAGAAAATTGTTATGCCTTCACAAACGTAGACATTAGACGTCCTTTATAAAATGTCAGTACGAGGATGGCTAGAAGTTTATAATTTTGCATGCTAGTGTTGGTGGATGTGTTCAGCAAGCGGGAGGGGTTAGAAAACAACACAGTAATTGTTCGTGTCTATAAATTTTTGTGTTAAATTAGCATGATAGTTTTTATAAACACATTATTTTCTTATTATTTCATTTTATTTTCATTGAAGTTATTGTCACTTTTTTACTTTGCCGCATGTGACAGGATGTATGACACTTTTGTCAGAGTTGCAAAAAAAAGGCACACACGAAATGAGCAACAATTACTGTTACAGCATAAGAAAGTATCTTATTAGTTACTATGGATGTTGCGCACATTCGTTAAGTTTGCGAAGAAGTTTTAAATTCTTTCTAGCATTGTGTGGTAGAATCTTGGTAACAATCCTATTAAGAATACCCTTTAATTTGTTGTGGCAGTTTATTTTTTCTTTTTATTATCGGGTTTTGCCTTTTATTACATAAAAATTATTATGGTTTGATGGAACTCATATTGTAATATTTTGTATTTGCTCTGTCTGTGCAGAGCAAAGAAAGTCGCATGCAGGCCTAATTTAATCTGACATTAAATTTCTTTTAGTGTCTAACTTTTTTGTGTGCTTTTCATTTTTTACATCGGCTTATATACATATATTACGGCAATGGAAGAACAATCACAACAATATTAAAAAGTCAATGAACTCATACACAAAAACACGAATAAAAGTTTTCTCATATAACTTATAAACATGCTTGCGGACTTCACATTTTATTAGTATGGAGTAGAAGAGGCTTGCAAAGCAAAAGCGTGAAAATATCTTAATAGTCAGTTTCCAGATTTTGAACATACAAAGAACAAATCTTCTTTATTGCATAACACTTAAAAAATTAATTATGCAAAGAAAATTTATTTATATTTTTTCAATATTTTGCAATATTCCCCGTATCTTGTGCGGCAGAACATAACGAAATACGCCGTTTCACATTTTTCGAACTGCTTCAATTGCAAAGCCCAGCTTTCGAAACTTGCATTGGAGAAATTATTTTATCATTTATTGGAATAATTTTCAAAAATTAATTAAATCTTAACATCTACATAAAATTTAGAATATCTTTAGTTCAAATATCTCTATTAAAAAATGCGTTTTTGCAACAACTAAAGTAATATTGTAAGAAAATACAATTTTTTTCCTATCAAATCGGCCACTTAATTTGTCTCCGATCCTATTTTGAACTTTTGTTTTTTATATTTTATAATTTTTCTCATATTTTCTCAGTATTGCTACAAATTTTACATTTGCCCCCGATATACGATACAACGCGTAAGAGTGAGTGCATACAAGCATACTTTAATATAACTCCTCAATAAAACTGCATTTCCTATTTTTGACTTAAGGATTTTGATATCATTGGCTCAGTTTCTGCTGTGTACTACATACATACATTAGTCGTATGAAAATGGTATGAAGGGTGCTGATCAGTTATCCTCAATATCACTTAAAGGTCTTGTTTCATTATCGAAATTAAACAGACTTCTGTTAACGTAATAACATAGCTCTGTTAGACATATAATTCAGGTAGTGCACATTCTAAATGGAATTCTGACCACATTTATTTATGGAATAAGAAATTAATGCTGGGCCACTCAAAGTAGTTCGTAAAAACACCAGAACCCATTAGAAACACGCACCGGCACTGAAGTTTTTTACATTTAGAAGTTATACAAATCTTTAGGTAAGAAGTCCAAATTTCAGGAGAACGAAAATTGATGGGCTGCTAGAAATATTCTGGAAATAATAAATTTTAGGCGCTGTGATGATACCTAATCAACGGAATATATTATATTTTCCTCTATGGTTATTTTTTTCCGATTAATTTTCACGATTGGAATTCAATTTATGGAGGAATTCCAGGAGAAAGAGAGGAGTTGGACAGCTAAAAATCACAAAGGTAGCTACCTTACCAAAATCGCAATTTTTCATGTTATTTAATTACTGGCAAATATCTAAGAAATATACTCGTATTTTGAGACAAAAAATTGACTAGTAAAAGTTATATAAATGCCAGTTCAGCTTAAAAAATTTTGGAATTCTATTAAAGGCTGACATCCAGAAGAAGGGAATCATCAAATCGAGCATCTTCTTTACTTTTAGTTAAGTTTTTATCATTTTAACGTATTTTTAAGTTTGGAATTCAATTAAAGGAGAAATTTAATGAGAACGGAAGGAGTCTGGCGGTTAAAAATCACTAAGGTAGCTACCTTACCAAAATCGCAATTTTTTGTGTTTTTCAATTACTGGCAAATATCTAAGAAATATACTCGTATTTTGAGACAAAAAATTGACTAGTAAAAGTTATATAAACGCCAGTTCAGCTTAAAAAAATGGGCAATTCCATTAAAGGCTGACATCCAGAAGAAGGGAATCATCGAATTACGCATCTTTTTTTATTTTTGGTTAAGTTTTTGCCTTTTTACGGTATTTTCACGTTTAGAATTCAACTTAAGGAGGAAATCGAGGAGAAAGGAAGGAATTGGACGGCTCAAAATCACTAAGGTAGCTACCTTATAAAAATCGCAATTTTTTGTGTTTTTCAATTACTGGCAAATATCTAAGAAATATACTCGTATTTTGAGACAAAAAATTGACTAGTAAAAGTTATATAAACGCCAGTTCAGCTTAAAAAAATGGGCAATTCCATTAAAGGCTGACATCCAGAAGAAGGGAATCATCGAATTACGCATCTTTTTTTATTTTTGTTTAAGTTTTTGCCTTTTTACGGTATTTTCACGTTTAGAATTCAACTTAAGGAGGAAATCGAGGAGAAAGGAAGGAATTGGACGGCTCAAAATCACTAAGGTAGCTACCTTATAAAAATCGCAATTTTTTGTGTTTTTGAATTACTGGCAAATATCTAAGAAATATACTCGTATTTTGAGACAAAAAATTGACTAGTAAAAGTTATATAAACGCCAGTTCAGCTTAAAAAAATGGGCAATTCCATTAAAGGCTGACATCCAGAAGAAGGGAATCATCGAATTACGCATCTTTTTTTATTTTTGGTTAAGTTTTTGCCTTTTTACGGTATTTTCACGTTTAGAATTCAACTTAAGGAGGAAATCGAGGAGAAAGGAAGGAATTGGACGGCTCAAAATCACTAAGGTAGCTACCTTATAAAAATCGCAATTTTTTGTGTTTTTGAATTACTGGCAAATATCTAAGAAATATACTCGTATTTTGAGACAAAAAATTGACTAGTAAAAGTTATATAAACGCCAGTTCAGCTTAAAAAAATGGGCAATTCCATTAAAGGCTGACATCCAGAAGAAGGGAATCATCGAATTACGCATCTTTTTTTATTTTTGGTTAAGTTTTTGCCTTTTTACGGTATTTTCACGTTTAGAATTCAACTTAAGGAGGAAATCGAGGAGAAAGGAAGGAATTGGACGGCTCAAAATCACTAAGGTAGCTACCTTATAAAAATCGCAATTTTTTGTGTTTTTCAATTACTGGCAAATATCTAAGAAATATACTCGTATTTTGAGACAAAAAATTGACTAGTAAAAGTTATATAAACGCCAGTTCAGCTTAAAAAAATGGGCAATTCCATTAAAGGCTGACATCCAGAAGAAGGGAATCATCGAATTACGCATCTTTTTTTATTTTTGGTTAAGTTTTTGCCTTTTTACGGTATTTTCACGTTTAGAATTCAACTTAAGGAGGAAATCGAGGAGAAAGGAAGGAATTGGACGGCTCAAAATCACTAAGGTAGCTACCTTATAAAAATCGCAATTTTTTGTGTTTTTCAATTACTGGCAAATATCTAAGAAATATACTCGTATTTTGAGACAAAAAATTGACTAGTAAAAGTTATATAAACGCCAGTTCAGCTTAAAAAAATGGGCAATTCCATTAAAGGCTGACATCCAGAAGAAGGGAATCATCGAATTACGCATCTTTTTTTATTTTTGGTTAAGTTTTTGCCTTTTTACGGTATTTTCACGTTTAGAATTCAACTTAAGGAGGAAATCGAGGAGAAAGGAAGGAATTGGACGGCTCAAAATCACTACCTTATAAAAATCGAAATTTTTTGTGTTTTTCAATTACTGGCAAATATCTAAGAAATATACTCGTATTTTGAGACAAAAAATTGACTAGTAAAAGTTATATAAACGCCAGTTCAGCTTAAAAAAATGGGCAATTCCATTAAAGGCTGACATCCAGAAGAAGGGAATCATCGAATTACGCATCTTTTTTTATTTTTGGTTAAGTTTTTGCCTTTTTACGGTATTTTCACGTTTAGAATTCAACTTAAGGAGGAAATCGAGGAGAAAGGAAGGAATTGGACGGCTCAAAATCACTAAGGTAGCTACCTTATAAAAATCGCAATTTTTTGTGTTTTTGAATTACTGGCAAATATCTAAGAAATATACTCGTATTTTGAGACAAAAAATTGACTAGTAAAAGTTATATAAACGCCAGTTCAGCTTAAAAAAATGGGCAATTCCATTAAAGGCTGACATCCAGAAGAAGGGAATCATCGAATTACGCATCTTTTTTTATTTTTGGTTAAGTTTTTGCCTTTTTACGGTATTTTCACGTTTAGAATTCAACTTAAGGAGGAAATCGAGGAGAAAGGAAGGAATTGGACGGCTCAAAATCACTAAGGTAGCTACCTTATAAAAATCGCAATTTTTTGTGTTTTTCAATTACTGGCAAATATCTAAGAAATATACTCGTATTTTGAGACAAAAAATTGACTAGTAAAAGTTATATAAACGCCAGTTCAGCTTAAAAAAATGGGCAATTCCATTAAAGGCTGACATCCAGAAGAAGGGAATCATCGAATTACGCATCTTTTTTTATTTTTGGTTAAGTTTTTGCCTTTTTACGGTATTTTCACGTTTAGAATTCAACTTAAGGAGGAAATCGAGGAGAAAGGAAGGAATTGGACGGCTCAAAATCACTAAGGTAGCTACCTTATAAAAATCGCAATTTTTTGTGTTTTTCAATTACTGGCAAATATCTAAGAAATATACTCGTATTTTGAGACAAAAAATTGACTAGTAAAAGTTATATAAACGCCAGTTCAGCTTAAAAAAATGGGCAATTCCATTAAAGGCTGACATCCAGAAGAAGGGAATCATCGAATTACGCATCTTTTTTTATTTTTGGTTAAGTTTTTGCCTTTTTACGGTATTTTCACGTTTAGAATTCAACTTAAGGAGGAAATCCAGGAGAAAGGAAGGAATTGGACGGCTCAAAATCACTAAGGTAGCTACCTTATAAAAATCGCAATTTTTTGTGTTTTTCAATTACTGGCAAATATCTAAGAAATATACTCGTATTTTGAGACAAAAAATTGACTAGTAAAAGTTATATAAACGCCAGTTCAGCTTAAAAAAATGGGCAATTCCATTAAAGGCTGACATCCAGAAGAAGGGAATCATCGAATTACGCATCTTTTTTTATTTTTGGTTAAGTTTTTGCCTTTTTACGGTATTTTCACGTTTAGAATTCAACTTAAGGAGGAAATCCAGGAGAAAGGAAGGAATTGGACGGCTCAAAATCACTAAGGTAGCTACCTTATAAAAATCGCAATTTTTTGTGTTTTTGAATTACTGGCAAATATCTAAGAAATATACTCGTATTTTGAGACAAAAAATTGACTAGTAAAAGTTATATAAACGCCAGTTCAGCTTAAAAAAATGGGCAATTCCATTAAAGGCTGACATCCAGAAGAAGGGAATCATCGAATTACGCATCTTTTTTTATTTTTGGTTAAGTTTTTGCCTTTTTACGGTATTTTCACGTTTAGAATTCAACTTAAGGAGGAAATCGAGGAGAAAGGAAGGAATTGGACGGCTCAAAATCACTAAGGTAGCTACCTTATAAAAATCGCAATTTTTTGTGTTTTTGAATTACTGGCAAATATCTAAGAAATATACTCGTATTTTGAGACAAAAAATTGACTAGTAAAAGTTATATAAACGCCAGTTCAGCTTAAAAAAATGGGCAATTCCATTAAAGGCTGACATCCAGAAGAAGGGAATCATCGAATTACGCATCTTTTTTTATTTTTGGTTAAGTTTTTGCCTTTTTACGGTATTTTCACGTTTAGAATTCAACTTAAGGAGGAAATCGAGGAGAAAGGAAGGAATTGGACGGCTCAAAATCACTAAGGTAGCTACCTTATAAAAATCGCAATTTTTTGTGTTTTTGAATTACTGGCAAATATCTAAGAAATATACTCGTATTTTGAGACAAAAAATTGACTAGTAAAAGTTATATAAACGCCAGTTCAGCTTAAAAAAATGGGCAATTCCATTAAAGGCTGACATCCAGAAGAAGGGAATCATCGAATTACGCATCTTTTTTTATTTTTGGTTAAGTTTTTGCCTTTTTACGGTATTTTCACGTTTAGAATTCAACTTAAGGAGGAAATCGAGGAGAAAGGAAGGAATTGGACGGCTCAAAATCACTAAGGTAGCTACCTTATAAAAATCGCAATTTTTTGTGTTTTTCAATTACTGGCAAATATCTAAGAAATATACTCGTATTTTGAGACAAAAAATTGACTAGTAAAAGTTATATAAACGCCAGTTCAGCTTAAAAAAATGGGCAATTCCATTAAAGGCTGACATCCAGAAGAAGGGAATCATCGAATTACGCATCTTTTTTTATTTTTGGTTAAGTTTTTGCCTTTTTACGGTATTTTCACGTTTAGAATTCAACTTAAGGAGGAAATCGAGGAGAAAGGAAGGAATTGGACGGCTCAAAATCACTAAGGTAGCTACCTTATAAAAATCGCAATTTTTTGTGTTTTTGAATTACTGGCAAATATCTAAGAAATATACTCGTATTTTGAGACAAAAAATTGACTAGTAAAAGTTATATAAACGCCAGTTCAGCTTAAAAAAATGGGCAATTCCATTAAAGGCTGACATCCAGAAGAAGGGAATCATCGAATTACGCATCTTTTTTTATTTTTGGTTAAGTTTTTGCCTTTTTACGGTATTTTCACGTTTAGAATTCAACTTAAGGAGGAAATCGAGGAGAAAGGAAGGAATTGGACGGCTCAAAATCACTAAGGTAGCTACCTTATAAAAATCGCAATTTTTTGTGTTTTTGAATTACTGGCAAATATCTAAGAAATATACTCGTATTTTGAGACAAAAAATTGACTAGTAAAAGTTATATAAACGCCAGTTCAGCTTAAAAAAATGGGCAATTCCATTAAAGGCTGACATCCAGAAGAAGGGAATCATCGAATTACGCATCTTTTTTTATTTTTGGTTAAGTTTTTGCCTTTTTACGGTATTTTCACGTTTAGAATTCAACTTAAGGAGGAAATCGAGGAGAAAGGAAGGAATTGGACGGCTCAAAATCACTAAGGTAGCTACCTTATAAAAATCGCAATTTTTTGTGTTTTTCAATTACTGGCAAATATCTAAGAAATATACTCGTATTTTGAGACAAAAAATTGACTAGTAAAAGTTATATAAACGCCAGTTCAGCTTAAAAAAATGGGCAATTCCATTAAAGGCTGACATCCAGAAGAAGGGAATCATCGAATTACGCATCTTTTTTTATTTTTGGTTAAGTTTTTGCCTTTTTACGGTATTTTCACGTTTAGAATTCAACTTAAGGAGGAAATCGAGGAGAAAGGAAGGAATTGGACGGCTCAAAATCACTAAGGTAGCTACCTTATAAAAATCGCAATTTTTTGTGTTTTTGAATTACTGGCAAATATCTAAGAAATATACTCGTATTTTGAGACAAAAAATTGACTAGTAAAAGTTATATAAACGCCAGTTCAGCTTAAAAAAATGGGCAATTCCATTAAAGGCTGACATCCAGAAGAAGGGAATCATCGAATTACGCATCTTTTTTTATTTTTGGTTAAGTTTTTGCCTTTTTACGGTATTTTCACGTTTAGAATTCAACTTAAGGAGGAAATCGAGGAGAAAGGAAGGAATTGGACGGCTCAAAATCACTAAGGTAGCTACCTTATAAAAATCGCAATTTTTTGTGTTTTTGAATTACTGGCAAATATCTAAGAAATATACTCGTATTTTGAGACAAAAAATTGACTAGTAAAAGTTATATAAACGCCAGTTCAGCTTAAAAAAATGGGCAATTCCATTAAAGGCTGACATCCAGAAGAAGGGAATCATCGAATTACGCATCTTTTTTTATTTTTGGTTAAGTTTTTGCCTTTTTACGGTATTTTCACGTTTAGAATTCAACTTAAGGAGGAAATCGAGGAGAAAGGAAGGAATTGGACGGCTCAAAATCACTAAGGTAGCTACCTTATAAAAATCGCAATTTTTTGTGTTTTTCAATTACTGGCAAATATCTAAGAAATATACTCGTATTTTGAGACAAAAAATTGACTAGTAAAAGTTATATAAACGCCAGTTCAGCTTAAAAAAATGGGCAATTCCATTAAAGGCTGACATCCAGAAGAAGGGAATCATCGAATTACGCATCTTTTTTTATTTTTGGTTAAGTTTTTGCCTTTTTACGGTATTTTCACGTTTAGAATTCAACTTAAGGAGGAAATCGAGGAGAAAGGAAGGAATTGGACGGCTCAAAATCACTAAGGTAGCTACCTTATAAAAATCGCAATTTTTTGTGTTTTTGAATTACTGGCAAATATCTAAGAAATATACTCGTATTTTGAGACAAAAAATTGACTAGTAAAAGTTATATAAACGCCAGTTCAGCTTAAAAAAATGGGCAATTCCATTAAAGGCTGACATCCAGAAGAAGGGAATCATCGAATTACGCATCTTTTTTTATTTTTGGTTAAGTTTTTGCCTTTTTACGGTATTTTCACGTTTAGAATTCAACTTAAGGAGGAAATCGAGGAGAAAGGAAGGAATTGGACGGCTCAAAATCACTAAGGTAGCTACCTTATAAAAATCGCAATTTTTTGTGTTTTTCAATTACTGGCAAATATCTAAGAAATATACTCGTATTTTGAGACAAAAAATTGACTAGTAAAAGTTATATAAACGCCAGTTCAGCTTAAAAAAATGGGCAATTCCATTAAAGGCTGACATCCAGAAGAAGGGAATCATCGAATTACGCATCTTTTTTTATTTTTGGTTAAGTTTTTGCCTTTTTACGGTATTTTCACGTTTAGAATTCAACTTAAGGAGGAAATCGAGGAGAAAGGAAGGAATTGGACGGCTCAAAATCACTAAGGTAGCTACCTTATAAAAATCGCAATTTTTTGTGTTTTTCAATTACTGGCAAATATCTAAGAAATATACTCGTATTTTGAGACAAAAAATTGACTAGTAAAAGTTATATAAACGCCAGTTCAGCTTAAAAAAATGGGCAATTCCATTAAAGGCTGACATCCAGAAGAAGGGAATCATCGAATTACGCATCTTTTTTTATTTTTGGTTAAGTTTTTGCCTTTTTACGGTATTTTCACGTTTAGAATTCAACTTAAGGAGGAAATCGAGGAGAAAGGAAGGAATTGGACGGCTCAAAATCACTAAGGTAGCTACCTTATAAAAATCGCAATTTTTTGTGTTTTTGAATTACTGGCAAATATCTAAGAAATATACTCGTATCTTAAGACAAAAAATTGACTAGTAAAAGTAATATAAACGGCAGTTCAGCTTAAAAAATTTTGGAATTCTATTAAAGGCTGACATCCAGAAGAAGGGAATCATCAAATCGAGCATCTTCTTTACTTTTAGTTAAGTTTTTATCATTTTAACGTATTTTTAAGTTTGGAATTCAATTAAAGGAGAAATTTAATGAGAACGGAAGGAATCTGGCGGTTAAAAATCACTAAGGTAGGTACCTTACCAAAATCGCAATTTTTCATGTTATTTAATAAATTGGCAAATATATAAGAAATATACGTCTATGCTCCCGTAAAAAATTTAAAAAAGTTCTAAATGTAAAAAAAGTTAAGTGCCTGAGCGTTTTTCTAATGGATTATTTTTATTCCATAAATAAATGTGGTCAGAGTTCCTGTGCAGTGCCTGAATCATATGTCTAACAGAGCTATGTTATTATTTTGACAGAAGCCTGTTAAATCATGTGGTTTGTGTCCGGGGTGATAAATTTCGAAATTTAACTTAACACACTTTAATTTAAGTTTGTATGATTCAATAGGCACCAGCGAATCTATTGGCAGTTGTTCAACAGGAGTTCTTGGATCAGAATGATGCAATTGCATATGCTACGGATTCCATCGAGCTCCCTCTATAAAGAGACCATTTTAAAATAAATTTAAATAAATTTAAGACTAAATTTAAAAATAATTCCATTTATTGGCCTCAAAATAAGCCCTATATATTTATAATATATCGATGTAGATCCCTTCGGTTTGACAACATAGAAAATCACACTAGGCTTTGCAAGTCATAAAGTATCGTTTAACGCCAGAACAACGATTTTTATTTGAGCATAATCTGCTTAGTGAGCAAATTATTCGTGCACTTATTGATCGTTTGATACCGAAGAGAATATTACAAAGAATTGGAAAAAACGGCGTAATGTCTACCTGTAGTCGTTTGAAACTTGTCGACGTTTGTCTTTGAAGCACATTAAAAATTTTACGCAAGAATGTTGACTTATAGCGTAAGCACACTACAGGGTTAATACGCATTAAAAAGTTGTTAATTTCAAAATTAAATAATCTTTTTTTTAAATAGAAAAAAGATTTCAAACTCGTTTCAAAAAAATTAAAAATATTTTATTTGAATAACTTGTTTTGTAAATTTTTATGGTAACTATTTTGGTTTCTGTAATTTTTAAAAGTACGATTTTAATGCGAATAATTTGGTGTGAATAAGTTTTATTCAAATTAGTTCTCATTTCTAAATGCTTATAAAAATCTTTCATTCAGTCAATAATGTGCTTGATCAAAAGCTATTACACTTAATACACAGATTAGTTCAAAAAAGTGTACAATATTTTACAGCAATAAGACTTTGTAACACCAAAAAAGGTTGAATTATAGGAAATTCTTAAATTTCCTTTAAATAATTGTGGCAGGCATATTTCTAAATTAAAGAATCTTCTAAGCCCAAAGAAGACTGTTTCCTTCTTAGCAACTTTGTTTTCGCATTTGCCCCTATATATTTTATTTATTTACAAATTGCAAATAATAAATTGTAACACTGATGATTGTCACAGGAGGATAAAACAAAGCAACAAAAACAAGAATCAAAGTAAAAAGAAATAAAAAGTACTTGAAATTTAACATAGTATGAGTATATTTGCTTTAAAGTTCTAATGATAACTAGGAAGACGATATTAATATGATGACGGCCACGATGATGGCAGGCAGTGTTGATTGCAAACATGCTCTTCCTCATTCACGTACAAAGAGATGACAGTAGAAAATATTACACACTGATGATTATTTCCAGGATAAAAATTAAAATATTTTTATCCCATAAAACGTCGAGGAAAAAAAACCGAGCTGGAAATAAAATACAAATAATAGTACTACGACTGTAGTAATAACACAAGGAAAAAAAATCAGCAAAATATAACAACAACAGCAACAATGGGAAATAAAAGTAAAGCTTTGTGAAAACTTTTCATCAAAAAATCACCAACGGCTAAATAAACGGACAGATAGAAAATACTGTATGGGAAAAAAATATGAAAATAAAAAATTAAAGCAAATGCATACAAAAAAAAAATAACAAAAACAAGTATAGTAAATAAAAATGCAGAGGCAAGGATACAGCCGCGCAAACCCATATACACACACACACACACAGAGAGAGAGAGAGAAAGGCATTAATATATAAAAATGACAAATGAAAGATACTACCGTGCTTATCATTTTCTGGTTTCATTTTAAAAAAGGTTTTACTTTAAACTTAAGTTTATCATAACTACTGTAAATAAAGCAGGTTCTGGTAAGCATTGAAGCCAAAACTATAAATCAATTAAAATTCCCGTGTTATATAAAAGATATTTTATAGTAAAGTAGCATTGATCCCATGCTAAATATTGTTGCATCGAAAACCAATGACAGAAAAGATTACAATAGGGTATTACAAAAGTTTGCGATTTTCAGTTTCAGTTTGCGAAGTACCAAAAAAAAATATTAATTTAATACGGATTTACATAAAGTTTCAATATAATTTGAATCAAAAAAGAATTTTTTCTTTCTAATTAATAAAACCATTTTGGTGAACTGGAAAGCATATACTACTATTATCTATTTGATTGCCAATTGATTGATCAGAAAACTTAAGAACATCACTGAAATCATTTATTTCTGTAATTAAGAACATTCCTCGATCTGTAGCAGCTGCCTAAAGTCCTAAGAACGTAGACAACTACTTGCTACCGACAATATCGTATCATTAATAGATAGCTAGTAGTAGGCATCGCATTAAAATCATTTGTTTATTTAGCCTGTTTCACGCTTTACATTTTTTTGTTTTGGTATTAAATTTCTTTAACTGATATATGTAGACCATCTTGACTCATGACGAGCAGGATAAGTTTTTCAAATAATTGTATATTATTAGCCTCGTTATTTTTACCAATTTAACACTATTCCACGAAACGTTCTTTAGCTGCAAATGCTGTAAATGCAACAGCATTAAACAAAGACCAAGCACACATTTTTCTATTTACTATTCCTTTTCAAGTGCTGATGCAATAAAGTGCAAATTACTCAGAGGCGTAAGCAAGTAACAGCAAATATAACAAAAACAAAAATTACTGCTCTAGAATTTATAAACCTGTATCATTTACACACTCATACACACATAACGTATACGTCATACAAGCACATTTGTGTCAGCCTCTATACATGCTGGTATGTATTCGTACCAGTGGTAAAGTCTCACCCAGCAAACAAAGCATTTGCTAAATCTGTACGATTCTTCATGCTGAATTTCACTTCAATAAATAATTATTAGCTTAAAGTAAATACTTAAAAATTGAGCTGGAGCCAAATTAGTGTACTGCTATGATTGCACTTTTGTAATTCTCAATATGGGCATACATCCATATATCTGTATATAACCTCTCGATGGTATAGTGGTTAGCATACCCGGCTGTTACGCAGGTGTCAGGGGTTCAATTCCCCGGGGAGCCAGAAGCCAAGAGCCTCAGTAGCCAGTGTTTCTACACAATATTGCAATCATATAATTGTAATATTTGGTAAATAAATAAATAAATAATCATATCTGTATGTATGCATGCACTGCAATTAATTTGGTGTTCTTTGCAAATAAGTTTTTGTTACTATACTAGCAAATATGTCTTCAAGGATTTACTTTAAACTAAATAAATTGGCATATAAGCAGAGTAAAAATTACAAGAGATTTTAGAAAAACCAATTGTTTTATACAGCAAAAGAATATATCGATGAGAATTTTAGCCTTGACAAGAAGTAGGGGAATATTTTCATAATACTTTGACTTTTCAATGTGGACATGGAGGTGACAAAGCTTTTCTGGGAATTAAGGAGCTAAAACTTGTGTACCATGAAGAATTTGTTCTCGTTTTTTTCTGCTATCATGACGGTAAAGGAATTTTCAATCTGGATAAATAATTATTTCTGTGAAACAGTGGAAGCTCTGCATAAGCAAAAACTTTGTCCCATAATTCCTCAAATTTTACAGTATACAGCTGAAACTCAATTTTATTAAGATTTTCATTTAAAACGATTATTAATTTCATAATGACTTGATGTGCTTGTTGGTTATTTAGTTGCATGTAGTAGCACGCTACAGTGACTAAGTTCTGTTCACTTCCATGAATAAATGATTTGTTGTGGTTGTAATATATATTTTTTTTGTCACCATTTCAGTTTATATTTTATTTTTATTTTTATTTTTATTTTTAAGCCTGATGAAAAAGTTAGCCGCCTCTAGCACGAGTAGTCTTTAGAACCATAATTTTTCGTTGATGATGTGGGTAGTGGTGTACGAAGTGGTTTAGAATGGTTTTTTGTATGGATTTTAAAATTTATTTCCTATTTTTTTAATATTTGTAATGCTTATTTTTCACCGAAGTTTTTTTTTATTCATATTTATTTCAAATTCCTTTGTTTTCATTCCTTTGTGTGAATGTGTGAGCATATTCTCTTTTTAAACTCAACGTGGGTATGATTTCAATTCCTGAATTACTGTTTAAAAAATTAATAAAAGCCTCGTACAATTCAAATTTCATACTCTTTTTTTTCTATGCTTCTCTGCTTCATTGTTGTAGTTGTACGCAATAGCTTCTATTGTGTGCAGAGATTTGCGGTAGTTTGGTGATTGTATGCTTGTATTTGTACATCTGTCTGTTTGTAGGATACGTGCAGTCGGCCGGATTTTATAAGTCCAATGTTTAAGTTGGTTGTTTGGTTAGAATTTTGTGGCCACAAAAATACCAAAACCCTAACAATGACATCCTTGTTCTTACAATCTAAGCTGGAACAACAATAGTAACGAGAAGAAGAGAATTGCAACTATCAGCAG
This sequence comes from Ormia ochracea, assembly GCA_963402855.1. NCBI lineage: Eukaryota > Metazoa > Arthropoda > Insecta > Diptera > Tachinidae > Ormia > Ormia ochracea. The sequence goes on from OY727109.1 coordinate 52,799,768, forward strand.
AACGAGTAATAGATACTACAACAACAAATAAAAAAAATAATTTAATAAATAACAAATAGCAAACAAATTTAGATATCAAATAGTTTTCTTATTTAAAATTAAAAGCTTAAATAGTAATAAAATCCGAACAACTTTTTTTTTGAAAGTAAAAGTGCCGGCATATTTTATTTAGTTTACAGCTGAGTGGCAATTTAAAATTATTATTACCATAATTATAGAATTAAAATAAGTAATAAGATTTCACAATATTGTGAAAACGAAATTAGATGATATTGATGTGGCGAATATGTATGTATGTGGTTTCAACAGAACGGTGTAACATGCCATACAGCGTGTAAAATGATGTAATTACTGCATGAGACTTACACAGGACTTGTATTAAAATGTGTTTCAGTGATCGAAGTTGGTCCGCATATTCAGATTTATGCAGTTTTATGTCAAGTAGCCCACAAGTAGCCCACAAGTAGCCTTGCTTTAACCAACATTCAGCCAAATGTATGCAAAATTGTCATGTAAAATTTCGTCAAAATAGTGGATCTTTGAGAGCATTTCTGCAATGTGTTATTCCATAAATAACTCTATCCAGTGAACTTTATGATTCAATAAAAGAAGAACAATTAAAAAACTGGAACCTGTGTTTTCTATTTAATTAAAATTTTGCATTACTTTTTGGACACACTTCATATATGAGTATGATATTTATTAAATCATTGGATTTAAAAAATTAAATAATTTTAAGAAGATTACTTGGATTTTGAGTTCTCAAGCACGACATTTAAAGTGTCAAGTGACCACCACACGTGTGAATAAATTTAATGTACGGTTTTGGAATTGTAAGATCCTGAACAAAATTTGCCAGAGCCTGACACAGAAGCGTAATCTTTAGGAATTTAGATTTTACTTTTTAAGGTTCTGTATTTCGTTGAGCATTCATAAGTCTAAAAACTAAACTCACGATTAAAAGACTTTATAAATGATGTCTTCATGAGCACAATAGCACTCCTTCAAAAGATATGAAATACACGTAAGCCAAGGCAGCTTTATATTGCAGTAACGTGAAAGTAACGTTGCAGTGCAGTAACGTGAAAAAAATTGTGAATAATCAGAAATTTTCCAATCCCAAAGTGCTTAAGATTATTTTAACTTTATTTCTTCATTTTGGTTTTACATTCTGCGCTTCTAATTAAATCATTTATATGTTTTAGTCTATTACTTAAAGTATACAAGACGTATTCATGGTCATTCCTTAATAAGTAAAGATTTTGTCTTGAAAATAAATATGTAAGTAAATTAAAATAAGAACTTTACATAGGAATTATTTGAAAAGTAAAGTATCACAGACGAAGAATAACAATGTTTAGAATGGGATGTATTATAATGGCTATAGCTCTCCTATCGAGAAGCCAGCAGCATCTACATATGCTTATATATGTATATGCATATATATGAAAGTATGCGCTAATGTACGTAGTATCTTATTTTCTAAAGATTTCAAGAGCTTTTCTGGTGTGGCTGCCAAAAAAATTGTTTATTTTCTTATACTCCTAGAATACAAAATAAATAGTTACATTCATAAATAAATATAATTTTATGATGACAGTTTTCATCAAAACAAGGCCAGGTTTGGCAAAAATAAATTGTGCTTAAAGCAATAAAAGCTATTTGTCCCTGCGTTTCTAAATAAAGAATTTCTGTTTCTTTTCTTCTTGCATAAAAATTCTTATCGTTTTTTCACTTGGCTTTTGCTTAATGAAGTCACCTTTATTAAGCAAAAGAACCCCCATTCAATTGGGGATGCTTATGGCGTTAACACCCTTTACTTCTTACCATTTCATCTATTTTTCTTGCCCGGGGCTTTCCAAGCAACAAAATTTATTTTAGTAATTATATTTAAATGCTTCCAACTTCATATTTTCTTATTTCACCCTTCCCTGTCACCCCCAACAACATACTTTTGCAACTTTTTAATAGATTTTCACTTCCTGACACATCATAACCTATAAATAATTTTCCTATTTTCTTTCATTTTTGTTGCTGGTAAATTTATTAATTATTTTGCTTTTTGTTACAACAACTGCAACAACAGCAGCTTGTTGCCATAAAATTAATTAATTTTAATAAAAACTTAAATAGTGTAAAATGTATGAGATGAAAATATATAGGGTGTTGAATTTTCGGGGTGTGATGTATTGAAATCAACTGTACATGTACGAGTACATGATTATTTAAATTTCCTTTTATGCACACGTATTCAAATTATAATATTAAGATCTGCTAGCATTTCAAAATATGAATACAAGTTTCATATACATTTTCATATAATAATTGCATAATTAATTTTTATAATAATTGAAATTCTTTTGTAATTATTATTTTATATCCTTTTTATTCACTTTCGATTCTCACTCTCGCAGGGTGTTACCATAAGTAATGCGTAGCCTTTGGAAGCTATTATTTCGAATTATGTACATTATATTGCGGTTAACTCTCCTAGCAATAACAGCACCATTTAAGTTAGTGATACGTCAGAGGTTGGGGAATATGATATTTAAAAATATCTTTTTGTATAATTTTAATTTTGTATTTAAATGTGGTAATCTTGAAGATTCTTTAAGAATTATAAGGTTTGGTTGATCCTTTTTTATTTTGTTACAATAAAATTGTAGCTTTCCCAGGGTCACAACATAAAACTATGACAAGAAATGTGACTTTGCGCTTCTATTTATATTGTAATAATTTTTAATATTGAATTTATTTAACAACAATTTTTATTTGTTAAATTTAATTTATTTTTTTTTATTAAGTTATCTATTAGAAACAAGTTATCAATCGGCATTTGGCATTTGTGTTTAAGTAGAGGATTTTTTAATTGAACTAAAGCTGGAATAGTCAATGTAATCCTTTAACTAATTACCATTCAGTTAAATACTTAATTTTGTTAATTCGTGCTGATTTACATGAGAAGAAGTGTTAGTAGCATTTGACTTGTTTGTATACGATACAAGTACTCATAAATAGTATAGTATAGATTTTTTGATTTTTTCATCAGATCTTGAACTTAAATCAAAGTTCATTGTTAGTTTCACGCCCTTAAAAAGACGTTAAACAGAACTAAAAATATCTTTATGAAGAGAGGCATGTGACCAACTTGAGTTCTACTAAGCGTGTGTTCCTTTTTTGAAAATGCCTAAAGTAAAGTATGCAAGCTTGATAAGCAGCCTGCAGAAAACATTAACCAAGGAATCCATTAAAACACTTATAATAAAATTGCGTATGTATTTGCATTTATCGTCCAATATAAGGATACAGTAGGAATAGGCAAAAACAAAAAGGAAAATAAGTAGGAACAGACTAAAGCGAACGGCAAGGGCACTTCATTTGTTTGCTTATATATAAATGAACATTAATGCTTACGGTGACATTCTAACTCTTTTTTTCTCCAAACACAAAATTGTATATGTTTGTATTTAGGAAAGGATTCGCAGCTCATACAAACACATCTAAGACCACCCAATCATCCCCCTGTGCGACTGTGAATAAGATTTCTTCTTTATTTTAAAGGGAAAAAGTGGAATCTACTTGAAAAATGCATTTCCTCGCTTAATGGCAACCAGTATGTCATACTGGTCGGTAGTAACAATTAAAAGTGGTGCGAGGCGTATCTACTTGTACGTAGTAGATGTTACGTGCATACTGCATATGCGCTTATACTTAATATGGACTGGTACCGAAGGAAGGGGAATTCATAAGCAATATTTTTATATGAGTACGTGCAAGCATACTTTACTTGACTTAACTTCGAACCGCTATTGATATTAAAATTATTCGCAAAGCGTTACGCAAACAATAATATATATGTAGATATGCAATTGCCTTGCCATTCTGAAAGTGCTACAAATATAAATCTATACAGTGAAAGTTCACTTCTTTACATTTAATATTTATATAGGCCATCTATATATGTATATATGCTTTAAATTATTTTTTTTTATTATGTCGCCATGACTTTATAAAATTATTAAATCATTGATTTTATTACATATATGGACCGAAGTTATTTATTTCCGTAGCTGAAATTGTTTCACAAAATCTTGTAAACTTTAAGCGGTTTTATCTTATTTATATCTCACATAAGTAGCAGGAAAATTGCAAAGCCGAATTTAGACAATTACTGTCCAAAGATTTTGTTCGTATCAGTGGGGTCGGCAAGTTGAAGTGTCTAAACTCCTAAAAAAAAACTTAAAGCAGATCTGGAGATATTCGTCAATAGCTGTATGATTCATTGTACATTTGTGGCACTGTATCACCAAAGTCTTCCCTAACACTTCACCATACATATTATATTTTACTTTTACACAAGCTGATAAAGATAATTTGAATAAAAAATAATCAGAATGGCTACAGTTTAATAGTAAAGTATCCAATAAGCAATAAAACCGAAGTACTTTTTAATGAATAATACAATAACTTGAAAGTAATCAGAATTATAGGGTACATATCCAGGCCTTATGTATGCAACAATTTTTTATAATACAAATCTTCTTACCACAAAACTACTTTAAGGAATGTAGATATTTGGCTTTCGATAGGGATGTTTTGGAAGTGGAAATTGTTATAACTGCATTAGTTATTAAATACAATATTTTTATTTTTAAAAAAGAAGGTTTGTATCAAAACCACGACTAGAACGTAAGCAAGACCACTCATGTATAGTAGCATTTATTAAGAATTGGCATTTTTTTCTAATGCAGAAAGAATTTGGTTTAAAAATGCTCAGTACTCCAGTTGACATTTCAAGCTCCATAAGTTTAGCTTTCATAGTAGTTAACCGAATGTTTTGATTTCCATTATAGTGGTATAGAATCCATATTGAATTTTGAAAGGGGAGCACGAAGTTTTTAAAACATGCTCAAGACTATGGGACAATGGAATGCTATTAAGGGCGGTACAACTTTTACTCTCACAAATGCTCTCTGCTCTTCTGAAGCTTAAATGATTTGATTGGCCAATTTCAGTATTCCGGGTTCAAAACTCGCCACTAATAAAACAAGTGAAAATAGTAGAAATTATTTCTTATTATTTAAATTAACTCTATTCTGAAAAATTATAATGCAACCGAATAGAATTTTTTTTAATACATTAAAATTGTTATCTCGAGCTTTCAGCGCGTGCGAATGCACCTTATCAAGGAACATACATCTCTTAAAAAAAAACGTTTCGCCAAATATTTTATGAACCAACAGGCATGTTTCAGTTGTACGACATGTGAAAGAGCCAGAAATTAAATGCACAAATAACTTCATCCATAAAAGAATGATATATGTATATGTATACGAGTATATATGTAAGGAGTCTACCAAATAAATAAACATAAAAATTCATGGAAATGTGCGACGAGCTCATTACTTGAATTTATTTAGCACTTAACAAAATGTTTTATTGCCAAGTTGTGCTCAAATGCAGCACAGACTGGCTGCAAAAAAATTCTACTAGAAAATACACCTACAACTTTGGCATTAAAATGCAGAAGAAAATAAAAATTCATCCGACATTTTTTATTTTCATTGTTTTTTCTTTTCGTTTAGGCAAATATTAAGATTCTATGGTTAATCCTTTAAGTAGGGGAAATTTATCGTTTGAAATTGTAATGCAACAGGATTGTAGTTCGTTACTAAAAGGATTTTTTAATATTTTAGAATTAATTTGAAGAAGTCACCGTACTTGCAACAGTTTTTCATTTAAATAATTTACTCAACTTTAAAAATGATATTTTTAAAAGGATATTGTGGCTCCTTGGAAATTGTTTGCTGGATACGTTCTATTTTATTGTGATGAAAATTCAATTTTTAAATAAATGGGAGAGAGATGTTAGTTTATTTATTTCAAATTTATCATATTAAAAGGAGCGACTAAAGGAAGAAAGGAATTTAAATCTCCTGTTTACTAAATTTTTTTAAGTATCTTAATAGTAACACCGCAACAGAAGCTGCTTTCGGAGAGATTTTATTAAGCAGAATAGGATGCATAGTGAAGACTAATGTCCTACGAAATTATTCTCATCCGTAATCAAAACCTTCCGCTTTAAAAAGATTAAGCTTTCAACACTCAATCTTACTCATGACCTCACAATGCACTGCTGAAGCACATATTTTTATTGCCGTAAATAGCAAAAGCAAAAGTTATATATTTAAATAAATGTTTAAGATTGTATTTTAGTTGTTGAAACAATGCAAATAAACATGTTAATTGTTTCTTCTTTTTCTTTTAAACAACTATTATAACTCGAAAAATCCAGAAGTAGAAAAAATATAAAAGAAGCAACTGTTATTCATAAAATAATATTGCGTTTTTATTTGAAAACTCTCCTTACATTTTGTTCGCATTTAGTTCATTTACATGCCAAAGACAGAATGTATCACATAAATAAAGCAGCTTAAGTTGTTAAAACAGCAATAGCAGCAGCGGCTAAATCCTTAATATCCTTTTTAGGCATGTTATCGTGTTTGCAGTTGTTTGTTTGGCTAATGCAAGTATGAGTACTTGTGGGTGACATTGTGCAGTGCATAAAACCAATCTTAAATGGGTTCTCAGCTGTTGTAGCCTGAAATAATAATAATTTTTATTTACATTTTTGATACTCATACTTTTAAACTGAAACCGTTTTTGCCGATTATTTTTTATATTATTCCCTCTCAGTCTCTGTTGCCTTCCCAGCCACCTCATCCGGACACCCAAGCGGTTATTTCGTGCCCGCAAATTGTTGCACAGCAGTTAGGAATTGTTCTCATATAAAAATAAACATTTCTATTATGCCGTATACTATTTCGTTTTACTTAAATAATTTCCGCTTCCTGCTAGACGCTGCTATTTGGAAGTTGTGTTAATAGTTTGAATTAAAATGTCTAATAACAATGAAAGAGATATACGAAGAAAGTTGTAACATTCATTTATGGTATTTAAATTAATACAAAATTGCCTATACCGAAATTTGCCTGATATAGATGTTCCATGAAGTTTTCGCTAGAAGAAATTAAATACTAAAAACTATATTAAATTATTTATTCATCTGTTCAAACTGCTCTTTCGAACGAACAATTTACATGGCAGCCCTAGATCATTCTGAAAATTGATGACCAACTTGTTAGAATTAGATAAATTTTTGCCCCATCGCAAGTCTTTGCAAGATTTTTAAATGTAAATTGAAAATAAAATTAAATAAAAAATTTTATATATTTTTGAAATAGCAATAATTTGTAAATTACAGTTACGGTGTAACAATTACACAATTATAATTCCTTTAGTTGTAAAGAAATTTGAAGAATTAAAAATAAAAAATATATTTATAACAAAGAAAAAAAATTAACTAATTTATTTTTAATTACAAAATAAATAAGATGAATTTCATGCACAATTATGATCAAGGGGTATCAGTGTAAGCTCTATGCAAGTCTTCAGATAATTGACTTCTCCCACTTTAGTTCTCCCATTTTTCTAGAACAAGTGATTATGGGCCATCTTCACTTTATAAAAAAGTAGCTCCTTGTAAGCTTAAAACCCGAATATATCTATTACAAATATTTTAACTTATTTGCAAGTCTTACCTTAACACAGTCTCAGTAGTCAAAAGAATTATTTTTATCTAAAACTATATAGTCCCGAGCAAAATGTTATCATTATCCAAAATTCCTAATAATTTTGAAAATATCTTTTTATAATAGCTGCAACAAAAGTCAGTGGAATTTTTTTAAAAAATCCAACTCTTACCAATTCTTTTTTACCAGTTCTTAACTGCACAACTGGAAAGTAAAACAATAGAAAAGATTTTCATATATTTAATACTCGTATTAGAGCCCCAAAAAATTGGTGCAAGTATTACATATACTCGTATCATCACTTTAATAACTAATTTATATACGACTATAAATAATTAATTACAAGTACGTTAGCAACACTGGGCAGCAGAGCATGTACATTGCGGGCGAAGCAGTACTAATGACCAAATGCATCTTGTCATTGGTGTACACTCACACATTCAACAGTTTTAAAAAGTAGCGGAAGCAACATTTGGTTCCTATAACTGTATTAATATGGAAATAAGCTTAGTATTTATGAGGCTTTTTGTAACTCCCTTATACCCATAATGTTCACTTTATTTATATTTAAATTGGTTATGCAGGGTACTAGGGAGAGCCCAGTATCATCCACAACTTTGAAACTTCTTTATTTGCGTTTTGCTGTTATTTTAAGAATTTCCTTGCAATATAATTGAAGTAGATTGTGTGTGTGTACTGAATTGTGGTTAAGATATCATAGTGGCGTAATAAATTCAACTCTCTATGTTTTTCATCCGTGTTTTTTTTTTATTTATAAAATTATTGATTTTTTTTTTTACAAATATGAATTTATTGAATATGCGTATGTGTGCAATTGGCATTTATGGAAGAGGCTTAAAAAAATTGTTGCTTGTGTTGCAGACATTATTGGAAGTGATTGATATCTATTGTCACACTGAAGCACTTCATATGGATACAAAACAAATCTACTCGTACATATGAGTGCAAATGCTTACTTAAAGCAATTCACATATGTGTGGGTTACACACACACTTACATGCGTACATTCATGCGTATGGATATTGGAATATACGTGACACAAATAAGTATTTCATAACTGCCAAATTAAGGATGATTGACAATTTCATTTTGCAAATAATCTTAGACCGTGTAATGTACAGTACTCGTATTGTGTCAAAAATTAAATTATTGAAAATAGCATTTATGTAGGAAAAACAGGAATAATTTTCTTTATTTACTGCAGGATCTGTCATGCTGAAATAATAGTAATAAATTTCATGTTACCAGTAATAATAATAAAAACCGCCAATTAATATCACATAGGAGTGTAAACATTATACGTGTGATATCTAAGAGATGCAAGTTATGCATTCTGAAGATAGCAGGATATGCGTCTGCATTGGTGCTAATAAAGTTTTAACACTCAGCTATTTCATAATATGGAAAAAGCAAGGTCGTCATAAAATTCATAAACTTTTTCTTCAATATTTTAAAATTTTAGTTTTACAACTTTTATTATCCGTGTTGTTTTTTTATGTTGAATAAAATAACAGTGCAATCATTTTAAGCTCTAATACTTCATAATTCTTTTTACACTGACAGAACAATAATGTTAAATTCTTCTACTGGCATCAACGATTTTATTCATTTAAAAAAAATCCGTTTCCCTTGGCGACAAATACGAAGGCGTACAGATATCAATAATTATGCAGGCGTCTGGATGTGATGGCAACACAGAAAAGAGTATATTCTAGTTTCTCCAAAAACAAGATAATTAATATTTTTTATTTTAAATTAAAAGCTTAAGTAAATACAAATGAAATCTCTATTGATAATTTACTAATCAAAACATCTCCATAACCACCTTCCTGAAGAAGACTGCTCTTGTTAAAAAATGGATTTTACTTGTTTTTGAATTATTTTTTATGTATTTTTGACACCTTGTAAATAGAATTAATATTATAGTATTGTATTTAATTTTGTATAGTATTTTTTTATTATTATGGAATTAGTGGAAATAAGGCCCACCTGCCATGGTATATTGAATGCATTATTCGCTAATTAATAAATATTTTCATTTTAATACATATTTGTGCTAATTCCCCTTTTAATTTATTAATTTCCCTCTTAATTCTTTTGGCCTTATTTAATTTTTCACCTTGTAATATCTGTCACAACATTTAAAAGAAAATGTATTTTTCCAAAAAAATGTTTCTTAAAGAAAGAAAGAATCCTTCGTCGTATTTATATTGCAGGTGTTCAAGTTGTTGCCAAAAAAAAAATTTTTTATAACATATTAATGATCGATATAGATCGTCGGTGTCAAATAGAAAGGCCCTAACTGAATATAGAATGAAATTGCTAAAAAAATCTATTGCAAAAAAAAAAAAAAATAAAGCCTGACTAAATATTGTCCTTATTTCCAAATTCAATGCCATTCCCATAATTACAAATATAAATTGAAATAAAAGACATTTTCAAAAACAGCAAAAAATTCTACTCGGCTGCCATTATCATCAGAAGGATATATACGATTAGTGCAGTTTGCACTTAAGAAGTCTGTTAATGAACTTTAAAAATTACACAAAATATTTATAAATGAGTGGGGAAATACTTGTGCTTTGGCCACATTTGAAGCCATGCTGTTAATGATGCTGCTTTTGATGTTGACTGTTGCTCCTGATGCAACTGCAAATACAAACTCGCTTGCTTGTTCATAATGGTTTTAGTAGCAACCCCAGCAGTAGCAAGAGTGGCTTTTGTCTTCATGTTGGATATGAATTTTTTACAACATTGTGCTGAGCTCTTCTTTATCTTTTTAGCACTTGTGTTAAATTAAAGTTGTTTTGTGTCTAAACTTGATCTCTGAGTGAAAAACTTTTGGACTAGTTAGAACGAGCGCTTGCTAGAACTGAAAAATGGCTAAGGCTGGAAAAGTTAATGGATATGACGAATGAATATGACGAATGGAACTACTTTGTACCATCTCTGGTACTCGCCATATATAAATATAATAAATTGTCATTACAATTATATGATTATTGCATATATAATTTAAATTGTTGTTTCCAATGGTAATCTTTAGAATATATTATTCTTTAAAACTATTAAATTCATTTATTATTGCAAATAGATTGCAAATAAAAATACTTAAAAAAATATAGAAGAACGTGGCCTGCCTTACCACTCCTCTTTACAAAGCTTCTTTGTGTGCTCGTATTGTCATTTATTCACATATTTTTCACATATTTCGGCTGAATATTATCTATGTAGATAATTTGAAGTAAGAACATGTAAGAAGTACTTGCTCTTGGTGGGCTGGAGGAATGCTAAACTCAACTATATCTTGGCTGATTTATTTGGTGATACTATCGATAGATATTTAAAACTTTTTAAACTTGCAATCATCACGTCGAATCAATAAATGATTTATTTGCAAATAATATATATGAAGAAACCATTTTTTTTTTGCCATTGCAATATTTCTGCTTTATGTGCATGTATAGGAGAACACTTTGCGCAGTAGGGCATTGCTACAAAATTCAGCAGCTTCAAAACTTTAAAAATTAATCCTTCATTTTTTCTAAGAATGGATGTCTAAATTACCAGGAAGTGCCTCTTCCTTGTGGTTGCAAATGATGCAAGTTCAACGTTGCTGTTAAAATTTCATTTAAATTTAAATTTAAATTTTATATTTTTCTCTTTGGACTTAGTATGTTTATCTATATTTTTTTGCCTCTTTCACTTCACCCTTTCCACATGTGGCACAAAGCTAACAAAATCCCCGAATACTCCTATTCGCCATCGCATCAACTTTTGAAGACATCATATTTGTACTCTTAGTAAAATGTTTCCAAAGTGCGAATGCATAATTAATTCCAATTACAAGTTAACAAACAGTAGCAATTTTCATTTGCAGGAGGATGTGTGAGTTCTTAGAAGAATTTGTAAGGATAGTACATCCCAGTCGATAAGTAGATACCAACAACTAACATTTATACACAATGACACTCAGTTAGTTGCCTTAGTATTATTTCCTTTATTGACTGCCAGCCAGTTACACAAACAGTTTGGTTGGCGTTTGCATTTGCGTTTGTGTTCATATACTTTTTGCCTTATCATTTTTAAGGCATCAGAATTTTAAAGCGCTCGTAAGCTAAATCGTCAGGAAAAAGGATGATGGTTGGGTGTCAAGTGTATCTTAGCTGACTTAAGTAGATCACATTTAACAGCAGGGTAATCGTACACAAAGCTTCCTATTAAAAGGAAACGAAAATTTGTGCCAAAGTATATGCTCAGTTGCGGCTGTTGTTGTTAAAAAGTTGCTAAATGATTTTTTTAATATTCAATTTATTATTATCCGTACATCAGCTTTATGGGATTTTCAGGTTGTAGCAAATTACACCAACGGAAAATTAAACAAAGCAATACAATAAAGGAGGACAAAAATGAGAAAGTTAATATTCAATGTAAAACAACACATAAATAAACTTTGGGAAATTTTCGCCATTTTAAACCAATAAGTATTATTTGAAAGAAAAACATGATTAAGCAGGTCTGCAGACGCTCAATTGCTATTGATAATTTATCAACAATTTACACATAATTAACAATTCAACTAAATTAATAAATTTTTCAACTGAATGATTTTGTAAAAAAAAATTATTTTATGTATTTTTGGTAATTTATAATGACAAAATCGTCATTATTTGATATGACTTTTATATTTTGATGTTTCAATTGGACTGAAATCCCAAAAATTTAATTTGACTTAAAAATAACGTGAAATTGTTTGGATTGGAGACAACCAGCTCGTATGCGCGCAGCACTGCACCCAAATGGCAGATCTTCAGAGAACATTTACCCAAATGTTTTCTTAGAACAACAACAACAATCAATTTCATATTATTTTTCACTCAAATTTATTTTATAAAATGTTATTTTTTTAAAAAATATTACTTTTAATTACACTGATGATCTTAAATATAAATATTCAGAGGAATATTAAAAATTGCTATTTGCTGAATCCCCGAAATAATCAATTTCAATTAATTTTTATTTTATAAAATATCTTATAAAATAAGTGCTTCGTTACTTTCTTATAAAGTCAAAAGTCCTAAAATTAATTAATTTAAATAAAATTATGATTACATATATAATCAGGCTTCAGGATTTCTAGTTTTTCTTTTAAGTTCTGTTACTCTTCATCAAGAACTAAATTTTTAATTTTATTTTAAAGTAAAAAATAGTTACTTCTACCTTTTTTCTCTTTTTTCTGTTTGCCCTTTTTTTCTGTCTAGTATCTGGCAGGTTCCATTCCTGTTTGTTGTGTTTACATATCAAATGTCTATAACTTTCAGCAGATTTTTCAGAATCTGCCTTATAATCCATCCTGCTGTCTGGGTGGTATTTATTATGTGCGGCATTTCGATCATAGATCTCCTTTTGTAGTTGCTCTCTTTTTCTGGAGAGTGACCGTTCCCTGCACAGGATACAGCTAATGCCGTCTTTTGCTCCGTTAATCCTTTTCCAGTTTTATAGTCCGATTTGTGCGCTGCTACTCTAGTCATTAATTTAGATTTCTTCGTTACATCTTGTTGCATTTTTCTATGTTGTCTCTATTGCACGGAATCTTATATATGACACAAAATTTTCATAATTTCTGAATTTTAGTCTTAGTATTAAAAACCCCTCTCTTAATGTATAACCAGTTCTTAGCGTAAGTTTAATATTTTCATGGTCATAGACGGCAGTTTACTAGCCTTAACTTTGCTTAATGAAAAGACAGCATATACTAGATCTGTCATTTTTTACAATAATGTAAACCATACTAAGGCAGTGCAACATTAATTATATACAGTTCTTATATTTTCTTTCATTATTCTTCTTTTTTATTAATTTTCAGTTTATTTGTGTATGTACTCCAAGTCAAAGGAAGCTTGCTGAGTGTTCATTTTATGAATATCTATTTAATTTGCTTAACTTTTTTTTTGTAAACAGATTGCAAATAAAACTTAAAAAAAGAAATAGATGGCTGAGTGTACAATCCTCTGAGAGAATTCCGGTACATTTATCACCGATTTGTATATTTTGCTAGTATCTCATACACCGTGCGTCCCTTTAATCCTTATTATATTCTTCTTGTGAAAACATTCATCGCTAATTTTTATCACTCTTTTTACGAAGTTAAGTCAACCGTTCATTTTTGATATCAGTCAGTTTTTATGTTATGGTTTTTATATTATTTTCTGGATCTCTTAACCTTTAAAAAATATAATATACATATAATATACATATAATATAATTTAAGGATATGGAACGAAGGGTACATAAAAATAAATACAATTTTTTGGTTCAGTTGGAATGAAGAAAATATTCATTAAAAGAATTTTAATTGTTAAAAAAAATTCTGTAATATTTGGAAAGGAATCAAAAAACTGAATTATAAATTAAAAAACCAAATTTGCAGGTTTCGCTCAGTGTTTTCTACGATTGCAATGGTGTTGTGTATCATGAATTCTTGCCACAAGATCGTACGCTTAACAAGGAATACTGCCTTGGAGTTATGGACCGTTTGTGCGAAGTAATTCATCATCCGCTGACTTTTTCCTCTTCCCAAAACTGAAGAGTGTATTATATCTGAGGGGTATTACTTTCATGGGCACAATATAGTTTTTGATGAGTGTATATATATTTTAGCAAAAAGTTAGCAACAACGGTTATTTTTGATCACATAATGTTATACATATAATGACTGGCATTATAAAAAAATCGTCAGATATGAATGAATAAATTATTATAAATTTTTCAATCAAATTTTTCAACCCACAAACGTTGGGCATCTTTATAATCGTATAAACATTTTCTGTTCTGCTCCTCGGCTTCAACCTTCTCATAATTATTTTAAACATTAACGGCTGCAATAAATCATTTAATAAAATTAATACACTAGATACATACACACATACATACGTACAAACATATCTAGTATATCGACTGCTTTAGAAATATATTAGTGACTACATTTTAATTTTAAAATAGATCTGAGCATGTTTATGTGCGTGTGTATGAAGATGACATTAAACAACTTCTGGAAAATCCAATACATGTCACAATATGACATCTTAAGCATTTTCGCCAGAGTTTGATTCCTTCTCCATTTATTTCCTTTTCCAACAGCAATGACAGATCCAACAGATGGATAAAGGCAAACCATTAACTAGTGCGAAAATATATGCTCGTGATCAATCATCGACACTGGCAAAAAAGAATTTCAGAACCAGAAACAAAAACAAAAACAAAAATAAACATGAAATTATACTGTAACTTAATCACTATCTTTCACACATACAAACGCACTCTCATGGACGGAAAAAATGTAGTATAATATTTACATATAGCGAAAAATTTTCTTGTTACAAAAGCGGAATTTAAAAACTAAGTCAGAACTGTGATTTTTGACTTTAAAGAAGGAAGGGCACCATGTTTTCTGAAGCATTAATAATTTTCTTTATAGAAATCAAATCGTACTTGGTTTGTGATGAAAATTGTATCCCGGTTCCAAACGGCATTTTCATAAAACAATAAAGCAATTATATTACTTGCAAGTATTGTGGAGCACCGTATCCGCCTATGCCTACTTGTCTAAATAGAGTGAATAAATTCAACAATATGAGTGCTATCACCTCCACAGAATCCTAAGCCCCTATTGAAACTGACATGATTTCTTTCTCTAAATATTCTACATATCTTTTTACAAAGATTATTTTCAGTGTATTTACACACACCCATATACATGCTGTTCAAATGCCAGCATATTTCACAAAATACTCGTAACAAATATTTGTTTAATTTCGTTTTGTTACGTTATTTAGCCCAACTCCAATTGACCAGAATAAACTAACACAACCGATGGTTTCACATTTCCTAATATTTCCGTTCGCCATACAATGCTACTACATCCTTAATTCGACTTGCGATGAAAATGTGGAACTGCGTTTTTCGTGGAAAACTACACAACTCCAAACATTGTAATTTAATACTTGTTGAAGGGAAGATTTTAAATATTTCAACACACATACAAACAATAACACATACATAACCAACTGTAAATTGAGTGAGAGACAGGCACGTTAAATTTATTTTTCTTCTTCTTTTTTTTTTTTTTTGCAATAAAGCGAACGCTTAGTTTAATTTGCATTTCCGAGGTTTGCTCCAAGGTTTGCTGTCATTGGTGTATTCATGAGGGTTTATATGTGTGTGCGTGTTTTGTTGGATGGCTTATTTTTCTAGCTGGTAATTTTATCTTTTATTTACACAAGTTCGTTTATACTAGTCATTTAAAAGGAAATAGTTTTCCTTTGTTTCATTGAAAACATTTTTGGTGGCGTTTCGTTATATTAATAAACACTCCGTCTCAATGATTTATTTGTGTGCCTTTCGAACTGCGTCTATTTCCGTTCAAAACATTATTGAGAAAATGGAAAAATCAGAAAGAATTCATTATATTTATAATTAATACATACAAAAAATACACCCGTACGAGTATTTGTTTCAAATACATTTATTTATCAAGCAAAAAAATTAAAAACTAAATTGAAATTAGTGGGTATACAAAAGGAACACGAGTACGAAGTGTTTGCAAGTACCAGGCTCGTCTTAGGGACCATTTTATTTATGGTTCCTTCATACCAATGGAATACTGGCAAAGAATACCGGCGAAAGAGAAGGCATTCGTTAGACCGTTTTCTTCAATACCACTTTAAATTCAATGAATCTATGATTTCCAGACTTGATGGCAATGTGTACATTGAGAGCATCCCGTTTTCTTCAATACCCCCAAAAATTTGCTCAGATGAATATTATAATCGATGGCTATTGCTTCCTAGTAACCCTAAAGTCTAGTTAGTATTCAATATCCTACATAATTGCACGTTTTGTCAAGTATGTCATGCCTGCTTACAAAAGCCTTAACATATACCGAAAATTCAACTCCGGCATAGATCCTTCTTGACAGTGTATACAAATTAAAAATCTCTCATAAAATGAGAATTAATCAGATGGATGACAAAATCATTTTAAATATCTTTTTTTTTTAAATTAAATAGCTCACTGCGACGCCATTTTGGTACATTTATTTAAATAGCGTAGAATTATATCGGTCTTGTTGTATCTGAAGAACTGATTTTAATTCACTAAATATCTTTTTTCTCATTACATTATTGTAACTCTCGTATTCACCTTAAACAATCAGTATTCATAAGCAAATCCATTGAAAATCATTCAGCCAACATCAAGAACATAATTTTCTAAATTCTCATTAGTGTTTGCAAAAGTTATTGTTGTTTGTTAATGTTGTTGAAAATGTTCTAAGGGATGGCAGCAAGGGGTATCAAAGTTACATAATAAAGTTTTTAACGTAGTTATAATTAAAAAATCATAGAGCGGCTGTTTATCCAAAAATAAAGAGCAAAAAACGAACACAAAATGAACACATTCATGGCAAAAGTTTTTACAAGAAAATAGAAAAAGATATATTCGAAATATATAAAGTCAGTCTGAAAATGAAAACTAATTTAATAAACACGGATTTCCTTTAAAATAAAAAGGCCAGCAGCTTCAATGAGTTGCGTCGCACTCTAAGCGGTAGTGTGCAGTCAAACATAACTCTTTTGTCGAGTATTAGTCATTAGCTGAACACAAATCTGATCAAAGATAATTAGATGCACAGTGGAAATAAGACTGATTGGGTTAAACACGTAATATATGTCCAATATTGGAATTCTACACGAGCTACTGGATAGATATACTGGTCGAAAGTTGTACTCACCTATTGCTCCAGAGATTTATATTCGGAAATATTTTTAGGCTTTTTTGCTTTTGTAATAAGTTTATAAAATGGCAGGCAGGAGGCACCCTGTACTAACTACGAATAAAATTAAATTCAGAAAATGCACTTATCTAATGAAATACATACGACATAATGAACTATGAATTAGGAGAAAGATTACTCAATTTGTGTGTATATTTTTGTTTTTAAATCTACATATGTACATATATAAGTAGAGATATATAAATTAAAAATAAAAATGCAAAGAGGGAAATTTTGAGAAAAAAAACTTAAAAAGTTCCCGAATATTCTGTAAGTAATTTTAAGACCAATTTTACTTACATTTAGTAAAAATACTTTATTGTTAAATTTTTATTTAACTTTAGCACGTATTTTTAGCCAACAATGTTATACAAAACTATTTTTTTGAATGCAGTATAAAAGAGGCCTTTTTGGACTGCCGCCTTGAAAAGCAAGAAATAAATACGGTATCTTTGCAGCAAGCTCGAACATTGAACATTCATTCTACATCCCGTCTTCCAATACGTTCCCCTAAAACTACTTCCCCATCAAGCGTTTGGCAATATAATTTATTTAAACGTTTTTAATACTATTTGAATTCGTTTCAATTCAATATTCTTCGAAAAACAAAAAATCAGGAGAAGCATTTCCACTTGCTGACACGCACCATAGTCGGAGGGTGGCAATTGTAATTGTTTCGTGAAATATGAAAAGTTTTCTGCTTCTCACATTGTTTTTCATTAAGTTAAAATCATATAAAATAAAATCAAAATCACTTTATGATTTCAACATGTGTGTGCATGCAGATTGTAAGTGCGTATGCCAGAGTTGTTGTGTGTGTGGCTGTGTTTATATGTATGTAAGCATGTGTGTGTATATCTTAATGTAAATCTAAAAAGTTTCAAAAGTGCAAATTATAATAGCATCAGAGAATGAGCAAAATAGGAGTGTTAAAATAATGGTGTGAGTTTCACTTGAGCTAAAACGAAAATAAATATTTTGTTAATATTGCAAAACATTTCATAAATTTGTAATGTTTATGTGAAAATTATAATTTTATTGTGTTTATTCATTTGTGTGCAAGGCAGGGGAGTTCAGCTACACATTAATGTTCATGCGAATACGGTCTTTATCTTGAATCTAAAGAAATTTTCTACAAAAGGGAAAGAAAGCAAACGACTTCTTAACTGCACATATCAATTGCTATTCAATCCCATTCGTTGTACAAATTGGTGCAGCTAAGCTTTTTTAAAGCTTTGAAAAAGGTTGTTTATTGAAAAGCATATTTTTTAAAGTTAATTTTCTGAAAAAGCCTTAAGAAGGTGCTTCTAATAGGAGGTACCTCTTAGAAAAAGTATATTTTAGGAAAATGTCCTTCACAACAAAGGTACTTGTAAGAAAATGTACTTTTAAAAAAGTGCTTTTTGTCATTGGACTCTGTAGACAATACATTCTAAAAGAGTTTTTATAAAAAAGTACTTCTCATACTTTTTACTAGTCTCCTTTTTATAAAAAAAAAGTACTTCTATTTATAAGAAAACGCATTACTAGAGTTATACCGCTACCAAGATCTGTAGCAATGCCAGCTAATGTAGGCTTGCCGTGAACACTTCTATGCCCACTATTAAATTCTCCTACCCAGTAGAGTCTGAAAATATATAGCCCAATGTGTATTGCTGTAATGTGTATGCGTTCAAATTAAGTGCTATCCAGTTTAGGGGTTTCATAATAAGACCGATAAGAAAGTTTCATTTCTAATAGTTATAAAATTAAATGTTAAATAAGATTAATAATAAATAAAAATATTATTATTTTTTATTATTTTAACAGTATCAACAAATAAAAGAAGAAATTAAATATCAATGAATTTTGATTTGGTTTCTTCTCTATTGAAAACTTTACACTTTATAGTTTTTGCGAATTTTTGTCCACAAACAAATGGCAATTTAACGATCTCTTTTTGATTATTTCTTGATACTTTTTTAAATACTTCTTCGTGGAAACAGGATTCAGTTTATTCTTCTTCACTTTTTCAGCAATTTGGATTCTTTTACAAATTTTGAAATATAAAATTCTTTTGTATATTTTTAAATTTTAAAGGAATTCTGTTATAAAAAGTCCTTTTAAATTTTTCACTTTATTGTGAGCTTGTTATCCTTTAATGATTCTGTCCTCCCCATTTCTTCTTGAACTCACTGCTTCGAATTTGTAATGTAGGATCTTTTATGTTAATATATATTCTTTTAAAAGAAATGCTTCCATTTTTAAAAACTTTGACTGGGCCTTTTTAAAAACAGGAAAAACTGTTTGTAGAAACAAATATCATTTAATAACAATATTGAATTAATTGTGTTTACTTCTTAATTTTTTAAATATAAGGTAAGCGTTATACTTCTCTATAATACAAATTTAATTGAGCTTATGAAATGGGTTCCATTTTAGAATCACATTGCCGAAATTCATTTCAATGCAGTTCCCCTAAATATTATTTTTCCAAATTCCCGTCAATACTAAATTGAGATGAATTGAATGAAACTTCTATGAAAGGATATGCGTTCCTGCCAGAACAAATTTAATTTCATTCTAACTTTAGTAATGTACCATCAGCGTCCGCTATGGTTCACATTTAATATGACCAGACGACTTTATTGCAACTTTAAAAAGTTAAATATTTTTTATTTTAACTGCTAGACAGGGCATTTTTAAAAAAATTCTGCATAAAAATTTAAAAAAGCGCCTTCTATACTTTCTGCGGTATGAATCACTTCTGCAGCTTTTCTACTCCTCTGATGTTTTCATTTCTAGTGTAATACTTGAATGTAATAAAATTAATAACAAAATTCAATAATCCACACTCACATATTAAATACAATTATTATCTAAAGTTAATAATGAAATCATACAGTAACAAAAAAACAAGTGTTAAAAAATTAACAATACAAAGAAAAAGTTGCATAAAACAAGTGGAAAAATATAAATTTTTTTTTTTTTTTTTTTTGTTTAAACTTTATTTTTGTTGGTTAAAGCAGTCGAGTTAAGTTGTTCAATTGTTTTATATATATATATGTGTGAGCGACTGGCTCTGTGCGTACTTTTCACACAAACTCAACAGGTAAACACGAGGCGGTAATTTCAAATGTGTACTCGAAAATACGATTATTTTTTAAGTTTTATTTAATATAATTAAAGGGGATTTAAAAAAAATAAGTTATTTATAAAAATCACAATGGCAACAAAACTGAACTGAACTGCAACTGAAACATTTATAGTTCAATTGGCTTGAAATACTACAGTAATAAAATTTATTTTAGCCTTTCTAAAAGAAATGGCAGCGCAGAATAAAAATAACACCTCCTCACATCATTTTTGCCAGTTCCACACCTTTACACCTGTTGAGAGAAAACACTTATAACAATGTGCGAGTGCTTAATGAGTTTAGCAAAACAAAAGAAGAACACAATAACAAGAAAAAAAAATAAAACTGGCAACTAAATGAATGAATAAACTTATTTTGCATAACAAAGAAAAAGCATAAAAGCAACCAAAAAAACAAAAAAAAAACAGGAAAAAACTTTTCCAAACCAAATCATAAATGCACTTAAATGAGAGTGCGAAGTATAAATGTTTTATATGTTACAATTGCATACATGCGAATGCATATCAGACAGCCGTACAATAACGCTACCTCATGAGTCTAAAAAATGTGACGATGCTTCCTTCGATGTTTTTCAATAGGACAATACGGCAAAGTTTTACTTTTTTAATATATTCATTTGGGTTGCACACCGCATTCATACTTTCATCGCAAAAATTTACAGGGCGTTCCGTCATTAGGGATATTTTTGGATGCTATACCAAAAATATTTTCTGAAACATTAAATAAAGGGTAAAAAGTAATAAAAACGCCAGTTCAGCGTTCAATAGTATGCAAATAGGCTTTTTCAAGGCCAGGTGCTGTTAGCTCTAAAAGGGATGGATACCCACCTTGTAACAATTAAATTTTAGGCTACATTCCATAGTAATTTTTAAGCTCTTAAAGAATTGCAAATAGTCTTGAATAGTCTTAGATCAAAGAATAAATAAAATTTGGGTATGGCGATTTACCGCTCAATCGGTGATTGAACTTTAGTGATTAAAGTAGTTGCAATATTCGGCAGTATCCTATGGGCCCACTTGCTTGTAATATGCAGTATATATTTATAGCACACTCCATGCCCGCATCAACATTATCCAAAGTTTCTACAAAAATTTTTTTTTTTCCTTTATTATTAGCAAAAAAAATATTTTAAACATTTGAAAACATAGAATACACATACAAGAGAAATAAAAAGGCAAGTTTTTCATTCGAAAATAAACAAACGGACGTTTTTAAAATTTCACCATTTTTTCGCAAAAATGCAAAGGGTACCCCCTTAGCAAAAATTGAAACTTTTCCACAATATCGAAAAATTTTTTTTTTTTCATTATTAGCAAATATATATTTTAAACATTTGAAAACATAAAATACACATACAAGAGCAATAAAAGCGCAAGTTTTTCATTCGAAAATACACAATCGGACGTTTTTAAAATTTCACAATTTTTTCGCAAATATGCAAAGGCAAAAATATTGAAATTTAGCAAAAATTTAAACTTTTCCACAATATCGAAAAAAATTTTTTTTCTTTATTATTAGCAAATATATATTTTAAACATTTGAAAACATAAAATACACATACAAGAGCAAGTTTTTCATTCGAAAATACACAAACGGACGTTTTCAAAATTTCACCATTTTTTCGCAGAAATGCAGGGTACCCGCTTAGCAAAAATTGAAAGTTTTCCACAATATCGAAAAAAATTTTTTTTTTTTTTCATTATTAGCAAATATATATTTTAAACATTTGAAAACATAAAATACACATACAAGAGCAAGTTCTTCATTCGAAAATACACAAACGGACGTTTTCAAATTTTCACCATTTTTTCGCAAAAATGCAAAGGGTACCCCCTTAGCAAAAATTGAAACTTTTCCACAATATCGAAAAAAAAATTTTTTTTTTTCATTATTAGCAAATATATATTTTAAACATTTGAAAACATAAAATACACATACAAGAGCAAGTTCTTCATTCGAAAATACACAAACGGACGTTTTCAAATTTTCAGCATTTTTTCGCAAAAATGCAAAGGGTACCCGCTTAGCAAAAATTGAAACTTTTCCACAATATCGAAAAAAAATTTTTTTTTTTTCATTATTAGCAAATATATATTTTAAACATTTGAAAACATAAAATACACATACAAGAGCAAGTTCTTCATTCGAAAATACACAAACGGACGTTTTCAAAATTTCACCATTTTTTCGCAAAAATGCAAAGGGTACCCCCTTAGCAAAGGGTACCCCCTTAGCATAAATTGAAACTTTTCCACAATATCGAAAAATTTTTTTTTCTTAATTATTAGCAAATATATATTTTAAACATTTAAAAACATAAAATACACATACAAGAGCAATAAAAGCGTAAGTCTTTCATTCGAAAATACACAAACGGACGTTTTCAAAATTTCATCATTTTTTCGCAAAAATGCAAAGGGTACCCCCTTAGCAAAAATTGAAACTTTTACACAATATCGAAAATATTTTTTTTTTCTTAATTATTAGCAATTATATATTTTAAACATTTGAAAACATAAAATACTTATACAAGAGCAAGTTCTTCATTCGAAAATACACAAGCGGACGTTTTCAAAATTTCACAATTTTTTCGCAAAAATGCAAAGGGTAGACCCTTAGCATAATATGAAACTTTTCCACAATATCGAAAAATTTTTTTTTTCTTAATTATTAGCAAATACATATTTTAAACATTTGAAAATATAAAATACACATACAAGAGCAATAAAAGCGTAAGTTTTTCATTTGAAAATACACAAACAGACGTTTTTAAAATTTCACAATTTTTTCGCAAATATGCAAAGGCAAAAAAATTGAAATTTAGCAAAAATTGAAACTTTTCCACAATATCGAAAAAAATTTTTTTTCTTTATTATTAGCAAATATATATTTTAATCATTTGAAAACATAAAATACACATACAAGAGCAAGTTCTTCATTCGAAAATACACAAACGGACGTTTTCAAATTTTCACCATTTTTTCGCAAAAATGCAAAGGGTACCCCCTTAGCATAAATTGAAACTTTTCCACAATATCGAAAAATTTTTTTTTTCTTAATTATTAGCAAATATATATTTTAAATATTTAAAAACATAAAATACACATACAAGAGCAATAAAAGCGAAAGTCTTTCATTCGAAAATACACAAACGGACGTTTTCAAAATTTCATCATTTTTTCGCAAAAATGCAAAGGGTACCCCCTTAGCAAAAATTGAAACTTTTACACAATATCGAAAATATTTTTTTTTTTTCTTAATTATTAGCAATTATATATTTTAAACATTTGAAAACATAAAATACACATACAAGAGCAAGTTCTTCATTCGAAAATACACAAGCGGACGTTTTCAAAATTTCACAATTTTTTCGCAAAAATGCAAAGGGTACACCCTTAGCATAATATGAAACTTTTCCACAATATCGAAAAATTTTTTTTTTCTTAATTATTAGCAAATATATATTTTAAACATTTAAAAACATAAAATACACATACAAGAGCAATAAAAGCGCAAGTTTTTCATTCGAAAATACACAAACAGACGTTTTTAAAATTTCACAATTTTTTCGCAAATATGCAAAGGCAAAAAAATTGAAATTTAGCAAAAATTGAAACTTTTCCACAATATCGAAAAAAAATTTTTTTTTTTTCATTATTAGCAATTATATATTTTAAACATTTGAAAACATAAAATACACATACAAGAGCAAGTTCTTCATTCGAAAATACACAAACGGACGTTTTCAAAATTTCACCATTTTTTCGCAAAAATGCAAAGGGTACCCCCTTAGCAAAGGGTACCCCCTTAGCATAAATTGAAACTTTTCCACAATATCGAAAAATTTTTTTTTTCTTAATTATTAGCAAATATATATTTTAAACATTTAAAAACATAAAATACACATACAAGAGCAATAAAAGCGAAAGTCTTTCATTCGAAAATACACAAACGGACGTTTTTAAAATTTCACAATTTTTTCGCAAATATGCAAAGGCAAAAAAATTGAAATTTAGCAAAAATTGAAACTTTTCCACAATATCGAAAAAAATTTTTTTTCTTTATTATTAGCAAATATATATTTTAAACATTTGAAAACATAAAATACACATACAAGAGCAAGTTCTTCATTCGAAAATACACAAACGGACGTTTTCAAAATTTCACAATTTTTTCGCAAATATGCAAAGGCAAAAAAATTGACATTTAGCAAAAATTAAAACTTTTCCACAATATCGAAAAAAAAATTTTTTTTTTCATTATTAGCAAATATATATTTTAAACATTTGAAAACATAAAATACACATACAAGAGCAAGTTCTTCATTCGAAAATACACAAACGGACGTCTTCAAAATTTCACCATTTTTTCGCAAAAATGCAAAGGGTACCCCCTTATCAAAAATTGAAACTTTTCCACAATATCGAAAACAAATTGTTTTTTTTCATTATTAGCAAATATATATTTTAAACATTTGAAAACATAAAATACACATACAAGAGCAAGTTCTTCATTCGAAAATACACAAGCGGACGTTTTCAAAATTTCACAATTTTTTCGCAAAAATGCAAAGGGTAGACCCTTAGCATAATATGAAACTTTTCCACAATATCGAAAAATTTTTTTTTTCTTAATTATTAGCAAATATATATATTAAACATTTGAAAACATAAAATACACATACAAGAGCAATAAAAGCGTAAGTTTTTCATTCGAAAATACACAAACAGACGTTTTTAAAATTTCACAATTTTTTCGCAAATATGCAAAGGCAAAAAAATTGAAATTTAGCAAAAATTGAAACTTTTCCACAATATCGAAAAAAATTTTTTTTCTTTATTATTAGCAAATATATATTTTAATCATTTGAAAACATAAAATACACATACAAGAGCAAGTTCTTCATTCGAAAATACACAAACGGACGTTTTCAAATTTTCACCATTTTTTCGCAAAAATGCAAAGGGTACCCCCTTAGCATAAATTGAAACTTTTCCACAATATCGAAAAATTTTTTTTTTCTTAATTATTAGCAAATATATATTTTAAACATTTAAAAACATAAAATACACATACAAGAGCAATAAAAGCGAAAGTCTTTCATTCGAAAATACACAAACGGACGTTTTCAAAATTTCATCATTTTTTCGCAAAAATGCAAAGGGTACCCCCTTAGCAAAAATTGAAACTTTTACACAATATCGAAAATATTTTTTTTTTTCTTAATTATTAGCAATTATATATTTTAAACATTTGAAAACATAAAATACACATACAAGAGCAAGTTCTTCATTCGAAAATACACAAGCGGACGTTTTCAAAATTTCACAATTTTTTCGCAAAAATGCAAAGGGTACACCCTTAGCATAATATGAAACTTTTCCACAATATCGAAAAATTTTTTTTTTCTTAATTATTAGCAAATATATATTTTAAACATTTAAAAACATAAAATACACATACAAGAGCAATAAAAGCGCAAGTTTTTCATTCGAAAATACACAAACAGACGTTTTTAAAATTTCACAATTTTTTCGCAAATATGCAAAGGCAAAAAAATTGAAATTTAGCAAAAATTGAAACTTTTCCACAATATCGAAAAAAATTTTTTTTCTTTATTATTAGCAAATATATATTTTAATCATTTGAAAACATAAAATACACATACAAGAGCAAGTTCTTCATTCGAAAATACACAAACGGACGTTTTCAAATTTTCACCATTTTTTCGCAAAAATGCAAAGGGTACCCCCTTAGCATAAATTGAAACTTTTCCACAATATCGAAAAATTTTTTTTTTCTTAATTATTAGCAAATATATATTTTAAACATTTAAAAACATAAAATACACATACAAGAGCAAGTTCTTCATTCGAAAATACACAAACGGACGTTTTTAAAATTTCACAATTTTTTCGCAAATATGCAAAGGCAAAAAAATTGAAATTTAGCAAAAATTGAAACTTTTCCACAATATCGAAAAAAAATTTTTTTTTTTTCATTATTAGCAAATATATATTTTAAACATTTGAAAACATAAAATACACATACAAGAGCAAGTTCTTCATTCGAAAATACACAAACGGACGTTTTCAAAATTTCACAATTTTTTCGCAAATATGCAAAGGCAAAAAAATTGAAATTTAGCAAAAATTAAAACTTTTCCACAATATCGAAAAAAATTTTTTTTTTTTCATTATTAGCAAATATATATTTTAAACATTTGAAAACATAAAATACACATACAAGAGCAAGTTCTTCATTCGAAAATACACAAACGGACGTCTTCAAAATTTCACCATTTTTTCGCAAAAATGCAAAGGGTACCCCCTTATCAAAAATTGAAACTTTTCCACAATATCGAAAACAAATTGTTTTTTTTCATTATTAGCAAATATATATTTTAAACATTTGAAAACATAAAATACACATACAAGAGCAAGTTCTTCATTCGAAAATACACAAGCGGACGTTTTCAAAATTTCACAATTTTTTCGCAAAAATGCAAAGGGTACACCCTTAGCATAATATGAAACTTTTCCACAATATCGAAAAATTGTTTTTTTCTTAATTATTAGCAAATATATATTTTAAACATTTAAAAACATAAAATACACATACAAGAGCAATAAAAGCGCAAGTTTTTCATTCGAAAATACACAAACAGACGTTTTTAAAATTTCACAATTTTTTCGCAAATATGCAAAGGCAAAAAAATTGAAATTTAGCAAAAATTGAAACTTTTCCACAATATCGAAAAAAATTTTTTTTCTTTATTATTAGTAAATATATATTTTAAACATTTGAAAACATAAAATACACATACAAAAGCAAGTTCTTCATTCGAAAATACACAAACGGACGTGTTCATAATTTCACCATTTTTTCGCAAAAATGCAAAGGGTACCCCCTTAGCAAAAATTGAAACTTTTCCACAATATCGAAAAAAAAATTTTTTTTTTCATTATTAGCAAATATATATTTTAAACATTTGAAAACATAAAATACACATACAAGAGCAAGTTTTTCATTCGAAAATACACAAACAGACGTTTTTAAAATTTCACAATTTTTTCGCAAATATGCAAAGGCAAAAAAATTGAAATTTAGCAAAAATTGAAACTTTTCCACAATATCGAAAAAAATTTTTTTTCTTTATTATTAGCAAATATATATTTTAAACATTTGAAAACATAAAATACACATACAAGAGCAAGTTCTTCATTCGAAAATACACAAGCGGACGTTTTCAAAATTTCACTTTTTTTTTGCAAAAATGCAAAGGGTACCCCTTAGCATAAATTGAAACTTTTCCACAATATCGAAAAATTTTTTTTTTTCTTAATTATTAGCAAATATATATTTTAAACATTTAAAAACATAAAATACACATACAAGAGCAATAAAAGCGCAAGTTTTTCATTCGAAAATACACAAACAGACGTTTTTAAAATTTCACAATTTTTTCGCAAATATGCAAAGGCAAAAAAATTGAAATTTAGCAAAAATTGAAACTTTTCCACAATATCGAAAAAAATTTTTTTTCTTTATTATTAGTAAATATATATTTTAAACATTTGAAAACATAAAATACACATACAAAAGCAAGTTCTTCATTCGAAAATACACAAACGGACGTGTTCATAATTTCACCATTTTTTCGCAAAAATGCAAAGGGTACCCCCTTAGCAAAAATTGAAACTTTTCCACAATATCGAAAAAAAAATTTTTTTTTTCATTATTAGCAAATATATATTTTAAACATTTGAAAACATAAAATACACATACAAGAGCAAGTTTTTCATTCGAAAATACACAAACAGACGTTTTTAAAATTTCACAATTTTTTCGCAAATATGCAAAGGCAAAAAAATTGAAATTTAGCAAAAATTGAAACTTTTCCACAATATCGAAAAAAATTTTTTTTCTTTATTATTAGCAAATATATATTTTAAACATTTGAAAACATAAAATACACATACAAGAGCAAGTTCTTCATTCGAAAATACACAAGCGGACGTTTTCAAAATTTCACTTTTTTTTTGCAAAAATGCAAAGGGTACCCCCTTAGCATAAATTGAAACTTTTCCACAATATCGAAAAATTTTTTTTTTTCTTAATTATTAGCAAATATATATTTTAAACATTTAAAAACATAAAATACACATACAAGAGCAATAAAAGCGCAAGTTTTTCATTCGAAAATACACAAACAGACGTTTTTAAAATTTCACAATTTTTTCGCAAATATGCAAAGGCAAAAAAATTGAAATTTAGCAAAAATTGAAACTTTTCCACAATATCGAAAAAAATTTTTTTTCTTTATTATTAGCAAATATATATTTTAAACATTTGAAAACATAAAATACACTTACAAGAGCAAGTTCTTCATTCGAAAATACACAAACGGACGTTTTCAAAATTTCACCATTTTTTCGCAAAAATGCAAAGGGTACACCCTTAGCAAAAATTGAAACTTTTCCACAATATCGAAAAAAAATTTTTTTTTTTCATTATTAGCAAATATATATTTTAAACATTTGAAAACATAAAATACACATACAAGAGCAAGTTCTTCATTCGAAAATACACAAGCGGACGTTTTCAAAATTTCACTTTTTTTTTGCAAAAATGCAAAGGGTACCCCCTTAGCATAAATTGAAACTTTTCCACAATATCGAAAAATTTTTTTTTTTCTTAATTATTAGCAAATATATATTTTAAACATTTAAAAACATAAAATACACATACAAGAGCAATAAAAGCGCAAGTTTTTCATTCGAAAATACACAAACAGACGTTTTTAAAATTTCACAATTTTTTCGCAAATATGCAAAGGCAAAAAAATTGAAATTTAGCAAAAATTGAAACTTTTACACAATATCGAAAACATTTTTTTTTTCTTAATTATTAGCAATTATATATTTTAAACATTTGAAAACATAAAATACACATACAAGAGCAAGTTCTTCATTCGAAAATACAGAAGCGGACGTATTCAAAATTTCACCATTTTTTCGCAAAAATGCGAATAAAAAATTTTAGCAAAAATTGAAACTTTTCCACAATATTGAAAAAAATTTTTTTTCTTTATTATTAGCAAATATATTTTTTAAATATTTAAAAACATAAAATAAGCAAAAATTAGCAAAAATTGAAAATTTTCCAAAATATCGAAATTTTTTTTTTTCCTTTATTGTTAGCAAAAATATATTTTAAACATTTGAAAACATAAAATAGGCATACGAGAGCAATAAAAGCGCAAGTTTTTCATTCGAAAATACACAAACAGACGTTTTTAAAATTTCACAATTTTTTCGCAAATATGCAAAGGCAAAAAAATTGAAATTTAGCAAAAATTGAAACTTTTCCACAATATCGAAAAAAATTTTTTTTCTTTATTATTAGCAAATATATATTTTAAACATTTAAAAACATAAAATACACATACAAGAGCAATAAAAGCGCAAGTTTTTCATTCGAAAATACACAAACAGACGTTTTTAAAATTTCACAATTTTTTCGCAAATATGCAAAGGCAAAAAAATTGAAATTTAGCAAAAATTGAAACTTTTCCACAATATCGAAAAAAATTTTTTTTCTTTATTATTAGCAAATATATATTTTAAACATTTGAAAACATAAAATACACTTACAAGAGCAAGTTCTTCATTCGAAAATACACAAACGGACGTTTTCAAAATTTCACCATTTTTTCGCAAAAATGCAAAGGGTACACCCTTAGCAAAAATTGAAACTTTTCCACAATATCGAAAAAAAATTTTTTTTTTTCATTATTAGCAAATATATATTTTAAACATTTGAAAACATAAAATACACATACAAGAGCAAGTTCTTCATTCGAAAATACACAAGCGGACGTTTTCAAAATTTCACAATTTTTTCGCAAAAATGCAAAGGGTACCCCCTTAGCAAAAATTGAAACTTTTACACAATATCGAAAACATTTTTTTTTTCTTAATTATTAGCAATTATATATTTTAAACATTTGAAAACATAAAATACACATACAAGAGCAAGTTCTTCATTCGAAAATACAGAAGCGGACGTATTCAAAATTTCACCATTTTTTCGCAAAAATGCGAATAAAAAATTTTAGCAAAAATTGAAACTTTTCCACAATATTGAAAAAAATTTTTTTTCTTTATTATTAGCAAATATATTTTTTAAATATTTAAAAACATAAAATAAGCAAAAATTAGCAAAAATTGAAAATTTTCCAAAATATCGAAATTTTTTTTTTTCCTTTATTGTTAGCAAAAATATATTTTAAACATTTGAAAACATAAAATAGGCATACGAGAGCAAAAAAACGCAAGTTTTTCATTCAAAAATACATAAACGGACGTTTTCAAAATTTCACGATTTTTTCGCAAAAATGCATTAGCGCTTATCCAAAGTTTCTACAAAAATTAAGTAAATGTGGAGAATATAAATTTTCAATCCTTTTAGTTCAATTCTTAATTTTGTGTTTTTTTATATCGAGCAAATATTTTTCATCACCTTTAACACTGTTAATCATTGACTCTTCAGCAGATATTATTTGAGCTACTCTTTATGGCTTCTGTTATTTGATTCCTTCAAAATAATTAAAAAAAAACTAACTTTGCCTTTTAAAAAACTTTTTTAAAAAATAATGCATTTTAACTAGGCAAATCTTTCTCCAACCTTTCACATGTTCCATGCTTGACGTCCTTTCATCGATTTTAAAGGTAGAAATATAAATAAAGTTAATTACAAAAAATGTTACACATTTTCCGATTTTATTTGCTACAAAGGCTCCACATTTCGTAGAAAGGAAGGAATTTATTAATTTCTATAAATTTTAGACAAAAATCTAAACAAAATAACACTCATCACCAATTCACTTAATACTTTTACTAAAAACGAAATAAATCTATTTAATTAAGGGCTACGAAATTAAAGGCACAAAATTTTTATTTTTACACACATTTCCATTTCCGTTTTCTAGCACATTCCATTAACGTCTTATAAGCGTTGAAACATTTTAATTCCATTATATTTTTAAAGCAACAACATGCTTAAGTTACGGATAACACATTATGCTGTCCCAAAAACATGTACACATACGAATACAGTCGATTGCTTTTACAAGTTTTTCCATAACTTCCGATTTTTGTCAGTTTACATCAACATTTCCTTAAATGTTAACAGACGAAGTGGTGGAGACAAAAGAAGAAAGCGGCATAAAATGTAGATTCGCTAATGAAATATTAAAGTTTAAATGAAATATTCCGTACTAAATTTAAAACTATTATAAAAATATTTTTGGGCAATATCAACTTGCAATAAACGAATTTTAAATTTATATTTCCAAAACAGCGTTTTATTAAATTTATTTAAAATTAATATTTTTGTTTAACTATTTTTCTCTGTTGTGTCGGCTACCAGCATATTTATTTGCAGTCTGTTACTGCTGGCTTGGTGCAAAATTCATGTTTATTTAATGAGATCAATTCCATCCGTACTGTCACATAAATTAGTAACAATTTTCTTCTACAAAGTAAATTTACGAACTCTAAATGGTTCAAGTGTAGAAAACTATTAAATACGAAATGAAGTGGCTTGTTGCGGTTAGAAAGACGTGCGGCTGAAGCAACAAATAAATGCACCTGCTGGCTGTAACTGCCCAGAGAGTCACAGACAAAAAAATAATTTAATTTAAGAGCGCTCGCAAGTATAAAACGTAAGTATTTGACTTGTTTTGACTTTAAAGTGACCAACCAAAAAATATGTTTTCGAATACTTTGATAAATGTATTTTTCATAAAAGATAAACGTACTAAGCAAAAAACCAAAAAATGCCATTTAAAAAAAATGTTTGTGTACAAATATTTCCCAAGGAAAGTATTTTCCTGTATGCTTTGACTTTATAAAAATCAAATGCCACTTTATGAAAAAAAAAACTTTTATATAAAAGAGTATTTTTACAAGTAAAATGCTATACGTAAATTGTCTCAAATAGCAAAAAAAAAAGTACTTTTTCTGCTAAACGTAAACTGCATAAAATGGGCTTCCGTATTACTCAGCTGGTACCAGAGGTGCTCTTTCACGGGATTATATTTAATGAATTGTATTTTTTACAAAATATATGTTTGAAAATAACCATTCTTTTAGCATAATTCCATTATGAAAAGTGTCTTTTATATTTATAAAACGTATTATATATATTTTATTAAAAGCTCTTTTAAAAAGTATATATAATGGAATATATTTTTTATAAGAACGTGTTTCTAAATAAAATTTTGAAAAGTCCATTTGGAGAGGAAGCTTTACGAGGAAAAGACTATTACAAAATTTAGCTTTCTTCAAATTCATGCTGTACTAATTTAATTTGTTGTAAAATTTGACAACTGGAAAAAACTATTTTTTATATGGAAGGTACCTTTTAAAAAAAAGTTTTTGTACGAAAAATATCATAATCAAGACATCTATATCATTTTAGGATATAAAGAATAGAGCAGCTTTATAGCAAGCTGGCAACCAGCTAAACTACATTTTAATTACGTAAATTGCTAAAACGTAAAGAAAATGTCAACTACATGAACTGCTCAATCTAGTTGGTCATGATAAATTAAAACAAGAGAGTGAAAATCTTGAAAGTTTCCTCTAAGGCTTTCCTTTGTTCATCTGATATTTGTACAACATTCAACACCTGTGTGGCATGCAGGCAAAAAAATAAAGAGAATAAAAACCACAAATTTTAAAAAGTAAAATTCTAAGCATACGGACTTACTCGTATATATTTTAGGAATCAACTTCATAATTCGCCAAAGCAATAGTGAAATTCGATTTGATGTTGTTTGCCCTATGGTTTGATATGACTCTTTGTTAGCTTATTTTTAACTTTTTCATCCTTTCACAGGGAAAAAAAAAAGTTGTATTCTCTATTCTGTTGTATTTTTCTATCCTGCTTTTAATGTTTATTTATCTGAGTGCTTTTTCAAGCGTTTACATCTGTATTTGTTGTGCAAGTCCATGTGTACGAGTATGTGTGTGGGCAAGTGTTTACGCCTTGAATGGTGTTTCATAAATTATGCAAAATGCCAAAATATTTTAGTACACTCCACAATTCCCCAGTACTCCTGCTACACCCCTCTCTAGGCCCTTGCTCTGACGAGTTGATTCTTACCCCCAAATATTTATTTAAAATGTAACAAGAATGATGTTTGCATTTATTCTCGCTTTTTTCAAATTTTTGTGTACGTTTCTGTTTCGAAAATTCAGAGTGGGCAAAAAAAGTTTGTGTTTTCGTTCATGTTAAGACAAAATATCTAAGCCGTAACCTTATCCACATACTTATTCGAAATGAATTCGAGTGTGTGTTCCGTTTAGAGGTACGAACGTCATTTATTCATTTCGAGACCCATAAAATGAAATGTTTCATGTTGTAAATATTCTGAAATAGTAATGAAACTTTCATTCTTTCGAAGTATGGGCGAATTGTATGTACGCATACATACTTTTCATTTGGAGATGCAAGTGAATGGTGCGAACATTTTACACTTTAAGAAAACTTTATTCAATACATTGTACAATATATTGTAACATTTGAGCTCTTTCCCCAAAACCCTAATATTTACCATACTCTCCCATTTTTTAACACAAGAAGTGCACGAGGTTTTCCCTATCCTAACAAAACATGTGTGATTCATATATCATTTTGTATATATAAATACCAGCGAGTAGAAAAACTTATAAACAATGTAACTTTCTATCAGTATTGACCAGTCAAAATAAAAAAATGCCTTTCAGCATTAAATGAAAACTTAGCAGCGTATCGATATGATGCAGTCAAGTCATATTCGTACTACTTGAAATGTGTACTATACGTCTTATGATATAAGTCAACTGATATAATAATATGATAAAACTGGAACAATTTTTAAAAAATGAGATGTACTTATTACATGTAAATGCGTCATGAGGAGAAGTTACCGTTGCATGTGCTTTTACACAGTTGCGCCAAAGCTCAGTCAAGTAGTTCAATCCTTCTTCAAAAACTATCCGCTAGATATAGACCGAATGACAAATCACAATGACAAATCTGGCATGAAGATATTGAAAAATTACAATTTAGAAAACAATTTCACAACGATGTTGGCAAATTCTGTAAATAAATTTATAAGAAAGGCTTAGAGGTACCTCCGTACGCGGATGCATAATGGACAACTTACTATGTGGGAGGCCGCGGGTACGATTTCTGCCTAGTCACTGGATGATGTCCTGCGGACAAGCCAAAAGCTTTGCTAGTTTAGTTAGTTAAAAAACAATTAACTAACTTTTGTTCGCAATAAAGTTTTACTAGTGATTTCAATGTACTTACATTAAGTTTATATATTGATATCGCTAAAAAAAATTATTGCAATAGAAATAGGAATTGGTCCGCTTTTATGTTAGACCAACCATACATCGCTGTATTATTAACCTCCTGTTACTTATTACCATATTTACTTGTTTGTTTATTTATTGTTTAGTTTTTATTATACATAATTCCGATTTATCGTTGATTTAATATAGGTGTGTCCTTCTATTGATGACAAAAACGTCACACTTGTCGTAAGATAAGAATCCATCATTCGATGCATACAAGGAAATAGTCAAATAGTAAAATAATTGTAATTCTCAAAGCTGAGCTAATGAAAGTAAAAATTGAATTTGTTCTGGCGTTACACGACTAGACATTTGTTAGCAGTGAAAGAAATTTAGTTACGAGCTCCTTTTTTAAAATTTTTGTTCTTAATACTTTTTTTTTTACTGACAGTTAGTTGTTATTTAAATTACACTGCAGTCGAAAAATTTATATTTAGCATGATATTAAAAATTCATTGAAATTGATCATTTCGATGTATCTGTTGGTTACCAACCACTTCGGAATCAACCGAATGTTACGGTGAGATCAAAGAGTATTAGTTTAATGTAAATAACAATTAAATAATTTTAATTTCTTGTTTGGAATGGAATTATATTTCATATCATGAAATATATAATTTGAGTAGCAGTTACGTTCTTTCAATGTATTATATGATAGCACGTGTGCACGTTATGTGTGTATATAAAAACATACATACATACGTGAACGTCGTATGTAGCCAGACTCGTCTACATTTTCAATAGTATTTGTAAGAATTCGCAGTAACTACTGCATTTTCATTCAGAGCAATGCGATGCGCAAATAAACAGTCGGCTGCAATTGCAATGCAATAGCATTTTTTCAACTCCACTGCCACATTCGAACTTTCTTTTCTTTTCACATTTCCATTAGAAGAGAGAAGGTAATATTTATTGAAATGTATAAACCTAAGCAATAAGAGTGTTTACTATTTTATAACAAAAGATCAGGATGGATATTTAACTAGATATTTGTAAGTGATATTAAAGTTTTAAAATTTTTTACAAATTCTTTCATTATTTTGAGCCGCTAAGTTGTTGAGCTGCCAAAGCTATTCACTTCCGAACAAAAAATTATTGTGAAAAAACAAGTCTTTCGGCTTTTTTATTTTTTTATTTTTATTTCTTTGTTGTAAACTAACATCAAATTTTACTTTAAATGATACTTACAATTGAAAATAAAAAAAAGGATTTCATAACACAAAATAAGACATGCTGTGACATGATAATTTTCCTCGACACAACACCAAAAACAACAAAAGACAATTCAACATTTTTACGAAGAAAAGTGAGGGAATGTCCAATTTGCATGTCTTGCTTTGCAATTTTTTTTTTTTTTTTTGCATGAAATCCTATATTGCATTTAGGTTTTTATTATAATTTTTTTTTACTTAGAACAATAGATCAAGAGTGAAATGTGGCAGGAGAAGAGGGAGTGAGGCTGAGGTATGGCTCGTTTCTTAAGGGTATTTTTGCGGTGGTGGTTACTTTATGTTATTTGCATTCAGTTCATTCATTTGCCATTCTTTGAGTTGCTTTCTTTCTTATCTGTTTTGTTCTAATGTGGCCATTAGGCATAAAATTGTCATTCAAAAGTGTTCCTCGTGTCTCATACTTTATTCTTTTTTTGGCATTCTGTTTGCTTTACTAAAGCGGGATAATCCAGAGCAAGACAATGGAAGCTTCTTTCTTTGCTAAATACATACATACATATTTAAGAATATTCTTTTTATATAAAATATTGACTATTAAGTGATATTATACGTCGATGTTTTGTTAGATGCTAGTAAAAGTGATTACTTGCCAAAATGTTGTGTAATCTTAACTTTTTACCAAAAACAACCTTATCTGGTTCTCATCCAGTGGATTTATGAACGGCTTATCTTTGCATTGCATATAGGATCGAGCATATCCTTTAAAACTGTAAATTTAAAATGAAAATAAAACAAACGAAATTACAGTACCAACATATGCTGATGATACTGTTTTAAGGCCCCTCATGATCCCCGCCCTGAAGCCTCTATATGGATACAGTCGGAGTTAAATCTTATAATCTTGATATCTCAATCCATGTTACCTTTACCCTTTGAGAAAATTGCTGTCCTCCGATATGATTAAATGGCACAGCATTCCCACAATCGACAAATGTAACATATCTAGAGCTTTGTCTAGATTGAAGACTAATATGGAAGGAACATATTAAAAGAAAACGTCAACAATTGAACCACAAAACTAAATAATAAACTAAAAATATGTGGTTTGTCTGAATTAACACTAGAAAATAAAATATTATTATATAAGGCTGTCATTAAACCAATCCGTACATATGGATTGTTCCCAATAAGGATGCATTTATGTTTTCCATTATGTTTTGTTATGCTTTCTTATTATTGAGTTCACTGGAGCTGAATAGCCCAACTTTGTTTATGTTTCATTAGAAACCATATCACAGATAAAGATAAATTGAAAAAAAAGTGGGATTAATATGGCATGTATTTCAATCCATCGCTAGTGGGGAACGGCATCATTATATCCATCGCTATGTATTCAAACGGACGGAAAAGATTTATTCTTAAAGTTGCCGTCATATCATTCTGACTATTATTTTAGCTGCAATGTACTATGCATATCTAATTATCCAATCTGCTGTTGCGATTAATATGAAAATCTCCTGTTCGCTAGTTCATCTTAAAGTCTGACACCACAAACTCTAGTATTGTGTGGGGCCCCCTTCATATGACCTCTTCGTATTCCGTATCCGTCAGTACTAGAGGCATGTTTAAATATTTCTACTGCATTAGCAAGTGTCACAATAGGCTTTTAAGGTCCCAGAACGCCGAATGTTTGTTTTCTCCCTAACACTCTGCATGGCTTTTGGAAATCCCAATATTAATATAATTTGACAATTTATGAAATTGAGGATAATATGAAAAAACTTATAAATCTATTCGACGAGTATAATCAAATATTTTTTTCGCAGCCCTCTATAACATGTGCAGAGTACCAGAAAATAACTCAAGTCAATAAGATTTTACTGCTTAATTTGCTCTTCATCCGTTGTTATATTATGTCCAAAATTCTTAATGACTTTCCAGAACAATTTACATTTCTTCGTACTTAATTTTAGTCCTGCTACTGTTATTTTAGTGAAATAAATTTCCAAGGTCTCAAAAAGCCTACCTCTGGAAGAAACAGCCCTTGTCAATAAAAGCAGTTAGCATTTACCAAGCAAGACAAATTTAAACAGTGTCAAAATGGGTTAATAGAAACACATACATACATATATATCTTATAACTAATTCAATTATACAAGTAAATTTTTAGCATTTCCTACCATTTCCTAAAACCTGGACTAGATTATAAAATATAAAAAACACGTTATTGGACTGTACTGTAATTTAGTTATTTTATTTTGAGTGTATTCCTCTTAACAATCAACTGTGTGCTGTTCCGTTTATAGACAAATCAGATATTAATCATCCGTACTGGAGAATGCCATCTAATCCTCATTTAGAAATTTATATTTACAGTATTAAATTTATTGAAATATTGACTGCCGTGTTCAGAAAAATTTTTTTTAATTTATAAAAGTTTTTTTAAAGAGATTTCAATAAAAAATTTAAATATGAAATTTAAGCTTATGAAACAAAAATAATTATTACAAAGTAATCAATATTTTGAAAAAAAATATATTAAAATTTATTTAAAAACTTGTTTCTTCCCGCTTATTAAAATAAGCAAAAATATTAAATTATGCATCAAATCATAATTAACTAAAAACTTTAATATTGTATTAAACAATTAAAATTAACTAAAATTTTCATTTGCAAATTAATTTTCCAGCATAATTAACTTATTTAAAATAACCCACTATTTCATCATTTGCTCAATATTTTGATACTTCATTTGCTTAACTTTGTGATTGTGACCACGAAGTCATTAGTCCGCTTAGCAGAAGCCACAACTTTCACAAAAACAATAGTTGCAAATAATTTAATATTCATTTTTCGTTTATGACTCTTTAAAAAGAAGGTTTGCGAATTTGAATAATTAATATGCAATTGTATGATTATCAAATAGCAATTGTAAATAGTGATGTAATACTTATGGAAAAAACTAATAGTTCATGGACATAAAAAGTTATTATACAATTTATATACAACAATACTTGGCTTTAAAAAAAATCTGCAGAATAAAATACTTTAAGTATACTCGTACAACAGATTTACAAATTCTTTCATATTCCTCTCAATTTCGTAAATTGCCAAATTATATTAATAATTGGATTTTCAAAAGTTCCCATGGCGCACTTTCTAAACCAATAAAAGAAATATTGTTTGTAAATAATTTGATTATATTATCAAACAACAGTGAGCAGCAGTAAATTTCATAAACACGCATACACATGCACCTAAACCCACTAATACACACTAAAACACCCCGTATATGGCCGAGAGCGCTGGCAGAAAAGAAATATGTTTTTCGCTCTAAAGTAATGCTGCAAACGTGTTTATTGTTTATGGTTGGATTATGTGGTGTTGACAGATTTAATTTATTTGCGGTTTAAATTCAAATTAGCAAATATTTTAATAAACAAATGTGTACATGGATGGCAGGAAAAAAACTCTTTTACGCATGCACAAACACAACGCCACACACATACAAAAAATTCGCTCATGTAATTACCGATTTAATAACAAAAATTAGAAAATTATCCAAATACTTAAAATAGTAATTAATATGTGCGATTGCCCTGCAGTTCACGAGAAAGCAGTTTTGCTTATCTTATTTACATCAAAGGCGAGATTCTATGTTACTTTATATAATATTTTTTAATAATCGAAATTCATATTCAATACTGTGGAATACTACTTGCTATTTCATTCCTTTTTGATTTCACTCCATCGCTAATAATTATATAACTATGCGAGTATTCTATGAATAAGTTTTCGTTTTAATAATTAATAAAGTTTTATTTTACATGCTTCTGAAGCTAAACCGAAGGAAAATGTCACTTTGGAAATTCCTTGAATTAATAAATAAATTATCTGAAAAGTATTTCGAATGTAATTCATAAAAATAAAGCAAAACTTGGAAAACATTCACATTAATATTAGGGGCTCCAGATATAGCATTCTCACGTATAAATAATATAAGTTTTTGATTATTACCCCCTGCACTTACTTTATTACTAACAAGAAGAATAGTTGAAAATGGAGCTGGTACAGGATGAACTGTTACCCTCCTCTTTCATCTAATATTGCTCATATTTCAAATATTGTGGAAACTTATTTATAATTAATTATTTTCTTTGATGTGTTGTTAAGCCCTGTGCACGCTTTTAGTTACTCAACTTTGCTAAAGCAGTAAAATTATTACCGGAATGGTCGATGCTGTACTTTTTACAGAATTTTACTGAAAATGCATCCGTGAGACAGTTTTTTCGACAAGACGTACGATTTGCGAAAGCTTATTAAAATTTTCAAAATATTAAAATCCGATGCGATTTCTCAAACGTCAGATTTTCGTGTGAATGAATATACTCGTGAAACTGTGTATTCTATAATTTTTATTTGCTTAATTGAATATCCGCAACAGCATAAGCAGGATACTTAACAACAAAGACAACCAAAAATAATACTGATTCATTACTTTAAGTAGATAATTAAAAAATAAAATTGAAATTAAATTAAATTATAATTAAAATCACTCATAATTAATGCCTTAATTAGCGCTTATATTCAATCCTTTAGGATTTGATTGAAAGCATTTTTTTAATGTTAAATATTTTGACCAATGCAAAAGAATAACTCATTTTCAAACACAGTTAAACAAGCAACTTAATCTGCCAAAAAATTTAAGAATTAACGGGTATACGTGTGCTGCCACACGTAGATGTACGAGGATATTTATATTCATACTTATGGATACGAGTGCACACACACATGCATGTGGATGAGTGTGTAAACATAGTTATGCACGCTCGTATGTTCATTTCAAGTTTTAGTAGATGGCGCTGCAGAGTACGTATTAATGAGTGTTCACACAGAGTAAATAATAAAATTGTATGCAACAGTTTTCTGCAACAATGCGATGAAGAGTTGGAGAGCATCAAAAGTTGAAAATATTTCATATCACGGAGTATCATCTGGAGGAAAATGTTTATTATTTTTCCCTTCAATAATTATTACGCTTGCCAATCTATGACAAACGACATTTTGACATCATGCACATGCACACATCTGCCAATACAACAATTATAAAGCATATTAACTGGAATGCCTCATCGTTGGCTTCTGCTTCTGGGCATTGTTTTCTTGTCATCCGCCTGCATGCCGTACTTGCATCGCAGCACATATCGAAAAAAAATACTCGTTAAACTGTGTGTATCGTCATAATATAATTATAATTTTAATTTGCTTAATTGAATATCCGCAACATCATAAGAGGGATATTTGACAACAAAGGCAGCAAAAAGGAAATGAAAATTTTTTCTGCAGTAAATAAGTAATAGACAAATTGTTGCAAATGTTATACGGCATAAACAGACAGACTCTGAAGTAAATATTCGCATTTGGGGTAAGACTGAAAGGCTAATCATAAAATTTACATCATCCATACCAATGTATACCGTAGTAGATACCAGTAGATACAATGTATACAGTAGATACCGGTAAATGAAAATATTCGAAGAAAAAAAAAACGACAAACGTAAATATTTTATTATCCCATTTAAGCCCGAGTCAAAGAAAAGAAGCATTATTCCATCTAAAGACTAATCTGTTATAATTATAGTTTCTTAAAATGTTACAGGCAAACATTTTGCTAATAGGAAAGTTAATTATTGTACAATGTACGAGGTGTCATCAAAAAATAACCGTTTTTTTTAATTTTTTCCAAAAGTATTCATTTTTTATCAATAACCATCTTGTATCTTTCAAGGTAATCCCCCTCAGATATAACACTGGTACACATATGCCAGCATTTTTTCCAATCCTCGAAACACTTCTGAAACGCGCCTTTTTGGTATCGCCAACAGCTCCTGTTTCGATTTCTAAAAAACCTTCAAATTTGACCGAACTTTTTAGGTCTTGGCTCTTCTGGACACTTCCATCGGGATGATTTTGCTTTGGTTTCAATGTCGTAGCCATACACCCACGATTTGTCACCTGTTTGAGGAAATCTGGCTCGTCGTTGACTACGTTCAACAGTAAAAAATCGAAGAGCACATCACAACACGACTAATATTTTTATCTGTCAAAAGCAAACTGGCAGTCCGAAATCGCTGATATTCTGTTATATTTACTAACGTAATACAAAAAAATATCGAAACCGAAAATACGTAACTCACGAAATTTGAAAAAACCGTTATATTTTTTACCACATCTCGTAGTTTTAAAACAAAAAAATTAATATTCTTCTGGATTCTACTGAATAAATATGCAAATTTCAAAACAATAATAAAAAATTTATGCAGAGCTTTTGCACAGTGGCAAAATCAAAACGAATCCATGAAAAATTTATAATAATGGCTGAAAACAAGCACGCCTTATCTTATTAAAAGAAATGTTCACAACTTTTGAATAGAAAACTAAAAAAGTAAAAACAAAATTTATTTCCAGTTTACACAAAAATATTTTTAAAAAAGAGCCATTTTATTGACGGTTCATTAGAGAATTGCAGCTTGATTGTTTTTAATGTTTTCTTTTTATTATTATATTTTGTTTTTTCGTAATGGCGATGACTTTGTTAAGAAACTCTGCGAGCAATTGGCGAATGACTTGCTTGAAGTGGGCAAAAATAAAAACGAATTTTACTCATATCTGGCAGGTGTGAGTTGAGAGATGGTCAGTGGTGGACACTAAATTGCACGTAGTCAGGCTTGATCTAATAATTTCAAATTTAACGTACTATTTTGTAGCAAAAAAAGTAATCCTCACATCAAGTGCAACTATTTTTAGGTATTAAAAAGCAAGAATGGTTTTAGCATCGTAGCGGCATCGCATTCGAAGAAGAAGCAATGATTAAAACAGCAGCTTTTCTCGACAATTCAATAAAAATGAGAAGTTCTAATTTTAGTCAGTTTATAAAGGATGTCTCAAAATAAAAAGACTTTCCCAAACTTAACGGATAATATGAATTTGTCGACATTTGTGCAGAGAAATTTTCTCTAACACAGAGCGGTCAGCTGTTGAGATGGATGCATTACAACCTATGTCTCAAAGTGGATTCAAAAGTAATTCATTCAAGGATATACGTATTTTTAGAACTTGTCTCATCATGTCTGAAATATAATAAAACTTCTTAAGCCCACACTTACATATGCATCTGTGTAAATAATTTTAATACTTTTATAACCTTAAATTTTTTTTCTTAAAACGAAAAATTTAAATATCCATCTGCTCAGAACTTTTCAAAATTATCCAGCATGAAAATCGAGAAAATTTGGCAAAAAATAAGAGAAATGTAGCCAAAAAAAATTTTAATTTTTTTAGATAACCCATCAACAGCAATAAGTACTCGTATAAAACAACGAAGCCTGGGATTACGAGGCACAACATATGCCTTCCAGTCAAAACAAGTAGGATGGTGA
This sequence comes from Ormia ochracea, assembly GCA_963402855.1. Lineage (NCBI taxonomy): Eukaryota > Metazoa > Arthropoda > Insecta > Diptera > Tachinidae > Ormia > Ormia ochracea. Next base: position 52,843,374 of record OY727109.1, read on the forward strand.
GAGCATTGTAGTTATTTATTTCTATTATTAAAATTTTTCTATTTTTTCTATTGTTAAAATGTTTATTTCTTAGCAATGAGAAATGTAATGTAAAAATAAAGTTGACTTCAATGCAGTATAATTGTAGTGTAGTGTGCAAAAGTGTGTACTTTTATTTGCAATATATTCTTTAACAATGAAAAAATTTGACTTTTTTAAAAAGAAATTTACTCGTATTGTATTGGTTGCCTCTGGAAATAAATTATATATATATGTATATATATTATTTTGGGTTATATAGTTTTAATTTTATTTTAAGCTTATGGTCGGTTTTTTATATAGTGTTTTAATATATTTTTATTATATTTCGTTGACAATTTGCTAAATTATAATTAAAAATTTGTTAACAAAATATTGTAAAAATATTATGTAAAAGGCCGTTCTTGTGACTGTAATAAAATTAAAAACTTGATAAGGAGGTAAATTAGAAAACTGAATAGTTATTGAAAGGAAATATGGAAAAAAAATTACTTCAAGATAATGATGTTTAATTCATTAAAACCTCCTTAATATAAAATAATTACTAAATTGGTTACATTTTAGCTCCTACTTAAACGACTCTGAAATTACTTATTTAAAGATACTCGTATTACGTTTGACTGAAATAGTACCGAACGCATGTTTCTTTAAAAAAAATATATATGCTCGTATGTGATATGCATACATATATCGGTCCATATTTTAAAAATCTATTATTTTGAAATGTTTCAATTTTGTGGTCTTGATAGAGCGCTTTTAGTTTTCACGGTTAATGCTAAAAGAATTCAACCTGTTTATTTCGGAAGCATAGTTTTTCTCCCTCTCCTTTAAAATATTTCAGCGTAAACTATAAAATACTTTTCATTTGAAATGCATGAGTGCAACAGCACTCGCCTTCTTCCCCCATTTTGTTTTTATGTTTCCTTTGTTGGTGAAACATCTTCGTGGCCTGTTACAACTACAGCAAAAGAAATAAAGGAATTGTAAACGCGTATGTTTGTCTTCAAGTTGTAGCTTCTTTTTGTGGCAATCTGTTTTGTTGTTGCACGCCATAAATAGCAAAAACCCTGTACATACGTAAGCACGTTTGTATTCCCAGGTTGCACTCATATTTTCATTTTTCTGCTCACGTACTTCGATTAAATTCTCATTTCGGTTATAATTTTAACGTTTTACGGCTGAAGCTAAAAGGCATTAAATTGTTGATTCACAATTTGACTGTGTACAAACAAATGAAACTTGCTGGTTAATATGAATCTTATGAAAACTCATATTGAATGGTAGTTCTTAGAGGGGCCAGTGATTAAGAACTTTGGGATCTATGAAGATTTTACATTTCATTTGCATTTCTTAGGAATCTCTTTAGATTACAATATTATATTATAGTTCTTAATATGACAATATTATCTAATTTTGTAATATTTCGCGGTCAATTTTATTTATTATGAACTTTCTGTGTTGAAAGTTTTTTAAAAGTTTAATTTATTTAGAAACCGCTTTTATAGAGACGGCAGTTCTTTATAAAAGCCGCTTTGTTATAAATATTTTTTTTTCTTGTTTTTGTATAACACAGTTTTATTAAGAGAGAAGATTCTACTGCATCAATGAAATTCCATAAATAACTCTATCCTAATAATTTTATATTTTGTGTTTTATTTTAAATTCAAATCTTGGACAGCAAATTTTTTGGACACCCTATATTATCACTTTAAAGACATTATTTTTGTTAAAATAAATCTAAAAACTGCAACTTCGAGCGAGATATTTTATTATTAATATATATTTATATATTTAGTCAAGATATACATACATATTATTTAAATTTACTTTAAAAAAATACTCAATTTAATTAACAGACAGCTCTGTACGTCTTTGGGCAAAAGCAGACAAAATCAAGTTGGTTACAAAATTCATAAATATTTAATCATTTTCAATTAAAACACTTTCCATAAAAGTTATACAAAACCTTCTAAAGCGTAACAACACATTCGTCTCGTTTTCTGTCTCATTGTAATTGTCTCTTTTGATTCCGTTTGTTCAATTTAAAATACAGCTGGTTTCCATTCTGATAATTTCCACAAAAAAAAAAAAAAAAAAAAAAAAAAACGAAACCAATATAATAATAGTTAACAAATGCTATGCGACTACAAGCGAAATCCTTTCTAGCATACTCTCATCAGCTATACCAGATATAAACTGTGGAAACTACAACAAACTTTGCACGCTTCCTGCTAGCAATAATAAGAATAGCAATAATGAAAAGGAAACACTATGGCAGACAAGAACTGCCACACTTTATCTGATTATGTCATATAGATTTGTATGGAGATTTTGCCGCAACTTTTACAGAGCTCAATACTATGAAGGTGGTTTTTATAAAATGGGGAAAAAAATGCTTACATGTATGCGTCCTCTACATTTGGTATTCCCTTTGGATGTGAAACAAATCAGTGAGTAAGTCAAGATATTCCACGATATAACAATTGTTTGTACAGCAGAAGAAATTGAATGAATTATTATAGTTTATTCTTACAATGCTCTGGGTCTTGCATTGGCTTAAAGTCTACACGTTTTGAGGCTCACATGTGTGTGCACTTGTATGTGTTCGCCTTGGCAAGCATGCACTTTACTACAGATGTGCTTTAAATGGCGACAATAATAATTTCCAATCATAACCAAAGCTATCTATGAACATTACAATGATAAACAATACCCCTGTGATGGCTGCCTTTGCCATGCGAATGAATAAATATCATACAAATAATATTACTAATTTAAGTACAGCGACACTGACGAAACGAATCCTGTTTATAACTCAGTTTAGAAATGTTGATGGTTATTAAAATTATTTGTTTAGCATTAGGCCGTGCTTTTCTATATATGCACGTACATACACAGACATATTTTAATTCTGAGGACAGCGGATGAATTTCCCATATTAGCATTGCTGAGTAGGATAACGGTGCGAATATTCGAAGTTATATTTCTTAATTTACTTCTAACAAAAATGTTATATTTTTAATACATTGATTATGTATCAAAATTTATTACCAAATTTTAGTATTAATATAATTTAATTTTTAGTTACTAATCTTATTTATTTAAATATTTTATTTTAAATTATAAAAATATGGATTATTTAAGGGCCCGATTACCTGTGCCACTCAACCTTACGACTGTTTAAATATGATATGGCGCACTAAAAATTTATTTGTGTGCCAGATATTTTACAACAAGTCGTACGTACGATTTGCAACACCTTTTGAGAATCTTCAGAAAATGATAGTTTACAAGCAATCAGAGTTGCATTTTCTTCAGCAAACTCAATATCTGTTTTCAAATAATTTTTCTACTGCAATGTCTTTTACGCCTTTTTTCGGAACGTAACAGGATATTAAATTATAATTAATTATTGCATTATACTTATTACAACCAGGGTTTTTCATAAAAAAAACTTAAACTTTAAATTTTATTAAAAAGGTTGATTTAATTTTACTTCAGAAAATTCCACTTTTTGTGGCATTTAGAATACAATTGCTTCTATCCAAATTTTCTTCACATATTTTAATTCATCAGTAAGCCATATTCATCTTAAGCCATACATGTTTTTAACAACTTCACTAACATACCCAAAATTAATGAGAATTACATAAGTGTAAAATCAGCATTGTGAAATGACAGTAAAACACATGAAATTAAATAGTATTAAATTAAATTCAATATTATCATTTGAATTGCGGCGGGAAATATTTGGTATATCTAACTCCAGAAAATTTCATTTTTCGTGAAAGTCTTCCACAATATTAAACAGCAATTTTGTGGAAGTATTGTAACTGACCAAACCAATTTTATGTTTAATAAAACAGTAAAAAAATATGGTAAAAAAAGAGCTATTTTTATGGAAAAGCTAATTGATTTCTTTTTTATATTATAACTAATTTTTCCTTTTACAGTTATGTCTAAATATTGTCTTAAGTATACAAAAATGCGTGTTTGCACATCGTACAAGAATAAACCTCCAACTTATTAAAAGAATAAAAAAATTAAAAGGTATGTATGTATGTCTCACAAATTTTAACAAACTACAATCATAATAGATCTGCTATTAGACCTTGTTTAGGAATTATTTTTTTTAAAAAAGCGAAGAAGCTGTTTTCCACACATGAATTACATGTTTCCAGCAAATATTCCATGACGAATTTAATTTTCTTCTTTAATCTAATTATTGCTAGTTTTCCCAATTAAATATTTTCTTTTTTATTTATACTTTTAGCATAGTAAATATTATTAAAAAAAATTTAAAGTGACTTCAGTCAGTGACCTCAGACTCTCAAGCAAAGTTGATGTCCGAATCAATCTCCAATGGCATAAAGCACACACGCACCCATACGCAGGTACTCACACACGTACTCATATACATACATATATAACAAATATTTGCACGTGAAAGTAATTGTAAAATGGCTGTAGAAAATAAAGGTAAAAAAAGAAAGATCATGTCATTGTTTACCTGTGTTTCAAGCGTGCGCGCAAAAGTAAAGTGATGATTAAACAGAAAAACACGGAATTTTTATGTGACAGACAGGCATAAAGATAACTAACCAACCAACCAACGAACCAACCAACCAACCAGCCAACCAACCTACCCAACAACTATTTCAGACATGCACAAAGGCAGTTGCAATTGCAAATTGGTAATTACTGACAAAATGACGTCACGTAGCCAATGCGCAACTCAGCGCACATAAACTATTTAAATAAAACAAACCAGTAAATAAATAAACAAAAAGGGGGCAACAAAACCAAATACAAATACACAATATATAATAACTGAAATTTTGAAAAATTACCCAACAGCAATGAACAAACAAGAAAATGTTGCCGTGTTACAATGGAAAATTTTGAAAAAAAAATTGAAATAAATTTGCAAACTTCATCCGATTCTAATAAAATTTCATATGGCGTTTAAACAAATGTTGTTTAGTTTGCTAATAGTAAAGTTAATTCTTGTACAATGTACGCGCTATGATCCAAAAATTACCTTTATTTTCAAACTTACAGTACCAAATCGGTGCTATTGCCAACATATATAAAACAGGTATGTGTACACACATACCAGAAAAAAAATACCAAAATCGAACATATGTAACTTACCAAATTTGAAAATAACGCTCCTTTTTTGATCATACCTCGTACAATATACAAAAATAAATATTTAATAATAATCAGTCTAAAGTTTTATATTTACAAGTTTTATATTTTGGTAAAAGAAGGAAATCTTTTTTCCCCGCTACCTTTTTTACAAAAAGTGCGTCAATTATTCCGTATTTATTGACTTTCATTTGCGAAACTATCCACCACATATTTGCATTTTATTTGTTCTTTTTTATATTTTAAGGAATTTAATACTAATAAGCAGCATATTACTGTAAAGATATTTTGTAAAATGTTTCAAAGTAAGTATCTGATCTGAAGAGTAGCTTCCCAAATTACAAAGTTCACATCAATAAATCAAATAGAGAAGAAATAATTTTCAGCTCGCGAAATGTTAGAGAAATACAATAAAAATAAATAAAAATGACGTTTTTGGATTTAACATTATTTCAGTTAAGGAAACGATGATATATGCTGTATTTTCCTTAAGCATACTCAGCTTTATCTCAAAAATAATAAGTACATATATTAAGCGCAAGACAGAGCAAATTTGCAAGCTCAAAATGTTCAAAATGTTTAATTGGAAAACAAAGAAGAGATCCAGAGTTCTTGTTTTCATCATAAATTCCATGGTTAGCACTCGTATCATATTGTACTTACGTCCGCTCATAAATATGCTTTACAAATTAATGTTTTAGTATGTACTGAGGCATACTAAATAATATTAATTAATAAGATATTATTATTAATTAAATTAGCAACAGACCTTGCCAGCAGAACTAAGAATATGGTGCTACTCGGTTCTAGAAGAATTGATATAGATTGCCACAGTATTTAAGCGCGTCATTAACAGCATTGCCAGTCATTGCAGATAAGTGAGATAGTGGGAGGATTTAAAAAAAACGGTAAGTAAACTGCAGGGTGAATAAAATGCCAAGGTCTACAAACACACAGATTAATCCTATATAAATTTCAATCGGAAATTGTATATGAAAACCGTACATAAATTACTTGAGGTAAATCGAATTTGGCTAAACCGAATAACATTATTTTCGGAAGCGAATTTTTCTTTATGAATTTGGCAAAAAATCACTATTAAGAAAATCTCACACAAATAGAATTCTAAATTAAAAACAAAGTTCTTGTACTTCCGGTGATAACCAATTGAAGCTTATTTTCGACCACTTCGTAATACAGCCAAGAAAATTCAGCAACACTGAAGAAATTTTTTTAAAACTTTTTAAAGAGGACCACCCATTCATATCAAGATGTGACCACTCTCTGCAGTTTAATGCTCATTTGAAAGGTTTCGGACTGACGATCATTTTGTTCGTTGGATGGAATGACGGCTCGTTTATTTTGTTTTGTTTACAATTGCATATGATCGACTATGGCAAAAGAAATGTTGGCTAAAATGTATAAAACTATCTGCAGCCTGCTGTCCATGCTCAGTTACTAAATAAAATTCAATAGTTTAACAAAGTGAAAATATAAGAAAGAAATTGAATACAGAGAAAATATATAATTGGAGCATTACAAAAAATAAAAAACAATATAGAAATGTTCTCTAGAGTACCGAATTGTGTGGTATATTTGCCAATAGCCGTCACTTTCATTGTGTGTCTGAATTTAATGCCCTCCATGGCAAGGCCCTGGGATTTGTATGATGATGTTAGTGCTTTCTTTGATACCATGTCTTTGGATGATGTGCCCGGCGCGAAAGAATCAACACAAACGGAACCTAAAGAATTTTGTCGAATGCCAGCCCGTAAAGGTGTTTGTCGTGCTCTGATACCACGCTGGAGTTACGATGTAAATAAGAAAGATTGCGTTGAGTTTAAATTTGGTGGTTGCGATGGCAATGAAAACAATTTTCCCAACTACAAGGCCTGTATTTCAACCTGTCAAGGCATGTAATTACATTCTCGAATATGCGAGGCATATCAAAAATTTTACCAACCAAATTATTTCCATTTTAAGGACTTTTAGCATTAAGCTAACAAACTTTTCATATTGAGTTATTATATTTTCTGTTTATTAAGTTTACTTTTTTGTGTGATAATCATAATATATAATTAAATATATTTTTTAACTTTAAAAACCTCTAATGAAAAATATACTATTTATTTCAAGTTAATGTGTAATGATAATACAATTATTGGAAATTATTAAAAATATTTAATTTTTAAATAAAAAATTTTTTAAAATTATTTAATTTGTGTTTTAATATAGAAAAACTAAAAATTGTTTGGAAATAGGAACTGAATGTTGTATGTATTTAAAACCAAATTATCGGTATATATAAAAAAATAACATGAAAAAGTATAATCTAGTTTTGAGCCATCATGCTCCACTCTATTTAGTGTTTTTTAAAATACAAAGTACAAACCTTTTCCGGAACTTCTGTGCTGGAGCACCTTGCCAAATCGAATCAAATTCACCTTGCTCTATGTATGTAAGAAAATAAAAAATACCTGTAAAGACTTCTTTTGTGAAAAAATTTATCGATAACTACTAGAAAGTTTAACGTTTCTAGTGCTAGTAGCAATTATCTTTATACCCACGATTTCAAAATTGACAGATGATTGGTATGACAGAAATTAAAAGTTCAGCCTAATAAGTTTATTGCTATAATAGAAAGTTTTTTTAATACTATATTCTGGTATCGATCTGCATAAAGAGTCTTGGATTTCTTCAGCTATTTGATTTAAATTAAAGCCCTTCTATATTTGTGGTAACCAATGATTTAATCGCTGATTAAACATTTTTGTCTAAGTGCATTCATACGGACGTGCTTTTGAAGAACTTTTCACCTGATCGATACATTCGCTTATTAAGCCATCTGTGTCCTCTAAAGAACATACAGATACGTTTTATCCTCTAATACAAACGGGAGAGGATAAGTAGAATTATTAAATAAAAAATTAAATTTTCTTTGAATGGAAATAATGACAGTTACAACTATAGACAATGCTTTTAAAAAAATAGTAAAAATCAAACATACATAAATTACGAAATTAGAAATTAATGGTTATATTTTGATTACACCTTGTATTTTTAAAAAAAAAATTAATATTCTACTGGACGCTCCTGAATATTAAATTTGGCAATTTATTATGATTTAAATATCATAAAAATAATATTATTGTTTATATTCACAAAATCACATGGAATACTATAATTTAAACAGCTCACTGACAATAGAAACAATGATAAACCCCATTACCAAATCATGGTAGATGATTTCATGATATTTATTTTTATATATCATTGCGCCATATTGAATTGAATTTGCATTTAAACGATTAATCTTGTGAAACTAAAGTTAGGCAAGTTTTCAGAGCGCCCGCCACTAAAAGCCGCGCACTACTCACTTCGAAAAAAGTAAGCAGCAATTTTAGAGGACGCAATACGTAAACTTCACTCTTTTAATTAAGCTCATCATATAAAAATATTTTCCGATAAAAATTCTCATCTTCGGCAGGTTTCAAATCAGCACATTCAGAAAAATGGGTCGTTTGGATTTTGTTCTTCGACGAACTGTATTTTATAGGATAGTAAGCCAAATTCCTTATGTAAAATTTTCCACCTAGTAGAAGAGCAAAAGTCCAAAAGTTGAGAATGACAAAACGGCATTTTGCTGCCTTATTCAAAAGTTAACGCTACAACCGCCTTTTTCTCTTTAGTACACACATATTTCTCTCGTATTGGTAGTTTTGAAACAAGAAAGGAAAACATATTGTGAATTGGTTTAGTGAATAGGCTGATTCAGTTCACCGTAAAATCGATATAGATAATTCTCATGCTGTTTAAGAAACATCTTTTTCTTAGGAATGAATATGTTCCATGTATGCCTCTACGCTACAAAAGATCTCCGAAGAAAAGCAAGCAAGTAAGAAACAACACTAAATTTAAAAAATTGGACGTTAAAATTCAACACCACGCAAATAATGAACGATTCAAAGTCGGTTTTGCATTAATTTTTTCATATTTTTATTTAATGCACTTTATAAAAGATCTAGAAAACATTGCCAAATTTAAATGTTTTTACATTAAGCAAATAATAACCACGAGCAATACAATGACAGTATTTAAGATCGTGAAAAAAAAAAATTATTATTGAAAACAATATCTTAGACAAACTCGACGTAAAGGCTCTATTCAATCAACAACGGCTATAGGCATGATACCCAACGAGTCAAATTACGGCTTATGTCTTGCGACATACTCCATATTGGTTATTTAACCGAAATGGGTAGTTAAGCGAATAATGTAATTATTTAGAAAAATTTGTATAAGAGTGGGAATTTAGTAACTGAGGGAAAAAAACGAAAAAGGTTATTAAAATAAATGTGTGTATAAATAGATGTAAACAGAAAAATATTGATTGCTATAAATTATTGTGCAATTTACAGATTTCTTCAGTGCATCTAAGCACTTATTGTCTATCTATGCTTGCTTGCATTGTCTTTTTATGTGGTTTTATTAATAGTTTCTACGAATATTTTGATTATTGCCCCCATTATCTGATATTTATTCGCATAAATTTAAAATATAAAACAAACAAAAAATTTCGTTATAGAGACAGTTGGCTCTTTCAAGCTGGCTTGTTTACTTCTTGCTACTATTCGCCATGATCTTTTGCAATATTTCTTTTTGTTTATTTATTTTTTTGTTATTAATTGGTTTTTTTTAATATCCATTAACATTCATTTATATGTTTGTAGTGATTATTATCTAAAAAATTCTTCTGTACTATAAAAATGCGTTTTTAACAATAATTTATTAATTCCAACACATCAGTGCTTTTCATTTGCATTCTTATAAATTAAGGTGCATATTATTTGCAGAGGCTAACGAACACGTACATAAAAATATATTAATGAAAATGATTGTGTATATAGGTATGGATGTGAGCACGTTTGTATGTATGAATATACGTGCATACATATTTATGTATATGTGTAAGTAAAAAATGTGTATCGCTAACTTACATATATTTGATTTGGCTTTAAGCCAACAAGTTTTAAACATGAACTAAGATTACATTTTTTTTTATTAGTAGTTTGTTTAGAAAAGGCCATTAACCTTTTAATTGTTTTTCTTTAATGCAAGTAAGTGATTAACTTAACAACGTAACTATTTTTCAACATTTTCGTTCTCCCACTCTCTTAGAATTACTCTGCTTCTATGTTTATCAGGGATGGTAAATTTGCATGAATGAAAGTTTTTATGCGTCTGATCGAACTTCAATATCAGAATGTCACATCAATGAATTTTTGTTAAAGCATATATTTATATGTGCATACGACGTGTGATAAGAAAATACCCATTTTTTTTAATTATTTCAAAAAGTATTCATTTATTTATTTATTTATCAATAACTATCTTGCCCTCTTCAAAGTAATCCCCATAAGATATAATACACCTATGGCGGCGTTTTTTTTTAATCCTCGAAACACTTCTGAAACGCGCTTTTTGGTATCGGTAATACTTCCTGTTTCAGTGTATTCAGTTTTGGGAAGAGAAAAAAGCAATGTTGTTTTTGCTCAAAATTTACTAAAAAAAAATAGTGAGAAATCGAAGACCACATGACAACACGACTAACATTTTTATCCGTCAAAAGCAAGCTGATAGTCCAAAATGGCTGTTATTGCCAACATAAATAACAGGTAATTGTACAGGTGGGAACATAACAGAAAAAAAATGAAAAAATCCAACATACGTAACTCACGAAATTTACGTAAAATTACCGTTATTTTTTGGTATATAATACGTGATCCTACATTAATTTACCAAATTAATTTAATTAAGTACAAAAACAGTCTGATTGTGTTTTGTTCTAAATTTATTAGTAGAAAGAGAACCAAAAAATGTAATTGTGTTTTTGGATACTATATAATATATACTACTTTGTTACACTTATTCCACTTTTATAACATTTACAAATTTATATACGCAAAACTTCTTACTACGCTCTTCTCACACTAGTAAGTCTATTGTCTACACAAACTACTCAAACTCGCTTTTCGCAGTTTTTGTGTGTGTGGGAGTGTTTTGTTGTGCGGTGGTTAAAAGTGAAAAAGAATTAAATTGATTTAAGTAAATATTGTGCGCGTATGTGACACAAAAGAAATTTTCCTTTTAAGTTTTCTTTCTGTATCACTCATACATCCATAATAATTACACAAAATGTTTAAAGAATATTTTGATTGGGATAGAGTAAAGTGATATTCATCAAATATACGTTTGGGATGTGTAATACTCCATAGCTAAACTATGCTAATTTGGATTAGTGTTAAAACCCCGCAAATATGATTCGAAGTTTGGGGCAATACCTCAAATTGGTATAACAAAGTAAGCCCAAACAAAATGAGATTAATCAACATGTTTAAAGTTAAAAAAAACAATTTTAATAGACGTGATCAAGTTGTATTGACCAGATTTAGATTAGGACATACTATTATAACACACAGTCACTTTTTTGATAAGAACCAGACAAATGTATGCAAATTTTGCAATAAATCAAATATTTCTGTTAAACATTTAATTCTAATATGCGCAAATTTCAAAATTCAAAAAGAAAATTTTTCAAAAATCTAGACATAACTAATACCTTACAAGACATTAGACAATTCACTTTTATTATTGGAGCTCCTTAAACTGAGTAAACTGTATCGTTTGATATAAATAAATTAAATTAGTTTTAGCAATTATGTTCAACTGTACGAGCTTAAGAAAATAGACGTTATATCTCTTATTTTAGCACATAAGCTTATAATTGAAATATATACCATCCAGTCCAGAAGTTTCTTTTTATTTTAGTTGCAAGATATAAAATTTAACTAGTTGTATTGCATTGTTAGCATAAATCATATAAATGGTACAGCGAACATTGAAAATTTACCAAAGATAATAATGATAAGTTTTAAAAGCATAAGTTCATTCAAGCAAAGATTTTCTCATTTGATACTATCATTTTGAAACATACAAATATATAAAAAACACTTTATTAAAACCACAAATATATTACTTTCTATTTTATTTTGAAGTCAGATTTTATGGTAATTCCTCCATATCTATTCTAAATAATCTAATAGTGTTTAACTTATTACTTTTTTCGTGTTAAACTCAAATAAGATAGGAAGGACTTTCATGATTTTTACAGGTCATTAATAATATTAAATGTGATTTTTTATTTCCATAGTACTGGAATTTCATTAGTACTGTTTAATGGAGAGAATTACATCATGGTTGTGGGACTATTTATTAATTTAGCAAAAAGAGGAACTTCAACTTTTTTAAATATATAACCAATTTATATATAACGTACATTCACACATAATAATAATAATAATAATAATAAGCAATAAGATGTGAATATAATTCTAACATTTTTCAATGATCAAAATTTTTAGTTGCTAAGAGTTCCTTTTCACTATACCTATCAAATGAAATTGTTTGAAAGTATTTATATAGACAAAATGTGTATACCCTTGATACTTATTAAAGGAAATATACTTATTGAAACTTACAAACTCTTTAATACTAAAAAGATTTGAAACGGATTTCTTAATCTTAAAAAAAAGAAAAACATTTAATATATCTATTACAAAGTAAAGGGAGATATAAAAAAAAAAACTTTAAAAACACTGTAGTTTTGGAAATTAATTAACAAAATAAAATGTAATTTTAAAAAACTGAATAATATTATTTAAAAAAAAGAACAAATAGAATATATTATAAAAACGTTTGAAATTCGATTGTATATTAGCAAGAAATTTCAGTGCTCGCACTTTTAATACTCTCAGAGCTAAAATGTACACAGCCATATTTACACACTAGAGTCCAGACATAAGGAATGAAAAATTCTTCAGGTGCATCTTCTTCCACATATTTAAATTTTAAATCGGGAAATTTCTATAAAAAAAATACTTGTTTAAATCTCTAATATTTGAAAGGAATATTTTGAAAATCAATCGCTTTTTGTGAAACTAATATAAAAAATACAACCTTTTTTAATTTTTATGATTTCAAACAGTAACTAAATATGTCTATCAACAAAAAACTTATACAATATTTTATTTGTAGCATTTATAAACAAAATTGTATTTATTTGATATTTAAATCTCAAAAATAATATTTAGAAACATATTCATTTATATACTGCGCATATAGATTGAAAACTGTTTCACTTATATCCATCCCATATTCGTTTAACAAATTTTACAGTAACATGTGATATATATGTTTAAAAAAAATATTGTTAATTTGCAGATTTGTTCAACAAAGCAAAATATATTTTATGGGAAAAAAAAGAAAAATTTTTCTACAATAACATCGTTCTTATAAAAAGGATATAATCGTGAACTTACCCTTAAACGATCACTTGACCACTGACTGGAACCTTTAGAAATTACTTCAAACACCTCATTAACACCCAGTTCCCCGCGTTGCTCTTGCACACGTTGCAAACGTGAAGAGAAAAACCCAACAACCTGCAAAAAAAACATTAATCTCATTTATTTAATTGCCCGCAATTGAAGGAACAGAAGAAGTTTACTGATCTCACCATATCGATATTTTGTATTATATCCTGAAAAGCATGATGAGAACGGAATCCCTCGAAGATACTACGTTTATAAAGTAAGGTATACACTAAATTGGGACAGTAGACCAGCTGATTCGAAAGACAAGAATTTAAAATTTCTAAAACCATACGCAGAACTTCTTCAAGCACAGTTAGATCTTGTAACATATCCTCGGGTGTTGTAGACACATTTACAAATACGGCACTATTTACAGGCTCTTTTATTTGAGCATCTAATCGAGTATGCTTCTTGGCTAACGTTTCGAACAAAGAAATCAATCGCTGAGCTACATATGGGTGCAGGTTGCGAAATTGTCCCGACATATTAGCCAATGCTGCCAAACAATTAGTGTGTAAATATTTATCGCGCATTTTCAGCATATTATATTGTATAGTACGTATAACTACTAATATGAGTAGGCCACCCAAGGATATTTCGGATATAGTACGTTCGGTATACCAAGTAATATTCTTCAGCATCTAAAAAAATATATATATCCATATGTACGTGTATTAATAACGATTTCTTCATATAAAAATATCTGTACTCACTATATTGTGAACGTTTTTGTTAAAGCTATCGTCTTCGCTTAGAATTAATAATATAATTAAAGACATGTAGATATGATGCGATGTACTGTCGGGAGCATGATATAATGTCTGTAAAATCGGAGTGACTATTTTTTCCAAATCCTGCTGTGCCATGACAAAGCGATAAAATCGTTCATTACGATGCAACAATAAATATAAAAGTAACGTGGCCTGATCAATTGTGACAATACGACACAAGGTTTCATAAACTGCTGAGAAATCAATGTGAAACGTTGAAACCTCTTTACTTGCAACATCTTTGGAGTCAGCACAGGAAAACAGTGATAAACGATATGTGTTTTCTTTTGTTGTACAATGATTAGCCAAAATTAGAATCAAGAGGAGACTTTGATTAGCGAGCGGATAGTGATTTTTAAATTGTTGTGACAATTCGGATCCAACTAAAATTGTATTTTTTAAGACGTCCTGCTGCTTACGAAAGCTAAATATTGAAAGCAAAGATTCAGCAATACCAAACACAAATGAACCGGTAGATGAAGAGCCAAACATTGTTTGCGGCACCTGGACTAAGCGGGATACAAAATGTAATAAGGCGGACATTAAAATATTAGCATGCTGGCATTTGTAAATAGTGCGAAAAACAATCGATTTCTCAGATAGTTGTTGAGTAAAGAGATGCACGGAGAGAAGTGTAATAAGTGTATTTACTGCTTCCAAATGCAAATGATATGTGAATTCTCTACAAGAGGAAGAGAGATATTTATCAATAATAGAATCAATGTTAGTTTGAAACTTAATATTCTTCAAAAAAACTGTACATATTTATTCGAAACTAGATATTTGCGATTAATTTCCTTATTAATCCTATAACATAAACTTTATAATTTTCTAAAATTCACTATGAATGCCGCAAAAGAGATACTCGCATCTTATTATAAATATCTTAATTTTATGATACTCTTGAAATAACAATGCTCTACTGTAAATTTACTTTTGGTATACACTTAAATATATATGTAAATATATTGAAAATAAAAACCAAGAACTTAAATTAATTTGTTTTTCAATGGAAGCAAGAGTTTTTGATTGTATTCTATAAACAGAAGGTACGATTATCGCGATGCAGCAACCACATTTAAACTTAAAAATTATACTTACTTCACAGGAATCACAACAACTAAATTAAATATTGCATCGACGAAGGTTTCAAATTTGGAGCCATCTACTAAAACAGATGCAGCACTGGCTGCGGCTTTTATTGTATCTACAGTGTTATCATGTTCAGTTACTTCTACTTCTACAACAGTTTGTCGTTGTGGAGCTCCACCCGTGAAATTTTCTCCACCCATACGCATTTTGTCATTAGGTATAGCTTCAAAATGTTGCAGCAACTGAAATTCCGATCCCGTCTCAATGATGTATTTCACTATAGAACGTATAATAAATAAAGCATTGAAAGTGTGCCATGTGTGCACATTGCTTTCTTGATCGGATAAAGACAGTAACTCGGAAGCTTTAGTTAAAAATACGGTTATAAGAGATCCAAAATTTCCTGTCTTTAAATTATTACTAATAAATGATTGGCATAGAGATTCCAACCGAGAATCTAAATTTAATTGTTCCTGTGAGTTCTCTGGTATGGTTATATTATATTTCAGCAACCTTTGCCAGTAGTCGTGGTCCTCAGGAGAAATATGAGAGCGCCCTACAAATCGCTGTAACAACTCATTGTCAGATAAATCAGCCTGCTTGCTTACGTTAATTCCCATTTTGTTGGTCACTTTTATTTCTTATTTTCTAACAAAACAACACTTATGCACTCTTTCCCTTTTTATTAGGATTTTTGCCTCGTATGCTGTCAAAATTAAGTTTACACATATATGTTCTTTTCAGCATGTAGATCTTATTTTTTGTCAAATATTTATTCAAATTTTATATCGATAGGGCTTATATTAGTTTTATTCCAATCTTGTTTCATATAAAATCATTACGCCTTAATCGGCAAAAAATTTCAAGTATCTTTTTATTTTTTCGATATGGAATATATAGCAAGCCGTCTTCAAATACTACGTGTAGTTGCCAAGTAATCAGATGATTCTTTTTGTAAATGCCTTGACTGTCAAATAAAGCCAAAGGCGATTAAGAGCAAATGATGTCGGCGGTAAATAACATGCTAAATTAATGCGACATCTTTACGATATACATTTTATTGTTTATCATTAAAAATCAATGCTCTAATTACCACTAAAATTTGCCTGACAGTGACAACTAATATTCAATATATGTATATCATGTTGTATTCATACAACATACAATTGATATTTGCAACAAGATGAAGATCATTAATTCACTATTGGTCGGCTTTGTAATGTGCATTTTTAACAATGCAACAACAAAAAAAACAAAAAATTTTTTAGATTTACCCTAATTTATTTTTATCAGATTACAACCACAATAATAACAAACTGTTAATGAAACAACTCATGTTTTCAGGATTTATTTATTTTGATAAAACTTCCTTTTTAATATTTTATAACTTTAAAAAAAAAACAAGAAAAAACACATTAATTACATATTAAAAGAAAAGATAAAATTTTAAGATTTTTAAAATTAACATCACTAGTTTATTTTAATTTGCAAGGCTTATGTTCTTTAGCAAATATTTATTTCTATTTCGTTAACAATTTGCAAAGTACTATTATTTTCTTAAAGAAATTAAGCCATAGATGGTTTTTAAGCCGAATAAAATAATTTAACTTAAAATTAAAATTTACAAATTTCTTAGCTCAAACGCCCTACGTAAAAATAAATAACTAAAATAATAATAAAAACAATTTGTATACATACATTTAAAAAAAGTTTCAATAAACTGTATGTTTAGATACTATTAAATCATCGTTCCTTTTCTAACGTCATTACATTCGTTATTTAACAATATTATATAAAATTTATTTTAAAGTTGGATTATAATTGAGCAGCGACCAGAGAGATAATGTATGCAGAAAAGAATGTCTATTCGAATTTTAATAAAACTTGAAAATGTTCACAAAACTAAGAAAATTTATTATTTGGATAAGTATATTTATTTTAAGAAATTTTTACTAAATGATGAACGATTTCGTGTATGGTGGGTGCTTCTGGACTTAAACCTATTAATTAGGTTACACAATAAAGTAGGTATGCATATTAAACATTATGAGTGACTCAATGGTTTAAACATGACAAAAAATTTAGAGATACTACAAGCAAATCTAATGATTTTTGTTCATTCGTATTACAATATATTGATGATTTGGACAAAATAACATAATTATAAAAATATTTCAAATATCAAAATATTACTCTTCCCTCTACGTTTATTTTATTTTTTTAGTTTTTACAGAATACTAATACTTAAAAAAATATATTTCTCTTTGCTCGCTATTTATATTTATTTATCGGAATATTTTGTGGGTTTTTATAATATGGTTGATTATTTGTAGAGTCCTTGAAGAATATTTATAGATTATTAGTGACGTTTCTAATTTTCGAACTTTAGTGCACATTTTTACTTCACCTCTGTTCAGCGAAGAAAAGTAAATACATAATAGTATATAATTAAAATTTAATATAAAAACGTATATTATACTAACTTAATAATTAGAATTTGCCCAATGGCACTCTAGGGGAAGTGTTAGTAGATAACATTTGTTTCAGACTAAAAGAGGATACAGAAATACCCAACAAAGCCATACATGTTGCTGAAACACTTATCACGCGATCACTGGCTGGTGCTCTCATACTGTTGTTAATTGTTGGTTCAGCAGTGGCCTGAAAAGAAAAATACATTTTTTAATTAGTATTTACTAAAGATAAATAATATAATAGAAAAAATCTATGTTTTAGTAATACATTTATAAAAATTATTAATGTTAAAGTGCACAAAGAAATCGGTCAAAAATTAAGAATTCAATCTTTTGAATTTAATACAATTTTTAAGTTATATATGAAAAGTTTTGCTATTGGACCAATTATTCCCACTGGATTCATATACTAGGATGGAATAAATGCAAAAAGGATTTTGAGGTATATGAAGCGCCTCAAAATGTGATCTGGGGAAGTTTATTTCAAATTTTACAATATATATGAATATAATTACATGCATTAAACACTATTTATTAACACAATATTTTTAATTTTAAGACGATGTCAAGGAAGAATGTAACACAATAGAAAAGTTCATGGAATTAGGGTACAGAAATATCATACAAAAAGTATTCAATTATTTACTAAGAAATGGTATAGTAAATAGTAAAGTATGTTATCAAAAAGAATATAATTCAAATTATCTATAGCACCGGTACAAAGTAAAAGCTATTCAGCTAGAAGAAATTATTGCATGTTCTACATTGATCAAAATGGGAAAATACCAATCCATTGCATTCTGCATTTGACATGTGAATCCCGCGCACACAATCGGCAATTTGCTATAAGAAAGCAGCAATTCTAACTAACAGTCTATATGTCATAAAAGCCATACGTAGATCAGTTAAAAATAGCTGTAGTAAAATAAAAGAAAATTAGAGACATACACATTATTGATGAAAAAGAAAACTTAAACCGGTATGACCTCAAAGCCACATTGCCAAATACGATTCTTAGAACCAATATCCCAAAAATAAATTGATCTCCCACATTCACAACATGTAGAACAGAACATACAAGAAAACTTACCAGAGGAAAGTAACAACTCTCAATATCCATATAATATGACTGTACCAGCATTGTACGGTGCTAGATGTAAATATAAGGGCAAAGCAAATATAATTGTTTTACGTGAAATATTATCGATTGCATTTCATTTGCCATTTATGAGGTTTTTATCAATATTTTCCGATATTTGATGCTTAGAACAAGTCTTTTTGGTTGTGACACAATGAGCATTGATACTAGCTGTTGGGTCAAAGATTCTCTCGTATATTACAATGTAACGAACTAAGCGTTTAAACAATTTATTCCTACTTTAGTAATAATTGCCGCACTTTGACAGCGTAAATGGATGTTTTAGCTGTTGATGGTAAATTTTACAGATATAATGTACTTAAAAAACGATATCTCACTATATCACTATTGTTTGACAGCTAGCATCATCTAAGTAACAACCCTAGGTGAATATCCATACTTATATTAAAATTGCATACATTGCTCTGCATATTTATCTGTTCCATAAGAACAATTTTAATGCGATTACTACGAAATATAATATATATCTACAGGTGCATATACCATTTATCAACTTTCTTTAATGCTCAACACAGTAAAATTTTAATTAACAAGTACGGCGGTTAATCAGGTTTAGGAAAAATCTAATAGATTCACATGGAATAAAATATGTCTTGTTTAAATTTGAAAACGTTTTCCAAAGATTGCTGTGATTATGTTTTTTTATATAACGCATGTTCTTCGCCTATATATTCATCGGAAGAGCAAAGCTTAATAACTAAAACTTTTTTGCTGCAAATAACTAATGATAACCAATTTCTTTTTGTCTGCCTGTTTAACTTTCTTATTAAAGGAATTTGAGCTGTTATCACGCTTTGTCTCGTTTCGGCATTATTAAAAACCGTTTTAAATGATATTAATAGTACCTTCCTGTTAGCCTGTGGACACAATAGATGCCCTTTTAACTTTAACAAACAAGACGAAAATGGAATACGAAATAGGAATTGTACAAATGATACAGAAAAACCAACATCAATTAGTATTATTTTCTATATATTTTTATTTTTATTCAAAAACATTTCGGACAGCTTCTCAACGCTATACATAGAGTCCGAATTTGTGCCGTAGGATGGGAAAGGTGTGATATGACTTTTTATATTTCCATTATTTGCCACTTGTTTAGATCGATTCCTTTTTGTACTAAATTTAGGAGTTTGTTCTTTAAAGTCCATGAGTGCCAATTTTTTTAATAAAGAATTCCCCTTTATAATATCAGCTTTTGGTATATCAAATGATATAGATGTTGTTCCATTAAATTTGTTTGTATTTGGAGCAGTTCTGGTTTTACATTTAGCCTTAAATCTGGTTTTCGCAGGTGAAACTTGCAAAGACGTACTTTCAGCTGAATTTAAAACCTTGAATTCGGGCAATTTTAATGTGTTTGGAAAATGTACATCTTTTATGGATAAACTAGTTTCAAATTTAATTGTTTCTATGGATTGTATATCAATTTTACTTTTGCCACTCTTAAGAGTGCAATCAGTACGTCTTAGATTTGATAGTTTGTTCTGATCTTCTATTTCAGATATCGTAGGGCGCTTTTGTATTAAATTTATATCTGCCTGTTTTTGACCATTTGGGTCAATGGACACTTCCATTTGATTACCAGATATTTCATAACACTTAGATTTAAAAGTTGGTAATGAAGAGCATTCACTTTGAACGATTTCTTTGAATTCATCAGTTTTTGTCACAATTTCAGATTTGCATAGATTTTCATATTTCATTTTATTTGAATCGTTCAAAAAAGTTATGTCAAATTGCGCCACTCGTTCATTAGCACTGTCATTTATTTCTGAGCCACCATCAGAATCCTTAAATTCATGGTCGTTGTCATATTGCAAAATTAAATCATTAATTAGTTGGAGAGTATTTGTTTCCGTAACCTTGCTGCCATCTTTTTCTTCCTCATCTGAAGAATTCATATCATTATTGTAAGGATACATGCACTCACTACTTTCACATTTTAATATAGTATCACCATTTAAATTAATTTTAAAGTAACGTAAATATTTATCTAATCCAAGATCTCGACAATCAAGGCAGACATCCCCGGCTTCAAAAGTTGCTTTAGAAGACTCCATATTTCTTTTTATCGGCCTAATTGTGCTCAATAGAAATCTGTTTGATGAAAATATATGAGTGAAGTATTGAGTATTAAAGAATTAAGCATTATTTTACATTGAACAATTTCATAAAGCTGCTGATGTTTGTTGCTTAGTTTGTTATTTTCTTTACATTCTAAATAATTAATTTTTTATTGTAGGCATTAAATTTCTTATTTCTTGCAAAAATAATCAAAAAATATGCTTTCATATAGTTGGGTTTTCTTAATAGGGATAAAATATTAAATAATTTAAACATCGAGAATGAAACTTCGACATAACGACTATCGTTAAATAAAAATAACGTTATATAAATAACGTAAGTTCTGGTTTGTTCTTCTACAATGAAACCTGCATAAAACGAATACTTTTACGCGGAAAAACACTGTATAATGAAAAATTTGTCAAAAAAAATACTCAAAGAAATGCATCAAAACAACGAAATCAGAATAAACATATCGAAAATAATTATATTTGAAAACTGCGAAAACAAACAAAAATAACATATTTTATTAAAAACAAATAAAGTTAACCAAATAACAAAGAAGTACATATTTATTTCTTATTTGCTATATGTAAGCTTTTATTAGCATTTTTTTAAAAGAATATGAATAAAAACAACTAGAGCACCGAATTTAACAAATTTCTTAATACTTCTTTAAATTTAGTTATATTAAGGTTTTGCTTATTATCTTTATAGTTATATATAGTTATATATATATATATATATAGGAATAATTCTCCGAATTCATTATAACAAAGTTTCACTGCATTTGCAAACATAATTCAAATTAAAGTGCTTGTTTCACTGCGCCACACGAGTCGAAGAACTCATTCGCACGAATGAAATCAAATAAAAATAACGTACATGGTGTTACATCATATTTTAAATGTTTTACGAAAACATGTTTTATGTTTGTTACATACAAACAAAGTAATTTATTCCATTTGGTGCTGTAAAAAAGGTGGGCTAAAAATGTATACTTCCGAAGATAAAAAAATTAATATACTACAATTTTTTGTATACATATAGATTAAAAATAATAAAAAATAAAAAAATTAAATCAACTCCTTATTAGACAAAATCTATAATTTTATGAAAATTTTCAAAAAGTTTTGCAAGTGGTATTCGACTACCAAAAAATTAATACCGTTTTAGGCTACACTATGATACTTTTTCATAATACATGCCAAATTTAGCATGTGTTAATACTGTGTGGCATAGTAAAACAAGGCCTTAAATAACATGGTACAATACGATTTGCCTTCATTACTACTAGTATATCAAAAAAAAATTTTTTTTAATTTATAAAAACATTATTCTTTTCCCTCTATTATAATAAAAAAAACTTAGTTAAACAAAATAACAAAATTAAAATAGCAAGACAATTTCAGATTAACAAAGTAATAATTTAGATTTTATCAAGTTTATTTTAATTACGTTTAAAATATTTTTTTAAAAAAAGTATTTTTTACCAATGTATAAAAAGCAGGATCATTACATGGTAATGATAATGATTTTATTTGTTGTGGAGAAGTTAAAAATGCCTTATGCCAATCGAATAATATTTTGATATGTATATAGAGGAAATAAACACAAAAATTAAGCTTTATATGACGTATTATCACAGGAATCGTTGTTATCAACCAAAAAAAAATAAAAAATTAATGCTCATTATTATGAATATATGTACATACATATCTATGAGAGAATTATTACATAATTTATGGAGAGTAATTTCTTTGGCAATAGAAAGTTCCGAAATAATCAATTTGAATACATTTTGATATTCTGCGAAATATTATAATTTAATAATTATGATAATTATTTACTCTTGCCCATATTACCTACATAGGTATGTATACAATTGGGTCATGGCCAAGAACTTATAAAACACTGTGACTTACCGGTCCAAATGTTAATCTTAATGCATAACGGCCAACATTAGACGTTCTCATGATGTTATTAAATACCTTTGGCAATAGCACTTAAATAAGATATCTGGAATTATGAACGATAAAAAATCAATAAAAATCTTTTTTAAACACTAACAACAAATCCCCTAAATCTTTAAAAGATCTATGATAATATATAAATAGTATGTATTTTTGTATATATACATATATATAATTATGTACGTATATATTATAAATACCAAATATTTCTAAGTTTATTTATTTTCGTCTGATTTAATTAAAGACGCTTTTTACATATTACAGTGTAGTAAACAAAGCCGAAAAGATAACTTTCGGCGGCAGGTAATGGATGAATGTTACAACGGCGGCCCAAAGTCGGGCGCAGCACAATTTTTTCTAATCTTGACCTAGTGCAACCCATACACGATACAACCGCTGGTACAACTTAGGCATGTTGTAATCAAGATTGTAACGTGTCTGGGCCTATTGTATAAAGTTGTGTCTCGGTTGTATGAAAAATTAAATTTTTTTGATTTTTTGCCAAGTTGTGCCAACGCGTTGCAACGTTTGTGGGTTAGTCATGCGACTTCGTACATCATTCTCATTTTAATCTTGCGAGAAAAAGACGTGTAGTTGGTTAATTTGGTTTTTGAAAGCAAAGAAAACTAAGTGAATACTAGTTAAAAATGGAAGACACAGCTGAAATGAAACTAGAGCACAGTTCTACGATGAATTATTTAATGATAGCCAATATTAGTAAATTATATGCAATTAAAAACAGTTCATTGAAGTTTTATTTTTTTAAGTTTATTAAAAATCTTTTAGATTAAACAAAATTTGAATGTCAATAAATATTTAATTTACTTAAAGAGCTTTCAATGGTTTTATTGCTTCACAAAATTTAAGCCTAATTTGTTTTGCTTCGTGGTATGCGTTTCTATTATTTGTTGTTTGCAAAATGAAATTGTACGAAGAGGTTTTATCGTTTGTGGGCGCAATACACAATTTGATTACTAAGCGAGTTGTAACAACGGTTGTATCGTGTATGGGTTGCATAAGGGTGGGAAGCAGTTAATATTACTATCGATATTTTCCTTTCCTTATGTAAGGAATTAAAAATATCTAATAATAAAAACCATATAAATTGTAGAATATAGTATGTCTTGAAATTCCCAAAAAGGCCCAATGACATAAATTCGCCACATGCAAATAAATAAATGCATCTACATACATACTTATTAAAAGCTAAGTTTTTAAATATGTATTAATATATCTCATTTCAACAGGATCAACTGACAGTAGAAAAAATAATAACATAGCTGCTATTTAATAATCACTTAATTGACGACGGCGACTTGTAGCGAACGGCTTCACCCGTCGTCACAACGCGGAACTAAAAAACGTGCTATATTTGTTGTCCCTACTTTTATACCAATGGCATACGTAAGTATGTATGGATTTTTGCACATTTCTATAGAAGAAATCAAAATAAGAACTGGGGGCAAAATACAAATTAATATCTACATCTATTCTATTCTTAAAACAAATATGAATCTATTGACATAGCTATTTATTTTCCATCCAACGCCATCCTGGCATATTTCAAAATCAAAATCTTACATAAGAATGATATTTTCTTTCGAAGTAAGTTTTTTTTCAAGTATCTTTCGTTACTTACATACTGTTTTTGCATCAACAATCTATTCGAGTTATTTTATTTAAACTTTTACACGCACTTAGTATTTTCTTAATATCTCACCAAATTTAGTAAAAATACGCAACTCCTGCTTATTTTGTCAAAAGTTCACTTCACACGAAATACCAATCTTAAAAAACTAAAATTCACAATAATAAAAGACAACATTCACAATTAGCCAATACTAATTCGAATTATTACGTATTGGTTAAAAGGTGTCGGCAAGACGAATTGATTACCAAGTGCATGCATACGATTTTGAATTGTCAAAAACCACCACCAAGCGAATTCTAAAATTTAAATAAATGTGAATATATGCATATAAACGTATATATGTATGTAAATTCATCAATGTCAATAATGAAGCGCGGCGATGAGCATAGTAATATTAAATAATTATTTCAATCATAGAGTATAACAGAAAGCTGGTTCAGAAATTTATAAGATGCTTTTTTACCTGGTGCAGCCGCTGTGTGAAATTTGCAAAATTCTCCGGAAACACATTCTTACCTACACACATTTGATGGTGAAATGTTTAAGAATGCTCTGTTGCTTGTTTTCGGATTAGGACGTGGCAAGATCCAAGACATATTTGGAAACGTTTCATCATGGACATCCTGAGAGACAGCAGTTTGAATTCAACTCTAGAAATTTTTGAGAATGCACTGTTGCTTGTTTTCGGATTAGGACGTGGCAAGATTCAAGACATATATGGAAACGTTTCATCATGGACATCCTGAGAGACAGCAGTTTGAATTCAACTCTAGACACAAATTCAATGTGCCACTCTACGAACGTGTTAAATAAGTAAATTAGAGTACACTTGGCCTTGGAAAGAGTTATCGTTAAAAGTTATGAAAGAAGAAGTAAAGGCAAAGTAGTGCAATGGTACAAAGTTTTCATGGATATTTTGAGTAATCTTTTGAATATGGCCTGCCGGTAAATAAGTTAATTCATTTTTTTATAACTATTAAATTATTTTTCAATTTAGGATGTTTTGGTCTTTTCTCCTATAAAGCAACCGTGCCAATCCCGATGAACTCGTTAGTATAGAAACGGAAGAATTAATATTTTTTAGTATCTTTAATATTATGTAGATCTTTATGCTTAAAAATTTAATAATTACATTCTGTCAACATAATTTTTCTATATGGATATTTAGACATCGCCATCGGATATGTTATATATTGAAATAATTGAACAAGTCCTTTTTTTAAAAGCACAAACATGTGTTATTGATTAAAGATCACTATATTTATTGATATGAATTATAGGTCTACAATTTTTACTTAGTGCTAACCTTATATAACATGATTTTATTGGAAAAAAACATAATTTTTTGTTAAGTGATAAAGTAAACCACATAACTAGAATTTTCCCTTATATGCCAAATTTGTATCCATAGGAATATATAAATAAAACGCATTCAGAATAAAAAATGCTAAATCGAGTAGTGTTCAGTAAAGTTCATAAACAAGAGCATACCTTTTTGATATTGGAGTGAAGTAACTTTCTCTCAAATTCATAACACATTAACAATACACCTGAACCGCCAAGAACGGATGATCTCGGTGTTAAAGTACCAATATTTTCTTAATGAATTACTGAAATTTTATATCCTAATTTTCCTTAATTTGTTTGTTAAACAAGCGAAGGATAAAGGACGGAATTTTTCAATATCTTAAAGGTGTTAATTGGAATAAAAGGGATATTTCGCATTAAAAATCTTAAAAGGACGTTTCGACATTGCATCTGTATATACAGCTTTAAATATTAGCAAACATTTCAAGAAAAGCTTGTTTATTGTAAGCTTCCAGTCTACTAAGTTTCTGCAAGGTGTACACACATATTGCTTTATTCCTAAGTATCAACTTCTCGATTTATATTTTATAAAATAAAAGCTAGTGAAACACATTTCTTTAAATTTAATATTTATTTTATATTAACAATAATTCCAGTAGCCATGTTTAAGTATGAATCCAAAAGCAAAATACAATAAACAACTTTGGCCTAGATTTTTTCTGGAATCTTAATTTACTTCTTGTTGGATTGACCAATCTTGGCTTTAGCAGTACCCCGTACTTTTTTCATTCTATTGCGCCGCTCCTTACGCTGCTTACGAGTCTGTTTCTTAATTTCCATAAGACCGTGACGAACCAAACGGTATTTTGGTTCAAATTTCTTGGCAAAATCTAAAGTGTCGTACACCAAGGCAAATCCTGTGGATCGACCTCCACCGAAAGCAGTGCGGAATCCGAAGACAAAGCACACATCAGGAGTAACTTTATACATGGCAGCCAGTTTCTCACGTATCTCAGTTTTACTTACTGATGCCAGACCAGGATGAATAACATCACAAACCATTTGTTTTCTGCAAAGCAGACGGTTGGTCATGAACTTGCGCGTGCGAATAGTAGCAGTAGTACCAGACATGATTTTTTTCTAGAAGAAAAACTTTAAAGATGATATTTACTTATTATTATTAAATATTTTGTTTATAAAAAAGTTTCAAGCATAACCTCAAATATTAAAAAAAAATCAAGCAACGGCCACTTTTCAAGCCGCCGTATGAGAGTCCACGTGTTCCAAACTCTACATAATTTTCATGAATTCTTTCATTAACAAATTACTAGGGCTTTACTTAACGTATTATTTTAGATGATAGATATTTTAAAAATTTTTACCTGTTAAAACACTTAAAACCTATTGAAACACGTCTTTAGCGCACACACAAAATTTTAAGAAAGGAAGATGGCCGTAGCCAGAGTTGCAAAAGTTCTGTTTATGACGCATACATGCTAAATTTGGTATGATACAATGCGAACGACTTGCATATTAAAGCAATGAGTTTTGGTACTATATAAGAAAATAGTACGTGCAATTTGTACTGCAATTAAACCAATTTATGATTAGCTGTACTTACGTTGAAAACTCGTAAAATAATAAAATTGTTAACAAGGCCTCGTTTTACTACCCTACAAAGTTCATATAAAAATTTGAAATTTCGTTTGACAATTCGTAAATTTAGAAAAGTTTTTTTTTGAAAATTTTCATAATATGATAGTTTTTGTGCCATCTCAGTTCCTTTAATTTCAAGCAGCTGAACAATAAAAACACGCAAAACCAGAGAAAACTTAATATTTTCAAAGGTTTCTTCATAGTTTAATTTGTTAAATATTTATTTCTATGTTTTAATTTTAATAATTTGAAATATATATACCTGCATGGTAATATGTTATTTTTTTTTCTTTTTTGCAAAATTCAACTGTTAATATTTTTTAAAATGACAATTGACGCTTTTCTCTAGCATAAAATATAATGAATTATCTGTTTATATTTTACAAACAGTAAACATATGTTTTTGTATTACATTCAAATGATACAACTACACTTGAACAAATATTTGTGTTAAAAATCTTTACTATTTATGATGTCATCTACATGCTCAAGAAAAACACTTGACATACCAGAATATTTTGCAGATCAAATTGTGAGCAACTTATTGAATTCGCCGTGGTACATCAAAACTTTTCATATCTGAACACTAAGCAAAAATTAAAGGAAAATAATTTAAGAAACTTGGTCATGTAACCATAGACTATCAAAGTAACATTTGTGTGTCTAAAATTACTTTAAACAATTCCATATCAGAAATGACGAATATAGCGAGTAACTTAACAGGTATGTAGGATGTTTTAATGTTATGTCAATGTATGTAGATAATGTAATTATAGAACTAGAGGATTCTCTTTTGGCATGCACCGATGATGATTCTACTGATTCTGTTATTGAAGATGGTGACATTTGTACACCTTTCGAATTGGAGGAATTTTTTCAACAAAAATACAGTGTGCAAGATGAAACAATTGTTAGCCTAAGGAAAGACTACATACTGAGTTTGTCAAAAGACGAGTAAGTAATTAGTATTTTAACACACAATTGTAAAACATAAAGTACGTGTATATTAAATATTTGAAGCTCCTTTAGCCGGTTAGCGGCCGGTTTGTCGGATGGTTCAGTACATTTGTTCGATATAAATTCTGCAACTGGTATAAGCTATTCTTCACCTGATCGTATAGCACCTCCATCAATAAGTAATAGTAAATATCCTATAACCACATGCGGTGTACGCTTTATGGATGAAAGCCCGAATTTATTATTAGTTGGCACAACAAATAACTTGGTACGACTTTTTGATTTGCGTACACCACGTGAGGTAGGACGCTTTTGCAACTGTGTAGAAAGTGAGGAGGAACCGACTTATATGCCCAAAAATATTGTATGTTTTGACAGCAATTCAAATAGTCGTATTTTATGTGTTGGTACTGAACAACATAATAGCACCGTATTTTTATTGTTCTATGACTTACGGGAACGCAAGAAACTCGGTGGCTACTTTGAAAGTCATCAAGATGATATAACTAGTGTGAGGTTTCATCCTCAAAACCCAGATTTGCTGTGTTCAGGTTCTACTGATGGATTAATAAATATTTTTGATATTCATAAATCTATGGAGGATAACGCACTATTGATGACGCTTAATACTGATAGCAGTGTCCATAAACTAAACTGGTAAGCTGTGTATAAATTCACGCCTATACTTAAGAACTTATATATACACATGTAGCTATCTTTAATACATAATATTTTTAGGCATAAAAATGTTTACGATCACCACATAATTTCTTGCATCACACACACAAATGACCTTAAATTGTATGAATCCAAAGAAGGGAAATTATTAGCTGCATTTGAAAGAGCTGAAATAACCGAGGCCGTAAAACGTAAAGCAGCAGCAAATTGTAATTTAATTGATTGTCACAATATGGAAGATGGGAACATTTTCGTATTGACTGGTTCAAATGTGCACAAAGGGTATACTAAATTCATACATTGTTATATTTACCATGAGATTTTTATTAAATTATTTTAGAGACACAATGCGCTCCTTACTAGTACAGAATACACAGTTATTACCAGCTGCCGACTTCAGGGGAAATAAGCAAATAGTTCGAGAAAGTTTATTTGATAAATCATCAAATGTGTTAATAACTGCTGGAGAAAGTGGTATAGTAACATTATGGGGACAGCAGACATCAAATTCGTTCAACAACAATTTAAAATTAAAAGTGAAAAAGTCTAAAAAAATTATGCCTTATTAAAATCAGAGTTTTTTCGGATTTTATAAAATTAAATGAAACGAAAGTAGTTTTCGTTAAAAACCACTTCTAGAATTTTAAATATACTTGATTTTGTTAAGCATACATGTATACTTTCTGCTTCCGGTAATGTAAAAAATTCCTCAAATGCCGCATGCTGGACTGGCTAAATCTATAAATTTTTGTAATATTTTTATTTTTTTCGAAATGTTGGAAAATAAAAAAGAAAAAGGATATTAATGCTTCAGATAATTTTATAATAGAAAGTAAAGACTTGGCCTGTATTGCCATTTTTATTAATCAACACCCGAAGGCATTACCATCTAACAAGTGCAAGGCAGGCACCTTATGTGTAGAAAAGGTTTTGTTTTATTTATGTTTCCTTTTGTACTTCGTTAAGAAAATCCAAATTATTTTTGCTCTACTTGAATAGTGTCAATAGTATAGTTTTGTTTGTTTTAACTAAAGCGAAATTACTTGATCGTTAAGTATAATATAATGTAGAAACGCCTGGTTCAAACTGACTCAAAATCTATTAACATTATAAATACATGTAAATACGATTTTTTTTGGGCTTTATATCTCCACACATAAAAAAAATCAATAATTGCATTTCGTGGTGGTGTCATAAATTCAGCACATTCTTTAAATAATTTTACATTGGCGATTGCGATAATTCATGCGGGTCGTTTTACAACACCTCTTCAATATTAGATAAGGTGAGAAGATAGTGTTAAAATTTAAAAAAATAACATATTTACAAATGGACTATTCATAGATAAAAATAATATTGCTGACATGACATATTCGGGAGATGTTACATTGGATGATAAAATTCAATTATGGCTTAAATGGGACCGAAATAATCTCACTATAAATGAAATTAAGCAAATGGTTGAATTGAAACACTGGGATCAATTACGTAAACGTTTATTGGGACGTTTAGCATTTGGTACGGCTGGCTTGCGTGGGTGCATGCGGGCTGGATTTGATTCGATGAACGATTTGGTAATTGTCCAGACAGCTCAGGGCTTATGTGAGTATATCAAAAAGCAGTACAAACCTGAAGAATATGAACGTGGTATGGTATTTGGTTATGACGGACGACACAATAGTAAACGATTTGCTGAACTATCTGCTACCATATTCATACAAAATGGCATAAAAGTTTTTCTTTATACTCGAATGGTACCAACACCGTTTATTCCATTTGCTATTGTACGAAAGAATTGTCTGGCTGGTGTAATGGTCACTGCCTCACACAATCCAAAAGAAGATAACGGTTACAAAGTTTATTGGGGTAATGGTGCACAAATTATAGCTCCTCATGATAAGGGTATACAAAAGTCTATACTTAAAAATTTAGAGCCGAGAGATTCCTCGTGGAATATTGATTTGTTAAAAGACTCTTCTCTCTTAGAAGATCCATTTCAAGAATTGTATGAACAATATTACAGTACCTTAAAAGCAAATGTACCTTACGAGTTCTTGAAAATAAATGAAAAACAAAAGTTTTTGGGCAAAGTAAAATTTGTATATACAGCAATGCATGGGGTAGGTTGGCCTTATGTAGAGCAGGCTTTCAATGTAGCCAATTTGCCAAAACTGCTACCTGTGGAAGAGCAGAAAGAGGCGGATCCCGATTTCCCTACAGTTAAATTTCCAAATCCTGAAGAAGGTAAAAGTGCATTGGAATTATCAATTAAGAAGGCTGAGGCAGAAGGAGCAACAACAATATTCGCCAATGACCCAGATGCAGATCGTTTGGCGTGTGCCGAAAAAAATCTTCAAACTGGACAATGGAGGGTAAGACAGGAATTCAAAATATATATAATAGATAACATGCGATATTTGGAATTGCTTGGGGTTAAATTAATTTAATAACTGTTACGTTATAATTTTTACAGTCGTAGAATAAATGTTTTTTCTTCCAGGTT
The DNA here is from genome assembly GCA_963402855.1 of Ormia ochracea. Classification (NCBI taxonomy): domain Eukaryota; kingdom Metazoa; phylum Arthropoda; class Insecta; order Diptera; family Tachinidae; genus Ormia; species Ormia ochracea. Next base: position 52,875,263 of record OY727109.1, read on the forward strand.
TTTAATGGTAACGAACTGGGCGCTCTATTAGGATGGTGGTCTGTCAAGAATTACCAAGCATTACATCCTGAGGTTAATTTATCAGAATGCTATATTTTGGCCAGCACAGTGAGCTCGAAGATATTACGTTCAATGAGTAAAGTAGATGGTTATAATTTTGAAGAAACTCTTACCGGCTTCAAGTGGATGGGTAATCGAGCCATTGAGTTAATGAAAGAAGGCAAGGAAGTTCTGTTTGCATTCGAAGAAGCCATTGGTTTCATGTTTTCCACAGCAGTGCTCGATAAAGATGGTGTTAGTGCAGCCGCACATCTAGCCACGATGGCTTGCTATATCAAAGAAACAAAGGGCATAAGTTTGGCAGAAATGTTAAACCAGATTTATGAGAGATATGGTTATCATTATACAAATTGTTCGTATCTATTTTGTGATAAAGCACCTGTTATCAAAAGAATATTTGAACGCCTGCGTAATTTCCAAACCAAACCACAAACTTATCCAACTTCCATACTTAATGGTGAATTTGCTGTAAAACATGTTAGAGATTTAACGACAGGTTACGACTCATCTCAGTTAGATAGCAAGGCTTGTCTACCTATTAGCTCTAGTACACAAATGATAACGTTTAGTTTTGAAAATGGGTTAGTGATAACATTGCGTACAAGTGGCACCGAACCAAAGATTAAATATTATGCAGAATTATGTGCTAATCCAGACACAAAAGATTGGAACACTGTTCGGGAAACTCTCGATCGTATGGTAAATGCTATTGTAGAAGAATACTTGCAGCCATCTGTAAATGATTTAAAACCCAAAGTAGATTGAACTTAATTTAAATTCAATGGTTATTTTTATAATGAGTGCACTTTTAACTCATTTGGGCAATTTCTGTTTAAGGATACTCTAACTGTACACATTCCATATAGTGTTGTTACCTTGCAGTATAAAATAAAGTTATAAATATCTTAACGGAATTTTATTGCAAAATTTTCAAATTTATAAGAAGTCAAATTCATTAAAATCAATAACACATGATTTACCACGTTTTAAAGTGGTTTTATTTAATATGTTCATATCTATTGGTGAAGCATATTAAGATAAGTGAAATATAACTATAGCGAATGCCAGAGCTTCAAAATGGTATTTCTGAATTTTGTTAATAAGCACAGCCAGATCATTTTTACTATTACGCACAAAAAATCTACAGTTATTTTACGTGGCAATATCAACATCTGGCGCAGAAATCGCACGATTTTATCTTTCTAGACTTTTTCTTTAGTGTCCTAAATGTGTTTTTCAGCTTTTTTAAATGGGATGTTTTCACATGTTTTCACAAAAATGTTGATTACTTTCATGTTTATGTTGCGATTATTATGAATTGGTGATGAAACAAATTGATATCAAAATGGCGAATTTATCCCCATGTATGCCCAAACTTTTATGCCGAAGAAATGCAAAATTTTTGGAAACTTATAATAAATACCAAATTTTATATAAGAAATAAAAATTATAAATTAAAAAAATATTAAATTTTATTTTTTTCTTTCTAAAAGAAAAGGTTCAAAATATTTAATATATATTAATATGTCTGAAATCAAAAATAATCCGATGTTTTCATGTCTTGAAATTTGCAATATTCTAATTTAATTAAAGTTTACTTTTATAGAAAAAAGGCACTGAATTAATTTTCTAAGTAAGTATGTTTCAGTGTAATTCTTTGACAAATTTTGTTTAAAAGAGTTAATAATTTGTTGTTACAAAACTAATTTGCAAAATTGTTTTAATATTTATAACATTTTAGTCATATTTTAAATAATTGAAATATTTAATTTAATTTTCCCTATTACGTCAGAATGTGTTGCATGAGTAGAGTCCACTCCTTGATGCTGGTCTTAAAAAAACACAAAGCTTTAACTATTGAGAAAAAAAGTAGACCTTCCTCAGTATTTATTTAAAATTGCTTCTCATAATCTTGATATAAATAGGTATGAATAATATGCATATGTTGATCTTATAAATAATCTTATATGCTAATTTAATAAGATGTATAAAATAAAATAGTACAATTTTATTTATTATTTAATATAAATTATTTTTGATCGATTAAAAAAGCTTTTAAAATGTTCCATTTGATGCATATAAGAATAAAATGCAATATACAAAATTAGTAAAATATGTATAAAAATTGGCTATAATATTTTGAAATCAAATGCAATTTAAGTGTTGTAATTAAGATAATATCTCTTATCTCAAGTAAAAAAAGCTAAATATACAAAAATGTTTTATTTTAACAAATTATTTATTATGCATTAACAAATTATCAGTATGTAAGTAAAATAACTTTAATTTTCCAGCAGATAAAATTTCAATTATTTTATTTAAAAACAATTCGAAATCCTCTTTTAGACATATAAAGAATTAAATCTATTTCATGGCTAATTATATATCTATTCAAAAGAATTTCGCTGAAAAAAATTTTCTGAATCACTAGTTTCGATAAGACACGTGAATAACGAGTGCTTTCGAAATGATTCTAGTAGAGGCAATGAAAACGTTTAAAATTTCTTTTGCCATTCTTATTACTATTATCTACTATTATATTTTGTATATGTTTTTAAAATAGCGTAGCAGTATGGTATAATAAAATTTATTATTATTTGGACCATTACTCAAATTTATTTATTTTTGGTTGGTTGTGGTGTTTAGCTTGTCAAGATGCCTTCATTTCATCACCACTAAACGGTTAACTATACAGTTTTGCCAAATAATGCAATACTTTGTTAAATTTTAGCAATGCGAGTATATTTAAAAATCAATTGAGAATTACAAAAACACAATCATAGCAAGCAGTGGAAAATTTTCGCAAACCTACACACAAAACCAATTTTTTACGATATAAATGTATTTTATTTTTCTATAGTCATAATTATATATGGTTGAAAATCAGTTGATGAGTGGGGATTTAGCAGTCTTGTGGACTAGCTAAAACACACAACAAACAGAATAAGTAGCAGTATCGTATATGAACTTAAGATGCAAATGTTACTTTTTAATAAAATCGGGCAGTTACAAACATTTTGGTTACTACACTAAATAAAATTATTTTACTTCTTAAATTATTCTTATCGGTAATAAAGTTGTGCTTATATACACATATATATATATATGAAAAAAGGAAAAATAAAAAATAAATAATTGGAATATATACAATTCTGTATAAATTAAATCTAAATATAATATTGCAGTCTTCAACGTTATTTGTGTAATTGTTAACGACGCACAACTTATTAATGATTTGGGGTTGTCCAAGTAGCTAACTCAGAACATTCCACAATGAGTATTTTTGTTTTATTATCTTAAAGGTTCAGTTTCAGTTGAAGTATATGGAGAGATAAAATCTTAAAAGTTTATATTTTTAATTTCAATTTATATGTAAATTATTATTTATACACTCTTGATAGGATAGTTGTTTTATTTCGTAATTATTGTATTTTAAGGAATCTTGAGTTATATGTAGTTAGGACATTCTGTGTTTAATAATCATGTATATATGTATGTAGAGATAAGTTTAATATAATCTTCTTCAATTTAAATAAAAAGAAAATAGTAAAAAAATAATAAATTATGTGTAATATCTAGGTAATAAATAATAGATGTTTAAAAATTGTTTAGTTTAAGAGAATCACTCTATAATTAAAATATATATAAGTTCGTTTTTTAATATTGAGAAAATACTTTTTAACTGTTATAGAAAAATCAATTTTTTTTTTAACTTTGTATAATTTTTTAGAATAAAATAAAATTATATAAAACATTGAAAAAAAAACTTAAGCAACAATGCCATAAATTCACTACATCATGACTATGACCCCTTGCCAAAGTATAACAATAGTAATTAAGTTAAAAAAAAAATTATTTTTCTGTTTGTTAGATTTTACAACTTAGATTTCGTTTTTTTCAAGTTATTTTTTTAAAAAAAAAAGCCATAAAAATTCCTAAATCTCAAAAGTGGTCCACAGAGTCCATTGCAGATTACCTCCAATCTATTAACACTTGCCACAAACTCAAATAATACGCAAGACACAAATTATGTTTGTAAGTAATTTGCGTGATAGTAGGAGAATGATATCGCCCAAAAGAAAAAGACAAGAAATTTCGCATTTTTCAATCGCTAATGTAAACTGAAACGATCTGATCAATGTATTTTACGCAAAAACAGCACTTTAATTAAAAATATGCAATTTAATAGATTCTTTGGAAAACAAGACATAAGAGTTGATAGAAAGAGAAACGGGCACGATGTTGCAATAATAGTGAAAAAAATAATAAGGAACATAAGCACCACATATGCCAACGAAAAATTAAATCAAAGAAATCTTCTGCTACGGTGTATGAACAATCTCGTTCAGTGAAATTGAGATTTTGAATAATTCCAGCCATAAGAAAAACAATAGATAATATCGTTAACGTGAGTAATTATTATTGAAAACAAGAGTACAAAATAAGTAAATAAAACCATATTTGGTATAAATGTGTGTGTACGCATGAATCCACGCTGCGCACATACAAATTCTTATATGTTTCTATAAATTTTTTTAATTATTTTTTTTTTCCAAATGTTCAGTTACTTCCATTGAAAATCAGCAAATATTGGTATATTAGAATAAACAAATAATTTACGAATAAATGAAATCGTTGGTATCTGTGAAGATTAAAGTCCTTGATTCTATTTATGTATGTACATATTTACGTATGTATATCCTTTATTTTAAAATAAAGTTTTTATACTTATTGTAAATTGCATTCTGGATATTCCGCATGCTTTTTGAAAGTATGAAATATTAATTAAAAATATTAATTCAATTGAGAAATTAAGATAAAATAAATTTGGTAAAGGATATCAAATTAGCTTTACTTAATACTTTAATAATTTATTCTCTAAGAAATATTTGTAATGATATGTACTTTTGTAAGGAATATAATAAATATTATTTGTTTTTATGGAGTTGGTTCATATAGTTTTACAATTTGAGCATATCTCATTGTAGGTTTTTACAAAAGTTTCACGATTTTTTATTGCTTGTAGTTTTGCATTTAGTAAATGAATTCGTAAAATAAAACAAAATGGCCTAAATAAGAACTGACCTTTTGTTATGTTTTAATGGATTCTAGACAAAAACATGCAAATAAGACGTTTGGGTAACGTTGCTGTGCGTTGGTGTTACAGTTGGTGTCTGGGATTGGTGTTGTCATACAGATGTTTCAGAGTTAAGTTTCAACACAAATTTGTTACTTTTGGGATCAACGACTTCTTCAGCAATATTGAAGTGTGGTAATTTGTGTATGGAAATCATTAGCGATACGTCATTTTGTATAAGTTGAAATGTAACGCTGGCAGCGATTGGCCTTGATACTAATTCGTCGCATATAAGTGACCAAGATTGAACCCATCTTCTTTCTTTTTCACTTTGTAAAACAGGTGATTCACTTAGATAAGGTTCTAAAAAGGCTCGAGGCGACAAGTCGTGTTTGAGACAATGTGCCAAATGTTTCAGAATACTTTCGAATGTGTGCCTAGGTTGTTGTCTAGTAACGCGCAAGTACTTTTGTAAAGCTCGAGCCATTGACGGAAACACAGCCTGAGCTGCTTCATTTGGATCAAGTGGCACTGCTGGTGCTGGTTCATTATGTATACGTTTGATATGCGTGAAGGCTTCTTCAGCAGCTGTTATTAATCGTGCCTTCCGTTTCTTGACTCTACGTTCATATTCATGCTCTTCATAGAAACGTTCATTATGTGAAGAATCCCGACGTCTAGCATTTGCCGCTAATACAGCTCTGCTCTGACTCTGTTGCTGTGAGTTATTAACACCATCAACTTCGTAATATTTAAAGCTGGTTGTTATTTTATTTCTTTGCGATTTTGATATGGGTATTCTTTCTAAATAAGGATTATAAATAGGGAAATCTACATAATAACGCTGGAGAGCCCAAAGAGCAGCTCGTTGGATACTAAGTTGACCCAAGGTGTAAGACCGTGATATGCCATCAGGTGACCGTATAATTTTTACATAGTACATAGACTGGTTATGTCTCAATTCTAGCAGCACAACAGCTATGTAATGAATAAAAAGTAGAGTGTCAACTAAATTAGTTGCATAGGCAACTAGAGATTTGTAATCAACTGCTTCGCCTCCAGTCTCTACAACAACTTTTGCTCCATTTGTGACCTACGAAAAAAGTTATTTATTAAAAATTAGCTTACAATTTAAAATTATAAGATTATAAAAGGAAAATTGCTCATCATCTGACAACGAAGCATTTTTTATGCAAGTCCTCAATATTCTATTCAATGTTATTGTAATGATTCCACAACATATTGCTATGGCTATTTTCTTTGTAGTGAAACCATAACTTATAAATTTTATTAAAGTGCGCTTATTTTACTTATTTTGTACAGTGTTTTGTTAGATTTACTAAATTTTAAATTAACTTATCATAGCCGCAAGTTCTGAAAATACTAAATATTTAAAGGTTCTAACAAAGATTTTTGAATGTAAAGTGATTAAACTCTATATAAATAAAATATCGAGTTGGTAAGCTAAAGGAAATAGTTGTTTCATATTTTATTGCGATTGAAGAGATCAGCGAATATAAAAGTTTATGCAAACGGTGTCTGTGTAAAAATAACTCTAAAGCAAACTAACTTTAAAGAAATTCAAAGTATTTCAATATACCAGTTATCTAATGCCGCAAAAAATTAAGATTAATCTAAAATTTATGAAACGAATGAAAAAGTTCTTTAAAGAATTGAATCCGCAAAAACAAGTGGCAATGTTATTTCTAGCGACATATAAAAAAAATGTAAATGTTAAATTACCTGCACAATATAAAACAACCAGTAGACAAATGTTGATAATGTGACCAGTAATAAAACAATTGCCCGATATAGAAAAATTCTTGGCATTGTTGCAACCGAATTTCGTAGAAATAATGCCCACAAACCAATGGCTAACAACAGCAGTCGCACAGCCATTGATACTAATAAGCCTTTACATTCACTACCACATGCCAGCAACTGTGTCCTAACCGTTTGTGTTAGTTCCGGATGATCAAATGCTGAGGGAAATAAACCCATATGGGGCATTACCACCATAGCTACTGGGGAAAAAAACGCACCAAAACCAAGTGTAAATGAAAATATTGATTCTAAATATCGTCGACATTTAAATCCTAAACCAGTTTCTGCCATTTCACGATGCCACGCATTATTTATATCCTCCATCGATATGCTTTGCTCTGATGTGTTGCCGGTAACTGCAGTAGTATTTTCTCCCCAATTATCATCCTGTGGTAATATTTGCACCTCAATTATTTCCTGTCCATCGCGACCTTCATCACCAGTCATATTAACAGTAGTTTGGTAAGGATTTAAATCACTGTTACGATTTTTGGATTTGGAATGGGAATTACTTCGATGTGAGTGACGATTACGATCTCTGTGATAACCATTATTTATGGAACCGCCACCTCCTCCATTATTATTGTGATTTCTTGAACGACGAGATCGACCACTTTGTTCAGATTTAATAGATTCATTTTCCATTTCTCGCAGTTTTAACATAAATACGAATCGGTACAATCTCTTTTCCCCACGCACCAAATTTAGCACCTTTGATAACTTTTTACGCTACTTATTAGTTTTCATATGAACTTTTTTAGTGTTAATATCAAAAATTATGTTTTCAATGACACTATCGCAAACAATACGCACAAACACATCACACAGCAATAAAAGCGTTCGGCTTTAATTTTTCCATAGGACAGTATAAATGCAAGACAAATAATTTGTGGTTGAAAAAGTTTTCTACAAAGTTTTTCTAGTTTTCATTAACATACATACATAAGTATACTATTTCATATATGAAAAAAAAAGTTTAGGGTAAAAGGGGGTGCGGTTTTGATCATTCGAAACTTCATTACTCTTTCTGCAACAAGTTTGATTATTATATACAATTTTTCCATATTTTACGATTTCTATAAAAATTTTAAGTTTTATATCACATTCCCGTTACTCTAATTCTGTTGTCTGATGCTTTTACAAAAAAATTACAATTGTGCACTAAAATCTTCTAGCAAATTAGATTTTTCCCATCAGAAGAATTTTAGCACATTCGCCTATTTCATTATTTACTCACAATAGTAATGCGTCCGCTTTGAAAACTTGGTTGCACTTGTCCTCCTATCTTGAAAATATATTTTGCCACAAAAACGCCAAATCAAAAATTATTAAAAATGTAAAAATTAAACTGTATAATTTTAACATAACTTTAACTGTTAAAATTAATTTAGCTTAATCTCTATTTATACAATGAGAATCTTATTGCAAAACTTATACTTCTTCCTAACTTCGGCATTCACAACATGACAGAAAAGCAAACGTATCACCAAAAATATTCAACCGCAATATTAAGACTCGTAGACTTATAATCCACTGACTGAAATATTTTCGGCCCCAAAAATATTTAAGAGCAATATAATTAATCAATATTAATTAATTAATAAAAATTTAATTACTATATAAATAATATAATAAAATTTTTCTTTATGTACATTACACTTTGGAAATGTAATAAAATTTTAAAATAATTAACAATAATAATAATGCATGCATTATTGAGTTGACAACATTATTAAGCGCATTGAAGTAATTGAAGAATGAAATATTTGACAGTTGTTTTTGATCTGAAGGCTGCATTCATAATAGTGCCTTTGCAAAAAGTATTTTTAAAGGTTCTCGTTAACACAGTGGACTAATTGGCAGCTTGGATTTAGAATTCAATAATAATGGATACTGAATTGGTATCTCTAAATGACGTTGACATAGAAGAAGGAGAGGTGCGTACTTTTTTCCTATCTTATGAACGTATTTTTTCTTAGTTTTGATTTATGTTAAAATTTTTTCCAAATCAATGTCGAAATATAGCTTTCAGATACTTCAGAAGAAGTGTACACTCCTCTTCAAAGGCCAGCAATGTTGACGCAGCCCACAATTCAGGAAAAAGTACAGACAAATTTGGCAAAAATTTCTAAAATGGATGCCGAGGCTGTTGATGAAATAAAAATTATAAATGACCCAGATGAAGATGAGTGCCAAAGTGATGATTTTTCCACATCATCGGATGATTCTTCGGATACTTGTTTGGATAAAACAAAAAAGCAGAAGAAACCAAAGCATAAAAGTCATCGTGTCAAACGTACCATTATGGTTCGCGTATCTGCAACCGCCGATGAGAAAAGGGCATGCTTTAAAAAGTATGATATTTGGACAGCAGCTTTACAAGAAGAAGCTCTTACAGAAAACATGCGAGGATGTGATGTAACTCAGACCGGCTTTAATGATCGTAATGTTGAAAATTATGATTTTTCTTTGCGATACCGCTTAAATGGTGAAAATAGTCTAAAAAGAAGACTATCCAATTCCAACGATGACCAGTCGGACAGTGACCAGCATCTGTCACATAGTAAACGGCAAAGGGCCTCCAGTAGGGACGATGTTAAATCAAATTGTACTAAACGTTCAGTACAAGATCGTTTGGGTAAACGCAGAGAATTTCGTGGTCGCCGAAGACCATCTTTCTGTAGTGGTTCCGATTCAAATTCTTATGAAAAAAAGCACATAGAGGACTTGGAGAATGCTGAAGGACGCAGTGCTATAGAAATTGCACGAGAGATGGCTTTGAAATTACACGAAGAAAAATATGATTTGCTAGGTATTAATATAATAAAAATTGTTAAACTGTTGAAATATTTTTTTTCCAGTGCGAGCGGTAGAAGTTTTAGGAACTGAATTACCTCTAAAGATTTATAGAGAAACGCAACGTATTGAATCTGAGGGTGGTATGACCATAAAGGTAAACTTTCTGATTTAATCTCTTAAAAAACTTATTAACAAATAAATATATATTTTTTTTTTTAGATTTCTTTATTAATAGTTAGGTATTTTCTTTGATTGCAGTGACATATGAAAACATAACATTATAATATAAAACTGAAACATTACATTAGTTCCTAATTTTTTTTAAGTGAGAGACGACGTAGCTCTAAATATAGAAAATAAATTTGTTTTTTTTGGGGCGGCATTGTTTTAATAACACAAAAACCTCATAAATGTAACCAATATTTCATAACATTTTAAATAAGATTATACTTAAATGTAAACATATTGAAAGTAATTAAAAAAAAAAACTAATCCTGAGTGAGAGTAAACCTTTGTAATCATCCTAAAAAATTTGTCTATACTATATTATTCTTTTCTATTCCTTTTGATATTGCATTGATAACTAAACTTGACTAACTTTCTTTAGGCTTCCTTAATTACCTTTTTTATAGCTATTTCTGAATCATTTGTCAATTAACCTGAAAAATCACTCTTTCAAGCAATTTTTTTATTGCATTATTTATACTATATTATTTGGGATTTAAATTTCAATACGTAGGTACATAATTTCTATTGCAGAATGGCCAACGGCGTCGCACTCCAGGTGGTGTCTTTTTATTTCTACTAAAACATGACGAATCTTTATCTGCAGAAGACGAAAAAGCTATTTTCTCAGAAGATCGCAATAATGCAAATAAAAAGCATAAGAATATGAAAGCCATTATGCGCGATCGGAAAGTTGAAGAGTTAAAAAAACGTCTTTGTAAGCGGGGTACCGAATTACCCAATTTAAATACTCGCAAAGAACTAATGTTGGTAAGCGATGAGATTAATAAAAAACTCACTGATGGCAATTGTAAGTTTGTTTTTATTTTTGTATTTTATTTACTTTATTTAATATCTTCAAATGATTAATTTTTTAGTATCAAATCCCCCGCCATCTCCAGAAGTTTATGAACACCGGGGACTAGATTTAAAATCTATGCCAATTAATCATGTTAGCAATGATGTGGATTCCAATGTATTAGATAAACCTTCAACATCGCAAGGTATTGAGGAAACATTATTGAAAATATATAAAGATGATTTCTTGGAGGTTAACTATGCAGATATGGACCTTTTTTAATCAAAATTTAGCATAGTTTTTATTTATTTAGTGTACAGGGTTTTAGTTTTTATTCTTTAGTAACATAATATGTAAGTGTATAAACATATAAATTAAATTTCTTTTTAAATTTTCAATAAACGGTGCGTAAATAATATATAATATATCCATCGGGAGCTTACTATGGTAAGAGATTTATTTTTAATTTTTATCAGTGTTTTTATAATTGGGACATTATTCTCATTAGCAAATAAAAACCCAACAATCTAGTTAAATTTTGAAAGCATATTTTATCGATGGCAATTCGTCTTATGATTTATTCTCTTAAGGGATATTTGACAGCAGAAAAGCATATATTCTATATACATGTAGGCAATTCGTACTATTACATCAAAATTTAATTTAATATTTTGTCGTCAACTTTTAAAGGAAACAAGTTGAAACACAAAACTTGAAAATTTATGTTTAATAAGCACACTATTATAATATATTTTACAAAATAACTGATTATATTTTTGTATATATTTTTCCAATGGCATGAATTCTGAAAAAAAGAGAGTTTTTGGTAGAAATATATTTATTGTTATAGCCTTATAGTTTACTGAAAAAATAAGCCTGGCTTTAAGCTGCTTCGATATGGATATAGAATACCATAAATAAAAATAAGTGTTTTTAGAGGTTATGGTTCACTATCCTAGACAATCGCACAATTTGTGAAATATGACATGTCAACTAAAAAAGTAAGATAGTGTGTACTAAAAATTCACTTCTGTGATTTTTTTTAACAGATTTCTATTTACTCAAATTTGTTTTTGTTATATTTGTATGATAGTGTGACACCTACAACGGCATTTAGATGCAATTTTTTAAATTAGGATAAAATAACCGCAGATTTTCTTGTAAATAGTTCATACGACTGTCTATGATACAGAAGCATCGGATTAGGGGATCAAATGGAATTTGGTTATATACGTATGTAATTAAGAAAAAACTAAAAGTAAAAAACCTTGATAGCGATAGTTTTATATGTACATTTAGCGTTTCTTTTCGTTAAGTGCATAATAAAAATAAAAAAAAAATAGTGGGAAATGTATATCTCGTTATTTTTCACATATCAGCACCAATCTACACAAGACAGCTGTTTACTTCTACTTTCAGTGCACTTTCTTAATACTTGAGAAGCAAACCAACAAAGTTGGGTCCTAATATTTTCCATCGAAAAAAAATTATATACGCTCCTTTAAAATACCAATCTATAAAATATGTTATAATCCGGCAGTATAGAAAAATAAATATTCTAAGGAACGTAGTGAGTTTACAAATTTAAATTTTTGTGTGAGCTTGTGTTTTCAAGAAATCTTAAACCGTTCATAACTTTGTAATGCGTAAGACGCGGTCTCAAACTCAGGCAGAAAACGCGTTACTGTCTAACAGCGGCACTAACAGTTCGCGTTCCGGTGTGGTTTCCACATCAACTACTTCCACAAATCATCAACAGCACCAAATGAATTCCGGCAATCAACAAAAGAGAAACGCACAGCTCCCAACAACGCTTAATTATGTTGATCCAGCAAGATTTAAGGTAGGTTCCATAATGTCTTCCGTAAAGTAAAGTATTGTAAAAAAGTAGTTAAAAATTGATTTCTAATTTACAATTTTTTGAGAAATGTTTTTGCAATATTTCCCAGTATTTAATGGATTTAAATGCTTTTTGATGGCGTTGGTTTTGTCGGAGGTAAATGATTACTGACCCACAGTTGTATTGTATTCAAAAAATGCTTGTTAGACAAGCAAAACACATTTCTATTGGAAGTATTAGCCGTCTAACTTTTAATTATAAAGATTTTCGAAGTGTTATTTACATTTTTAACGTTTTTAGTATTGAAAGAATTGTTGATTAGATTAACTTTATGTTCAGTGCGAAATTCGCTAATTATAGTATATAAATTTGTATACTACTTAAAAAATAACTTTGGTTCATTGGCTTTTCTTAACAAAGCGAGTATACATGCACATGTGTTATAACATTCTGAAAAACTATCGATTCAAGTTCTCAGTTATGTTTCAGTAAAATTTTCTCAATTTAAAGTTTTTCTTCATTAACTTTCCATACATTTATTGTACAATAAGTTCCTGCATAATTTTTTTCTGTGTACAATAACTATTTGAGTTGTCGGTAAAATTGCAACTCAATGTTTTTTCCGCAAGGCTGCATTTATTAACTTTACCTTAAGATACCTATTTCAAAATACTGGGATTTTATGCCGTCAAAAAAAGACCAAACTCGCCGCCATATTCTTTCGAATAGAATTATATTTAATTTTTTCCTATCGTAAGACAATGCAAATGGAAAATTGGAGTATGTGTAAAAAACGCGTAAATAAAAGTAATAGAAGGAAAAGTGGTTCATTATAACAACAAACTGTAAAATATTTGGAAATTAAAATTTTTGGTGTACTATATTAAAATCGAACGAAATTCATTCCATTAAAAATACTTAATGACAATATCAGCATAAGCTTGCTATATAATTTTTGCATCCACATTTAATAAAAATCAGTGTAGAAATTTTAGTCATTGAAGAAATTTTTTTTGACGCGCACACTGCATAAAGTAATTCATAAATATATTTTTGAGGAAACTATGGATCAAACATTTTTACAAATGTTACAGATTTGTTGAGGTACAAACAAATCTTAATTATTTAAATCTCACAAACAGTTCTTAATAATGAAGTTAATTACTTAACCTAAATATTAGTGTTATTTTTTGATTTTTAAGAGAGATACCTTTTACTAAAAAAAACAATTGGTATTTTTCATGTTACCAACTTGTATTTAATATGTATATATATATATGTGATTAGTTTTGGTTTTTGTTGTATGATATTCTGTAAAACAATATGCATGAATGGATAAGTGATGTCTTTCTTATATATGTATTAGAAGTGTAAAGGGATGTCATCTATATCCATGTGCATATATATATATATATATGGTTGTAAATGAATGTGTATGTGGGTTAGTGTGTTTTGTCAGTGTATGCGATACGTGCCACCAAACATTTTTAATTAATGTTGTGATAATACTAACTAAACATGTACGAGTACCTAACATATTTATTATTCATAACAATCCTAAATATATATCTAAACGATATTTATTTATTTATGAATGTTCTTACATATAAAAATCAATAATTCAAGAGAAATATGTATATATCATTAGCTCACAAAGTTTAGAAACTGAGTAGTGTACAAATTTATGACATTAATTTCAAATGTTGCAAATATTTTACAGAAAAATATCGTTTGGATCTTATGCCTCTATATGAAGTGTGATCGAAAAAGACCATTATTTTAAATTTAAAGTATTTAATAATTCATCAAAGAATCGCCCGCGGTATCTTCAATTCTCAAAACACTTCTGGAATGCTCTTTTTGGTATCGCCAATAACTCACTTCACGCAAACGGCGCATAATTTCAAAGCAGTATTCCTTATTGATCGCACGACCTTGTGACAAGAATTAATAATGCACCATGTCATTACAATCGACGAAAACAGTGAGCAACACTTTGACCGAACTTGACGTGATTTTTTCGATCTTGGCTCTTCTGGACGCTTCCTGTGGGGTGATAGGGCATTGGTTTCATTGTCATAGCCATATGGCCATGATTCATTCACCAGATATGACATTTTTGAGAATGGATCTGTTGAATGTCGTTTTGGTTCAAAATTTAATAGAAATAGTAAAGAATCGAAGAGAAAATCAAAACACCACTATCCTCTTTATTTGTCAAAAACAAACTGATCATCTAAAATGCTGATATTGCGAATATATATGACAGACATGTGTAGCAACATAACAGAAAAAAGTGCCAAATCGAACATATTAAACTCACGAAATTTAAAAATAATGATTATTTTTTGATCACACATCGTTTGTATGCAACACTGCAGTTACCTGTTAAATAAAAATATACAAATTGTACTTAAAAATTTGTAATAATAATATTTTTATTGCAGGAATGTGAGGAGATGATAAACCTCCTTCGTGTAGTCGAACTGCAAAAGATACTGTCATATTTAAACATCACATTTGCGGGGCGGAAAGTTGATTACCAGCGCAGAATTTTATCTTTTCTGCGTACAAACTTTGAATTGATTGCACCTAAAGTGCGGGAAGTCTATACGCAGTCAATGTCAGTATAAATATATTTGTAAAGGCTTATATATATACATATGTATATTTAACAGTTGTTTCAATAATTTTTTTTAGTGTTGAACAAGCTAATCAATACGGCCCAACTGATCCAAAAAGAATGTATTCACAAATGCAAATGCAACCGAATACCGCTGGTATGGTGGGTACAAATACCGCGGGTCAAATCGGAACAGGACAACAAATACTTAATCCAGCTAGTCAAGCTGGTATGCAGACCGTTGTACCGCCTGGTAATAACGTAGTACCATTTCTTCATGCTATACCTACTCAAATGCCCATTCATCCCGATGTCCGTTTGAAAAAATTAGCTTTTTATGATGTGCTGGGAACTTTGATTAAACCGTCATCATTAGTTCCCCGCAATGCTCAAAGGATACAAGAAGTACCATTTTATTTTACACTTACTCCACAACAGGCAACAGAAATTGCTTCAAATCGCGATATTCGTAATAGTTCTAAAATTGAACATGCTATACAAGTACAGTTAAGATTTTGTCTATTAGAGACTTCATGCGACCAGGAGGACTGTTTTCCTCCCAGTGTCAGCGTTAAAGTAAATAATAAATTATGTCAACTGCCAGTAAGTATTTACATTAACTAAATATAACATTTTGAATTAAAAAAAATTGTTTGCTAGAATGTTATTCCAACAAATCGCCCGAATGTTGAACCCAAAAGACCTCCCAGACCAGTAAATGTTACATCAAATGTCAAGCTTTCACCGACAGTAACAAATACAATAACCGTGCAATGGTGTCCTGATTATACACGAGGCTACTGTATTGCTGTTTACTTAGTTAAAAAATTAACATCGGCTCAGTTATTACAAAGAATGAAGCAAAAGGGCGTTAAACCAGCTGATTATACTAGGGCACTGAGTATGTTTATACTTTTAATTTTATGTGTCTACAATTTTTCTTCATCTTTTTTTTTATTTATCTGTTCGCTTTTTCACTCAGTCAAAGAAAAGTTAACAGAAGATGCCGACTGTGAAATTGCTACGACTATGCTAAAAGTATCGCTTAATTGCCCTTTGGGTAAAATGAAAATGTCTATACCATGCCGTGCATCAACATGTTCACATTTGCAATGTTTTGATGCGAGCCTTTACCTGCAAATGAATGAACGTAAGCCCACTTGGAATTGCCCAGTTTGTGATAAAGCTGCTGTTTATGATAACCTGGTTATTGATGGGTACATTTTATGATTATATATATTTGCATTGTTTAAGAATCCAATAATTTTTATTTAACTATTTTTTAATTGTATGCAAAGCTACTTTCAAGAAGTGTTGGCTTCGAATTTACTTAAACCTGACGATACTGAAATACAGTTGCACAAAGATGGTTCATGGAGCACACACAGCTTAAGAAATGAGGGTCAAATCATAGATACACCAACAAAACCAGTTGAAAAGGTAGAGGTTATTTCAGATGATATAGGTAAGTCAAAACGATTAAATTTCTTATTGAATGTTATTGTTAATTTAGTGTTAAATTTTACTAAACTCAAAATTGTGAAGGAGTTCAAAATGCTTTTCTACTAAGTATACTGTAATGAAGTAAAAAGATTTAAAATTTAAGACCTAGAATCATTCAATGTTATGAAATTTTTTTTGTAACAATTTCTATCAAATCAGATTTGCAACAAGAAACATTTTTTAAATTCTAAAGCTTTAGTTTTGTTTTTATACAAAATTTAAATTATGTGGGGACAACTTACCAATCAATATAATTGTTTTAGGGAGTTTAATTTGTGTATTTATATATCATTCCATTTTATCCATTTTTAAAAATACAATTTGGGTGGCGTGTAGTTGGCATGCACGTACACGTATGTATATTTTTCTCATTAAAGGAGAAATGGGCAAGTATGTCATACACACTCAAGGATTGAAAGCCAATAATATTAATGTGTTATAAAATGTTATTTGTTTCAATTATATTGAAGAGCACAATTATCACTACTTGCCAATGTTAGAGTATTAAAATATATTGATACCCGTTGCTTTGTTTATAGTTTTAATTTAGTCTTTACTTCTGTACTGGTTTAATAATTTCAATGCTTTATTATTATTTGCTTATCATTATATTCCAACTTAATCCGAATTCATTTTAAAGAACTTATTACTACAGAAGATGTCAAACCTGTCAAAGCCGCAACCTCTTCGGTTAACACAAACGAACAACCTTCGTCAACTACAAATAGCGAAACTGTAAGTTTGAGAATAAACTAATCTTATTTGATGAAATTTAAGATAGTATATGTATGTGCTAAAACGAAAAAAAAAATTAATTGGGGCAATGCTCCAAAATAAAGATCAATTTTGTTAATGCAACTACAAATAGCGAAGCTGTAAGTTTTAGAATAAATTAACCTTATTTAATGCAATTTAAGGTAGTCTATGTGCTAAAATAAAAAAAAAATAATTGGAACAATGCCCCAATTAATGATAAGTATATTAATGCAATTGGTTACTAATTGCATTATAAGTATAAGAAAAATAAAATAGACACAAATATCGAAAAAAAATTGTTTTTACTGCAGATTTTGAAAATCTCTTCAAGTATTTTTTCTATCATGTAATTTTTAATATTTTTTTTTTTTTTTGAATAGGCACATAACGTAACAACTTTTTAGACTTTTTTTTTTTAAAATGCATGCATGTAACCCAGCTTAATCATACACCAAACAACACGAACAATTATGTATGAATTAATTCCTTTTTATGCTATATTATAGGTGGACCTAACACTTAGTGACTCAGATGATGATTTACCCTTAGCAAAACGTCGTCCTACTTCAAAACAAAATACAAACCAAGGTCAACTCTCATCGACTATAAATGGGAATGGTAGTGGGGGTGGTGGCAATCAAAGGGGCATGTATGTGCAACAAAAGAATGGTACGTTGGATTCATTTTCGTACTAAATTAAATATATATATAGTAAAAAAAAACTTACAAAGTATATTTCGTAATCCTTATATTGAAAAGAAAATAGGATTACTTTAGTTCTACTGTCAGGGGAAAAATTACAAATCAAAAAACAACATACATACCTTTAAACATACAATACCATGTTTTATGTTTTCTCATAGTTTTGTTTTAAATTTTTATTTCATTCCTGGCCTTAGTCATAAAAGTAGCAGATACATACATATATACTTATAACATATTTACATTTTTCTGTTAAGTGCGATGGTTTAAATTTGTTTTATTTTAAATATTTAATATCCATCGATGTTCTTTTATTTTAATTTCGTAAAATCAAAAAAACTATGATTCAAACCTCTACTCTAGTTTTTCATAGATCTACTTTTCATTTTAATTGTATCAATACGCTTTTATTTTTTTACTTTATATTCTCTTTATTTCTTATTTTTCATTTCATGTTCACGCATTTCTTCAAAGTTGCTTTCATTCCACATTATTTTTATTGATTACGTATTACTTTTATTTCTCTTCATTAAGAATTAATTTGGATAATTAAAAAAAAAACCTTTTTAGATAATAAAAAGCAAATGTGCTCAAAATTAATAATCTTTTACGCAATATCTAAAAAATTATAAATTTAAATTTTAAATTCAATATATTTTTTATGTATATTGTCTGCAAGCGTGGTAATTGTTTTCTATTTTTGTCTTAATTATATTTCTAGCTTTATATAGTTCTATCTTCTACTCATAGACTTTAATAACGTCTTGTTAATGCTTTTATTTAATTATTACTAATATATTTGGAGGACGATGCAATCCTTTGCACTCATTCTAGTTATAAATAATAAAATGTAAAATATTATGAGAAGGAAGACAAGTATATAATTTACCTAAATCATTATATTGTCTACATCTAAAAATGATTAAAAAATTTCATAAATTATTTAGTCTGATCTTATGGGTTTCGTTCTTCGAATCCATTTTCGTTTGTGGTTCATTTTGATACTCAAAATAATAACTGATAATCAGAAATCAAGATTTGGAAAAATTACATTGATTTATCGACAATCTCACGATAAGAAAATATGTTTACAATATTTTTAAACACATTTCCAGTAAAGAATGAAACATTTTGATCCGGTACCTTATTATTTCTTGGTAAATCTTATCAAC
Source organism: Ormia ochracea (assembly GCA_963402855.1). NCBI lineage: Eukaryota > Metazoa > Arthropoda > Insecta > Diptera > Tachinidae > Ormia > Ormia ochracea. Next base: position 52,894,643 of record OY727109.1, read on the forward strand.
TATTTCGTCCCAGGAAACTAATAAAGCTAATGAAAAAATTAGATGTTTTATCTGGTTTATTTCTCCTTGTTTTCAACTGTGTAATAGTTTTACAGAAAGCAAATATATACGAGTATATGCACCTATATATGTAGATATTTCCACAAGTTGAATTTGCATACAACATATTTTTCCGAAAAAATTTCCAATCTATTTAATTTGTCATTCCCATATTCCTTTCAAAGTCTCGTCATATTGTTTGTGTTTTTGGTTATTGCGGTGTTTGGTATGCTACGAATATATCTTAAAAAATCCACACGTATAAACCAAACAAGTTTCTTCTTTATGATGGAACATGACGTACATATTTCGTTTTTCAGTACACTGCGTGACTTTTTACTTTATTGCTAAAATGTTTTCTACAATTTTGGTTATAGTACAAGTTACTACTACTGCAATATTACTACAGAGAAACACTTTTGCAGGTAAAAGTTAACCTGTGGTCATGACAAAGGATGATAATTGAACTAACTAGTAATATCGTTTTAGTAGTAAAAAAACCATTTGATGTATAGGAATTGCCTTGTATACCACACAAGAAACAAAACACTGCTCGAAAATATAAAAAGTTGTAATTTATGACAAATCAAATCAATATAGTTTATATTATATAGTTTATATTATATATATTATATAGGATTTTCAATTCTGCCACTCAAGTTGAACTGAACAAAAAATTTATTAAATCAAGTTAAATCGACTATTATTTTTTAATTAAAGTTCGTTTAAAATGTCTGCATTAATAAAAAATCTAAAGTCTGAACTAAATATTATTCCTTGTTTCCTTAGTGCAGATTTTCAACCCCACACACAGCTTAAATCAGTTGTTAAAAATTTCGTCTGTAATTTGGTTTCAAATTCAACAAAAATGTTGTTAAATACACGGTGTTTGATATGTGGAGAGAATTTTGTAATTCTAATGCTTAATCGTATATTTTAAAAACCTTAAAACCTTTCCGCACAAATTAATATTGGGTTTTCCATTAGATGCATACATAGTTTAAATTTGAATAAAACAAAACTTTATATATATGGTATCAAGGTAATAGTTTTTTTTATTTAGAAAAATGAAACTGCTAGTTTATGTTTTAAAGACCATTTCATTCAAATGATTGGTCTCTAGAGCAAATCGAAAAAGATCGAATTCTTTTTACCTAAAAATTTTGTTTTTAGATTTGAAGCAGTTAATTTGTTTATTTAAATATATTTCAAGTTTTTATAATAAAGCAAATACTATATATGGTGGTACATGAATAGTGGTACTAGTAGCAAAGACCATTTTATATTTCACAATTGTAACCAATTCTTATGTTAATTTCCAAAATTTATCCACTGTCATTATTCTTCAATTGTCGCCAATTATCTTAACTTTGTGATTGTCAAACGGTAAGAACACTATACCAAAATACTTTTATAAGCTAAATGATTAATCATATTAAGGGAAACACGCTCATTTTCTTGGTAATGTTAAATTTTTTGTAGTTAGAAATACATGTAAAATTGTTATAAAGAATTTCTGTTTGATTGTTGATAAATTATTTTCAGTTTTACACGATTTATATGTTTGTTAAATAAAAATGCGAAACTATTGCAAACATTACGCCACATTGCTTTACATTTCAAATATTTTCACTATTTCTATATATTCCCGTTGACACTTTTTTATTACTATACGTTTTTGTTTAGTTCTAAACATAAAACCACAATTTTTGTTCCTTTTGTTATTATCTTTCTGAAATAAAAAAAATTAAATTTGTGCAACGTTTAGAAAAAAACCCTATTTCTACGGATTTAATGCAGGATCAAATTTTAATGGACTTACGGCAAAATAATTCACCTACAAAAGCAACAAATTCAACGGCACAAACTTTATCTCCATCGAGTGCTATCTCAACAGTAGCACCAACACGTTTATCTCACAACATTGCTGTTACTTCATCGAATCAAATTACCACAAATAATAATATTAATAATAAAAATGCTAATAACAATTCCAATGAACATATTAGTATGTAAATGTTGTTAATAGACGTAATATTGATCTACTTAATTATTTCCCAATTAGGGTATTCTTTTTATGTTCGATATGTCATGTGTTTTTCGTTTCGGAGTATCATTTTGATTTGGAATTATGTTGATTTATCATATTCAACTCCAGTTTTTGATTTTATTTTAGCTAAAATAAAACAATAAATTCAATTTTCGCGCGTTACTATTTCAGAGTATAGATAGCGGCATGTAACGTGAATAAAGGGAATGAGTAACGGAATATGAGACGAAAATTTCCCTTCTAATTTTATGGGGTTATCTGATCTCTAATAATTTACTAGCATCTGCCTCAGACTGATACCCACCATCTGACCTTCATCGAGGATTTAGTGGTCTGCGATGCTCGGTGTTTCTTTGTTGTCTCTATAAGACTATCATTTGCTCTAGACAAACATTTATGATGGGTATTTAAGTAGAGTACTATTTGACCTTTACGCTCTCTAAAGCGTTTAGGGGTATACCGAACGAGCGTAATGTATCCTTTCGCTGTTCATTGTACTTTTTTGTATTTTTATACTTTAAATCTCACTAAAGTCACAAAATTTGTGTTAATAATAATATTAATTTTAGTGAGGCACCAGTTACTTACGGTATCTCTTTCACAGTGCGTTGATACAAATCATAACGAAATTTTTATACAAATATTTTCTTAGAACAGCTTGGAGGTTCATACCACCGAACAATCAATTTCATTGTATTTTTGGGTTAAAAATTAATATGTTAATGAATGCTGATTTTAGGATTTTAGTGTGATTTGAATAATAAATAGAGCCAATTGTCTACAGTTCTCATAAGTTTTTATTAGAAACATCTCTTATGTATTGCATGCTTTAATAATATAATGAATGAACTTAAAATGTAACATTTGGAAAAATACGATAAATTTTGAACAAAAGAAATTGGCCTCATATTTCGATGCAGGATAATAATTTTTCAAATTACGTTTCATAATTTTTAGAATTATTTTATTGATACAAACTTAAAGCAGAAGTATCATAACACTAACAGAATATAAGTAATACAGTTTAATATTTCTTTTAATATACGCAGAATATTTAATTTTTTGCTTTGAAAGTTATAAAAATATACGTTATATATTTTTTATATGAAAAAATTAAGAAATTGATCATAATACGTGTAAAGAAAAAACATATGAATATAAAGCAATGAATTAAATTATATAATTTCGAACTGTATTCAAAGAATCCTATCCATAGAAATCTTATTTCTTAGTTCAGGAACATTAGTGACGAAATTTCCATAGCCCAATCTAGTATCTAAATTACAGAACTTCGTCGTGCTGTATTTGATCATCCTATCAGCTTTTACTCTGTCTTCTTAGGGTCTTCCTGAATTTTCCCTAAATATTCTGAATTTTTTATAATCAAGGTTTAATCTACGAATAACTTGCACCGAGTACACTTTTGCTCTACAGATTTGAAAATGATTTTCTGGCGGAAATTCGATCTGCGAAGCGTTTCCTAACTTGCAAGTATACTTATATTTTATATCTCTGGCCCCATCTCTAGTACAACACATTTTCAATTGGTTTTTTATTTCATGTGTAGTTTAAAATTTATGGACCGGTATTCACTCTTTTAAACTAAGGTCTTCTTTACCTGTGCCCCATACAGGATGGGTACATATATCTTTATATCTGTACTCCAATCGTGACTAGTGAACTTATTAAAAAAAATCTACTTCAAAAACCACCGCTTTTATACGCACTTCCAATGGCTTCATTTGCTCGCTATCTTTAGATGATTATTTTAGATTTTATATTTTTAACTTAAAATTATATTTTTAACTTAAAATTAAAGTATTATAAACTACTTTAAGATATAAAATGTATATTAATGTAATAAAAATTATATTGTTCAGTTGGGTTTGAAAGGACCATTATATTCCAGCTAGCAAAAAAAATGTTTTTTGAATTGAGTATGCTTTGGTAAACTGTATTCCCAGCAGTCAGATTTATTCAAAATCTGTGTGGAATGTTGTTAAACACTATGGTGGTGGGTGCCTACAATTCACATTTGTTTTATTATTGGTTATGTATGTGTATGAATATATTTTTTAATATTTTGTATTTATGACTTTTTGTTTTTTTTTTTTTAATGTAATCAAATGCGTTTTATTTAAAGGCGCAATTTTTCAATTCAATTCCTTAATAAATTTTTTGTACAATCCGAATAAATGCTAAAGCTTACGTATGTATATGTAGATTCATTATCACGTATTTTCTTATTTTTTTGTTATATTATATATTGCTGCGTTTTTTAATATGATTTTTTTTAACAATTTTCATTTATATTTACTTTTTGTTCTTGTAATTTATTTTCAGGCCGAAGATAATTTTTTTATTAAAAATAATCTGCATATTTATAATTAGTTTTCTGTTGTATTCTGAATAGATTTTTTTAATTATCGTAGTTTAAACAATGGAATTGAAAATTCTGTGAAGCACTAGAAGTATATGATAATAGTAATAATATGTTAATAGATATTAAAGAATTTTTATATACAAACAAAATGACAAAATGGCATAACATAAATTTTTTTAAAGAAAGAATTTAATAGCTTGCACTATTGTAAAATTGCTTGGTTGTATATTTGTGAATGGTTTGCCAACGTTATACTGTTTCAAAGATTATATTATTGTTTAAAATAATCGATTGTATAAGTTTTCTTAAGGCTCGCATATATTACGTATGTAGCATGTATCTTATTATATATCGTAGTTAATTCTATTTTATACAATCTCCTATGAAAAAACATAAAAATTTTAGAATGATTATTATATTTTAAGCATTTTTTGCGCCTTAGGTTGCGAACAGTGAGCGGTGAAAGCAGAGCCGAGCTTGGCAGTGCGATAAAACTGATTACATACAAGTCAATACAAATAAGCTTGTGTATAACCCAGTAACCGCTGGCAACAGCTGAGAGCAAAGCCAAAGGCGATGGGTGCGAGCTTACCTTCTGCTTGCATTGTTCATGTATACTTTTCTTGAGATAAAAGCAAAACTCATGGAATAAACAGATTTTCAGCACTGATTCACGAATTCATTGTGTTATATACAAACGTTCTTCTAGCATGTTCTTCTTCGGTTACGCTCGGCATCAGCGTTCAATCTGTTCGCACCCTTAAGTGTTATTTCCTTGGTGGTTTTCAATAACGCGAGAGTTAATGGTGTACAATTTTTGTAAAAACTAACTATATGTATTCCAATACTGGTTTGTACTTGATCTGTGTAGATTGGCAAAAAGTTTTTGAGTAAACATAACTAACATCGACAACAGGCAGCTTTACTTAAATTGTTCCTGACAAAGAGCATCGAAAGTGTTTGCGATATTGAAAATATTAATATAATAGAAACATATTAATTGAACATTCAAAGAGTTTGATTTATTAATTGACCTAAAGCCTAAAGAAAAAACTATACATAACAAATATTTTTGTTGAACTTAGACAATTCGGTTGCGATTGGGTTTAATAGAAGCATGGAACTTTTCTGTGTAAGAGTTGCTGAAAATATTCACCTTTCCCTACAGATCAAAAATAATATATTTCCATGATGATTGTTAATTGAAATTGCTCGTGTTATTGCAAATTATCAATTAAATGTCGAAAGTATCAAAAATTAATGTAATTCTTGTTGATGTATTATTATTATTGTTCTCATATTGAGCTACTATTTTATTTCATAAATATTTTTTATCCAGTTTGAGGATAAACACTTGCTAAGAGTCTATTTTAACAAATTTAATTTTTTTATAACTATCAATCATAATATTGTTTTAATGCGTCGTGGAATTTCCCAATAAATGAGATGGTCTTTTCTGCCTGCAAAAGAGAAAATGATGCTAGGCTGTAGGATCTTCCCGGTTTCCACTTTTATTGTAAATATAATTAAATTCGCATGACCACTATCGTTATTTGGATATTTGATACAATTTTATTCGTATTATTGCAATCAAATTTTGAGTGGCACGTTGCGGCAGTATATTCAGCATTTTTCGATTCCATTTTTCAATTTAATATAGAATAAAATTTTCCCTTTGACTGTGATTATATGCCTAGAAAAATTAAAACATAAATCTAGAAAAAAAACTCATATACATATATATTACCTCTTATTACCACTGTCGTAGATGATGGAGAACTTTGGGGAACCCAATAAAAACAAAAAACAATTGTACTAGTATTTAATCAGTTTCATTACGACTGCCACTCATAACTATAATAAGAGTTATTCTAAGCGAATTTGGTTATTTATCATGGTAATCACAATAAAATGTTTCGTGTTATCTATTACAGGCGAAACCTGTATTATGTATACGTATTAAATTTTCAATGGAACTACATTGAGTATGAGGAATGAGAAAAAGGTTCCACCATGTGAGAAAAATAAACTCGCGATTTTAGTAAATATTAATAGCGAGAGAATTGTGAAATGATTGAATAAAATTGAAACCTATAATAAACCGATATTTTTAATTTATGCCCCTATTATAGTTCACAAGACCTAAGAGCAGACAACACAACACTTATACTTTTTCTGATTATGGTTTACAACCTCTTGATGTTGTGTATTTTACAAGGTTGTTCTTCAAAAAATGCATCTGACAACAACACTTAAAAATAACTGTTGTAAACCATAATAGCAATTTCAAAAATATAACATCAAATTTACAACTGTTGTGAACCATAATATAGGAGCATTAATCACGCATTTGTATATTTAAATGTCACTTCTCAGAACATAATTTCTATCTAATATCTAATTCCACTAAGTTAAGGAAGAATAAATTGAATAACCAGACTTACATACATACCAAATTAGTGATGGCAAAAGCAAGAAATTAATCTACTAGGTGACGAGTACGTAATCGATTATTTCAGCTAAGGATTATTTCTTTAGAGATATAAGTAAATTATTTATAATGTTGCAAAGTAATATAAACCGACAATAAAATATTCTCTTAGTCTGGCGTCAGGAAAACTACACTCAGGATATAATATCCTTGTGCAACCCTTCAATGACCCTCGTTGTTGTTGTTATTTTTAATAAGATTCCTTTTAAATTTGAGTTCTAAAGTTTTGAGAAAACAACTTCGGTCAACTTAAGGGTTTGCCTTTTTTTACGATTTCTGCAAACTAAACGTTAGAGATACTAGTAACATATGGCAGCGACAAAATGACCTTCAACCATTTTTATTTTTACAATTTGCATATATTTAAAAAAAAAAGTTTGACTTTTCAAAGTTTAAATATATGAGAGCAAAAAAATTACAATATACAAAACATTTATTTATAAATGGGCTAAATGTATTTTAAACACCTTTTTATTTTTCTCCTTTTATGAGAAATTTCCTTCCAAAATTTTTTTATTTATATAAAATTTAATTTACATTTTGTCTAATCTTCCAATTACCAATGGCTATTATTTATAAATGTTTTTCAGCAGATTATTTTCGAAGTAAATGCTTGGTTGGAAAGCTTTATAGTTTTTCATATATAGATCGATAAAACATATTTAAAAAAAAAAAATAGTTAATTCTATATATTTATATACTTGCTTGTATGTATATATATTAGATATTTAGTTGAAAATTATTAATTATTTTTTGCTTAATCGTTCCATCAATAAATTAGTCAAATTTTACAAAAATCTAAAAATGTCCTGTCCACCAATCTGTAAGATGTTTGATGAAATGTTAATTTTATACAATTATGTGGGGTTTCTGAGATTTGTCATATGCTGGTGATCAATCCACTGTTCGCAATATATTTTTTTTTCACAAAGTCTGAGTTTATACTTTAGATGTGTAGGTACATGCTTCTATGTAGAGTGTTATAACCTTTTCTATTTCCAATTCGTAATGGTCAATATAAATTTTCTTTATTTCGCGTTTGTGAATTGTTCGTTTTTAAGTGTCAACAACCAACAATTAATTCATTCAAGAATTTAAATACGTACATACGTACATACATATGTTTATATACATATATTCTAATGTGTATTTATTTATTTATTGTATATAAACTAAACATTTTATGAAATTAACGAAATCATTTCAATATCTTGATTTTATATGAAACAAAACAACACTGCTCTTTTCTTTTACATATTTATTTTTTCGGTTTCTATTCTATTACTTTTAATTTAATTTGTTTTTAATCAATTATTTTCGAGGTAAGCAAAAACTCTAAACAATATTTCACTAAAAAATATGATGAAAATTAATCTCGAACTATTTGTAGAATAAAAATTTAAAATTTTTAGAAACGACATAAATTATGAAGACAAGATATAAAAAATTAAATGAAAGAAAAAAAATACATCATTAACAACATCTGTTATTATTTTTGTTCATAAAAATTTAATTTACATTTTTGTATGTTGCAAATATACTGTAAAATTTTACTGAAAAATCTCCTTGCACTTTATAAGGAATCTTACAAGAATGTATGTATATAAATTTATGGAAAAAACAAAACTATTTTTATATAGATTTTAGTTTTAAAAGATTTAAGAAGAAAAGAAACACAATTTAAAGCTTTTTTAATTAAAAACTAAATAGTAAACATATATCATTTAAAATAAATCATTATACTTGTAAGTTAAGCATAAAAGTATAAAAAAATATAACTATTTAATCCATAATTAATAATAAAACTGAAATATATATTAAAAAAAGAGGGAAAACATATGTAAAAATGCCCATTGAACATCCAGAAACCGATTGTTGTTTTATTTTGTGAAGCAAATCGTGGTAAAAAGTATGTAAAATCGAAGGTAACGAAATGGTTTCAGTTGATAAAAAGTTTAAGTTACTGTATATTTAAGTTTATAACTAGTCTTTACAATTGTTTTAATTTTGCTTACAGACAATGGTGTTATATTATTGGATTCTCCATCACCTCCAGAAAGTCCCGTACGCTTGGATATGGGTAAATATTAAGACTTCAATTATGAAATGTTAAGCTAGACGTTCGTCCGGCCGGTTTTCGTATAAACATGTTTTACGTGTAAGACTGTGTTCACACACGTCGAGTCCTAATGTATTTAAGAATTAAACTCTTCTCAATAGTATTAAAAAATTAAATAGGTGAAAAATAAAAAAAAATCATCATAATAGCGTACCATAAGTTACGAGCAATAGTATTTACAGTAAACAACAAAAGCGATGTTCGGTCTGAAAATTTTAAAATTTGTCCGAACTGAAGTAATTTTTTTTTTATTAAATTCTTTTCCAAAAACGTAGAAACTATTGGGTAATGAAGTAGGACCATATCATCGCGGCCAATAAACTCTAACGAACATATAAAAACTACTAAAAATAAAATCATAAGAAAGTACTGTTAATTCCTCATTTACTGCCTAAAAATATCATATATATAATATATATATATGAAATTATCGGCATATATACTATGACAATACGCGTTGAAAGGGCAGCAACGCATAGAAAAGTGCCGTCGAAGAAAATTCGGAAATTTCTGTCTGTTCGTAGTATTAAAAGCTTTAAAAGATATCACAACTGGATGACCATTCTCAAAGGCCAGCGACTGCAATTTTCAATTGTTATAATTGAAAGCAAAGCTTTTATTTATCAAAAATATGACTATAATTTTTTTATTTGCCATACTTGGCCAACTCTAATCTTTTTCGTTATGTAGTTGTATAAATTTAAACTTCTAAACGAAAAGGTTGTTACTAATATATAATTAAAGTATATGAATAGTTAGCCATGAATGTGTGTAATAGTAAATAAGTTCTAGCATTCTAGCATACTGTAGAAATCAACAAATAGTCGCTAATGTCGTGCCGATCATAGAAAACTGTATTGTCTCATTGCGCTAGTGTTATTATCAGCTCTCATCATTTTATTTTTCATAAAAAACCTAATATGTAAAAATATTAGTTTAACTAAAAACAATTCTAATATTATATTCAATAATTTTTATTTGTAACTATCATCTTTTTAATTCTAATAATTTTCTAATATTTAAGATAATTCTGTGAATTATAACACGTCAATGCCCGCTTATCAGAACCAGTATTTCACATCGGATGAGGCGAAGCGTAAACATAACTTAAACCAAAGTGCCGAAGAAAGATAAACCAAAAATTGCTTTCAATGGAATAGTGTTAATTTTTCATCGTTTTTTTTTTTTTTTTTTTTATTAAGTACAATTTAAAAAATATTTTTAATAATTAGTTCAGCCACTGACGGTATAACATGTAGGTCTCACCAGAACGAGTACAAAATAAATTGGAATTAATAAGGAATTTTAAAACTAGAAATCGAAATCACGCGAAACAGGCCACCGTTTTTAAAAGGCCAAACTCCTTTAGTTCGATGATTAAGAAATTTTATTTAAATACATATATGTAGATGGATTCCTGTAAGTTAACTATTTTCATAATTAAAAAATTTGTGTAATATATTTGGTAAAATATGGGTAAATATATATATATGCTATATATACTTATAGTTGTATATATTTATATATATATGATTTTTATAAGCTTTCTAAAGGTGATGGCGAATGCAACAATCTCTAAAGGTTAAAAATGACTAAAAAATGCAAAATTGATCACATAGGATAGAAAGCTTACTTAGAAGTTCTTTATGTAATTTTAAAACATTTCCAAATATGTGAACCGTTAAAATTTTTAAAATCAGCGACAATTTTTATAAATGCATAGTTTAATGCTGTTTTAACTTTAGTATTAAGTTTTGTTTCATTATATTTAAAAGTGGTATTCCATTCAAAGAAAAAAATTAGTTTTCTACTAATACTTAATTTGCTTGTTACCTTTTTTCCGTACTCATAGAAATACTTTTTGGGTTTTACATTAATTGATATAAATTCACGAAATATGCAACTTTGAATTATTTTTGACGAAATGCATTTTAAACGTTATAGCACGCTGAAGTAGTACGTTTTTTAAAAAATTGAAATTCAAAAATGACCAATACATAATTATACGTATTAGTACATTAATATAGCTACTTATTATTAATTATACTTTTAGTATGCAATTTTTGATATTCCATGTATACTATTTTATTACAAAATTTATTTACTGGAATTGAAATTTTTCAATTAACATATATAAAAAAGAGTACAAACTCACTTATAAAATTATATTATTTTATTTTATTTAGAAGAAAACATGTTCATACATATGTATTATTTGCCTAATGGTGAGTAAAAATAAAAATTAAAGGCATGCATTGCCAACCGACAATTGAAAATGTGTGGTGCCCAGAAAACGACTCAGCGAATTATGATAAAAAGGTTTCAAAGTACCCTCATTATTTTTAATATTAAATTTTTTTTTCAAAGTTTTTTAAACATAAATCTCTAAAGAGAAATGTTTAGGTCAAAAGTTCATAACATTTAGGATGCAACTCATTTAAAAAAAATTATCAAGAATTTCCTCTGGCTGTGCTTAGGTGTAATAAATACCCTCTTAAGCTCCAGGAATGAACTAATTAATAAATGCTTTTGGAACGGTATAACTACACACACTTGAGATAGAGCAAGACAAAATAATTAATATAAAAAACAAAACTAATATTAACTACATAGAGGTGTATCATATATAGAACATTTTCTTTTTCTTTATTATTAGCAAATATATATTTTATATTTTATTTACACATACAAGAGCAATAAAAGCGCAAGTTTTTCATTCGAAAATACACAATCGGACGTTTTCAAAATTTCACCATTTTTTCGCAAAAATGCAAAGGGTACCCCCTTAGCAAAAATTGAAACTTTTCCACAATATCGAAAAAATTTTTTTTTTTTTATTATTAGCAAATATATATTTTAAATATTTGAAAACATAAAATACACATACAAGAGCAATAAAAGCGCAAGTTTTTCATTCGAAAATTCACAATCGGACGTTTTCAAAATTTCACCATTCTTTACCTCCTTAGCAAAAATTGAAACTTTTCCACAATATCGAAAAAATTTTTTTTTTTTTATTATTAGCAAATATATATTTTAAATATTTGAAAACATAAAATACACATACAAGAGCAATAAAAGCGCAAGTTTTTCATTCGAAAATTCACAATCGGACGTTTTCAAAATTTCACCATTCTTTACCTCCTTAGCAAAAATTGAAACTTTTCCACAATATCGAAAAAATTTTTTTTTCTTTATTATTAGCAAATATATATTTTAAACATTTGAAAACATAAAATACACATACAAGAGCAATAAAAGCGCAAGTTTTTCATTCGAAAATACACAATTGGACGTTTTCAAAATTTCACCATTATTTACCTCCTTAGCAAAAATTGAAACTTCCACAATATCGAAAAATTTTTTTTTCTTTATTATTAGCAAATATATATTTTAAACATTTAAAAACATAAAATACACATACAAGAGCAAGTTTTTCATTCGAAAATACACAATCGGACGTTTTCAAAATTTCACCATTTTTTCGCAAAAATGCAAAGGGTACCCCCTTAGCAAAAATTGAAACTCTTCCACAATATCGAAAAAATTTTTTTTTTTTATTATTAGCAAATATATATTTTAAACATTTTAAAACATAAAATACACATACAGGAGCAATAAAAGCGCAAGTTTTTCATTCGAAAATACACAATTGGACGTTTTCAAAATTTCACCATTATTTACCTCCTTAGCAAAAATTGAAACTTCCACAATATCGAAAAAAATTTTTTTTTCTTTATTATTAGCAAATATATATTTTAAACATTTGAAAATATAAAATACACATACAAGAGCAATAAAAGCGCAAGTTTTTCATTCGAAAATTCACAATCGGACGTTTTCAAAATTTCACCATTCTTTACCTCTTTAGCAAAAATTGATACTTTTCCACAATACCGAAAAAAATTGTTTTTTTCTTTATTATTAGCAAATACATATTTTAAACATTTGAAAACATAAAATACACATACAAGAGCAATAAAAGCGCAAGTTTTTCATTCGAAAATACACAATCGGACGTTTTCAAAATTTCACCACTCTTTACCTCCTTAGCAAAAATTGAAACTTTCCCACAATATCGAAAAAATTTTTGTTTCTTTATTATTAGCAAATATATATTTTAAACATTTTAAAACATAAAATACACATACAGGAGCAATAAAAGCGCAAGTTTTTCATTCGAAAATACACAATTGGACGTTTTCAAAATTTCACCATTATTTACCTCCTTAGCAAAAATTGAAACTTCCACAATATCGAAAAAAATTTTTTTTTCTTTATTATTAGCAAATATATATTTTAAACATTTGAAAATATAAAATACACATACAAGAGCAATAAAAGCGCAAGTTTTTCATTCGAAAATACACAATCGGACGTTTTCAAAATTTTACCATTCTTTACCTCCTTAGCAAAAATGGAAACTTTTCCACAATATCGAAAAAAATTGTTTTTTCTTTATTATTAGCAAATACATATTTTAAGCATTTGAAAACATAAAATACACATACAAGAGCAATAAAAGCGCAAGTTTTTCATTCGAAAATTCACAATCGGACGTTTTCAAAATTTCACCATTCTTTACCTCTTTAGCAAAAATTGAAACTTTCCCACAATATCGAAAAAATTTTTGTTTCTTTATTATTAGCAAATATATATTTTAAACATTTTAAAACATAAAATACACATACAGGAGCAATAAAAGCGCAAGTTTTTCATTCGAAAATACACAATTGGACGTTTTCAAAATTTCACCATTATTTACCTCCTTAGCAAAAATTGAAACTTCCACAATATCGAAAAAAATTTTTTTTTCTTTATTATTAGCAAATATATATTTTAAACATTTGAAAATATAAAATACACATACAAGAGCAATAAAAGCGCAAGTTTTTCATTCGAAAATACACAAACGGACGTTTTCAAAATTTCACCATTTTTTCGCAAAAATGCAAAGGGTACCCCCTTAGCAAAAATTGAAACTTTTCCACAATATCGAAAAAATGTTTTTTTTCTTAATTTTTAGCAATTATACATTTTAAATATTTGAAAACATAAAATACACATGCGAGAGCAAGTTTTTCATTCGAAAATACACAATTGGACGTTTTCAAAATTTCACCATTATTTACCTCCTTAGCAAAAATTGAAACTTTTCCACAATATCGAAAAAAATTTTTTTTTTTATTATTAGCAAATATATATTTTAAACATTTGAAAACATAAAATACACATACAAGAGCAATAAAAGCGCAAGTTTTTCATTCGAAAATACACAAACGGACGTTTTCAAAATTTCACCATTTTTTCGCAAAAATGCAAAGGGTACCCCTTAGCAAAAATTGAAACTTTCCCACAATATCGAAAAAATTTTTGTTTCTTTATTATTAGCAAATATATATTTTAAACATTTGAAAACATAAAATACACATACAAGAGCAATAAAAGCGCAAGTTTTTCATTCGAAAATACACAATCGGACGTTTTCAAAATTTCACCATTCTTTACCTCCTTAGCAAAAATTGAAACTTTTCCACAATATCGAAAAAAATTTTTTTTTTCTTTATTATTAGCAAATACATATTTTAAACATTTGAAAACATAAAATACACATACAGGAGCAATAAAAGCGCAAGTTTTTCATTCGAAAATACACAATTGGACGTTTTCAAAATTTCACCATTATTTACCTCCTTAGCAAAAATTGAAACTTCCACAATATCGAAAAAAATTTTTTTTTTTATTATTAGCAAATATATATTTTAAACATCTGAAAACATAAAATACACATACAAGAGCAATAAAAGCGCAAGTTTTTCATTCGAAAATTCACAATCGGACGTTTTCAAAATTTCACCATTCTTTACCTCCTTAGCAAAAATTGAAACTTTTCCACAATATCGAAAAAAAAATTTTTTTTTTATTATTAGCAAATATATATTTTAAACATTTGAAAACATAAAATACACATACAAGAGCAATAAAAGCGCAAGTTTTTCATTCGAAAATACACAATCGGACGTTTTCAAAATTTCACCACTCTTTACCTCCTTAGCAAAAATTGAAACTTTCCCACAATATCGAAAAAATTTTTGTTTCTTTATTATTAGCAAATATATATTTTAAACATTTTAAAACATAAAATACACATACAGGAGCAATAAAAGCGCAAGTTTTTCATTCGAAAATACACAATTGGACGTTTTCAAAATTTCACCATTATTTACCTCCTTAGCAAAAATTGAAACTTCCACAATATCGAAAAAAATTTTTTTTTCTTTATTATTAGCAAATATATATTTTAAACATTTGAAAATATAAAATACACATACAAGAGCAATAAAAGCGCAAGTTTTTCATTCGAAAATACACAAACGGACGTTTTCAAAATTTCACCATTTTTTCGCAAAAATGCAAAGGGTACCCCCTTAGCAAAAATTGAAACTTTTCCACAATATCGAAAAAATGTTTTTTTTCTTAATTTTTAGCAATTATACATTTTAAATATTTGAAAACATAAAATAAACATGCGAGAGCAAGTTTTTCATTCGAAAATACACAAACGGACGTTTTCAAAATTTCACCATTTTTTCGCAAAAATGCAAAGGGTACCCCCTTAGCAAAAATTGAAACTTTTCCACAATATCGAAAAAATGTTTTTTTTCTTAATTTTTAGCAATTATACATTTTAAATATTTGAAAACATAAAATACACATACAAGAGCAATAAAAGCGCAAGTTTTTCATTCGAAAATACACAATCGGACGTTTTCAAAATTTCACCACTCTTTACCTCCTTAGCAAAAATTGAAACTTTTCCACAATATCGAAAAAAATTGTTTTTTTCTTTATTATTAGCAAATACATATTTTAAACATTTGAAAACATAAAATACACATACAGGAGCAATAAAAGCGCAAGTTTTTCATTCGAAAATACACAATTGGACGTTTTCAAAATTTCACCATTATTTACCTCCTTAGCAAAAATTGAAACTTTTCCACAATATCGAAAAAAATTTTTTTTTTTATTATTAGCAAATATATATTTTAAACATTTGAAAACATAAAATACACATACAAGAGCAATAAAAGCGCAAGTTTTTCATTCGAAAATACACAAACGGACGTTTTCAAAATTTCACCATTTTTTCGCAAAAATGCAAAGGGTACCCCTTAGCAAAAATTGAAACTTTCCCACAATATCGAAAAAATTTTTGTTTCTTTATTATTAGCAAATATATATTTTAAACATTTGAAAACATAAAATACACATACAAGAGCAATAAAAGCGCAAGTTTTTCATTCGAAAATACACAATCGGACGTTTTCAAAATTTCACCATTCTTTACCTCCTTAGCAAAAATTGAAACTTTTCCACAATATCGAAAAAAATTTTTTTTTTCTTTATTATTAGCAAATACATATTTTAAACATTTGAAAACATAAAATACACATACAGGAGCAATAAAAGCGCAAGTTTTTCATTCGAAAATACACAATTGGACGTTTTCAAAATTTCACCATTATTTACCTCCTTAGCAAAAATTGAAACTTCCACAATATCGAAAAAAATTTTTTTTTTTATTATTAGCAAATATATATTTTAAACATCTGAAAACATAAAATACACATACAAGAGCAATAAAAGCGCAAGTTTTTCATTCGAAAATTCACAATCGGACGTTTTCAAAATTTCACCATTCTTTACCTCCTTAGCAAAAATTGAAACTTTTCCACAATATCGAAAAAAAAATTTTTTTTTTATTATTAGCAAATATATATTTTAAACATTTGAAAACATAAAATACACATACAAGAGCAATAAAAGCGCAAGTTTTTCATTCGAAAATACACAATCGGACGTTTTCAAAATTTCACCATTTTTTCGCAAAAATGCAAAGGGTACCCCCTTAGACAAAATTGAAACTTCCACAATATCGAAAAAATTTTTTTTTTTATTATTAGCAAATATATATTTTAAACATTTGAAAACATAAAATACACATACAAGAGCAAGTTTTTCATTCGAAAATACACAATCGGACGTTTTCAAAATTTCACCATTTTTTCGCAAAAATGCAAAGGGTACCCCCTTAGCAAAAATTGAAACTTTTCCACAATATCGAAAAAATTTTTGTTTCTTTATTATTAGCAAACATATATTTTAAACATTTGAAAACATAAAATACACATACAAGAGCAATAAAAGCGCAAGTTTTTCATTCGAAAATACACAATCGGACGTTTTCAAAATTTCACCATTCTGTACCTCCTTAGCAAAAATTGAAACTTTTCCACAATATCGAAAAAAATTGTTTTTTTCTTTATTATTAGCAAATACATATTTTAAACATTTGAAAACATAAAATACACATACAAGAGCAATAAAAGCGCAAGTTTTTCATTCGAAAATACACAATCGGACGTTTTCAAAATTTCACCATTCTTTACCCCCTTAGCAAAAATTAAACTTTTACACAATATCGAAAAAATTTTTTTTTCTTTATTATTAGCAAATATATATTTTAAACATTTGAAAACATAAAATACACATACAGGAGCAATAAAAGCGCAAGTTTTTCATTCGAAAATACACAATCGGACGTTTTCAAAATTTCACCATTCTGTACCTCCTTAGCAAAAATTGAAACTTTTCCACAATATCGAAAAAATGTTTTTTTTCTTAATTTTTAGCAATTATACATTTTAAATATTTGAAAACATAAAATACACATGCGAGAGCAAGTTTTTCATTCGAAAATACACAAACGGACGTTTTCAAAATTTCACCATTCTGTACCTCTTTAGCAAAAATTGATACTTTTCCACAATACCGAAAAAAATTGTTTTTTTCTTTATTATTAGCAAATACATATTTTAAACATTTGAAAACATAAAATACACATACAAGAGCAATAAAAGCGCAAGTTTTTCATTCGAAAATACACAATCGGACGTTTTCAAAATTTCACCACTCTTTACCTCCTTAGCAAAAATTGAAACTTTTCCACAATATCGAAAAAATGTTTTTTTTCTTAATTTTTAGCAATTATACATTTTAAATATTTGAAAACATAAAATACACATGCGAGAGCAAGTTTTTCATTCGAAAATTCACAATCGGACGTTTTCAAAATTTCACCATTCTTTACCTCTTTAGCAAAAATTGATACTTTTCCACAATACCGAAAAAAATTGTTTTTTTCTTTATTATTAGCAAATACATATTTTAAACATTTGAAAACATAAAATACACATACAAGAGCAATAAAAGCGCAAGTTTTTCATTCGAAAATACACAATCGGACGTTTTCAAAATTTCACCATTCTGTACCTCCTTAGCAAAAATTGAAACTTTTCCACAATATCGAAAAAATGTTTTTTTTCTTAATTTTTAGCAATTATACATTTTAAATATTTGAAAACATAAAATACACATGCGAGAGCAAGTTTTTCATTCGAAAATTCACAATCGGACGTTTTCAAAATTTCACCATTCTTTACCTCTTTAGCAAAAATTGATACTTTTCCACAATACCGAAAAAAATTGTTTTTTTCTTTATTATTAGCAAATACATATTTTAAACATTTGAAAACATAAAATACACATACAAGAGCAATAAAAGCGCAAGTTTTTCATTCGAAAATACACAATCGGACGTTTTCAAAATTTCACCACTCTTTACCTCCTTAGCAAAAATTGAAACTTTCCCACAATATCGAAAAAATTTTTGTTTCTTTATTATTAGCAAATATATATTTTAAACATTTTAAAACATAAAATACACATACAGGAGCAATAAAAGCGCAAGTTTTTCATTCGAAAATACACAATTGGACGTTTTCAAAATTTCACCATTATTTACCTCCTTAGCAAAAATTGAAACTTCCACAATATCGAAAAAAATTTTTTTTTCTTTATTATTAGCAAATATATATTTTAAACATTTGAAAATATAAAATACACATACAAGAGCAATAAAAGCGCAAGTTTTTCATTCGAAAATACACAATCGGACGTTTTCAAAATTTTACCATTCTTTACCTCCTTAGCAAAAATGGAAACTTTTCCACAATATCGAAAAAAATTGTTTTTTCTTTATTATTAGCAAATACATATTTTAAGCATTTGAAAACATAAAATACACATACAAGAGCAATAAAAGCGCAAGTTTTTCATTCGAAAATTCACAATCGGACGTTTTCAAAATTTCACCATTCTTTACCTCTTTAGCAAAAATTGATACTTTTCCACAATATCGAAAAAAATTGTTTTTTTCTTTATTATTAGCAAATACATATTTTAAACATTTGAAAACATAAAATACACATACAAGAGCAATAAAAGCGCAAGTTTTTCATTCGAAAATACACAAACGGACGTTTTCAAAATTTCACCATTTTTTCGCAAAAATGCAAAGGGTACCCCTTAGCAAAAATTGAAACTTTCCCACAATATCGAAAAAATTTTTGTTTCTTTATTATTAGCAAATATATATTTTAAACATTTTAAAACATAAAATACACATACAGGAGCAATAAAAGCGCAAGTTTTTCATTCGAAAATACACAATTGGACGTTTTCAAAATTTCACCATTATTTACCTCCTTAGCAAAAATTGAAACTTCCACAATATCGAAAAAAATTTTTTTTTCTTTATTATTAGCAAATATATATTTTAAACATTTGAAAATATAAAATACACATACAAGAGCAATAAAAGCGCAAGTTTTTCATTCGAAAATACACAAACGGACGTTTTCAAAATTTCACCATTTTTTCGCAAAAATGCAAAGGGTACCCCCTTAGCAAAAATTGAAACTTTTCCACAATATCGAAAAAATGTTTTTTTTCTTAATTTTTAGCAATTATACATTTTAAATATTTGAAAACATAAAATACACATGCGAGAGCAAGTTTTTCATTCGAAAATACACAATTGGACGTTTTCAAAATTTCACCATTATTTACCTCCTTAGCAAAAATTGAAACTTTTCCACAATATCGAAAAAAATTTTTTTTTTTATTATTAGCAAATATATATTTTAAACATTTGAAAACATAAAATACACATACAAGAGCAATAAAAGCGCAAGTTTTTCATTCGAAAATACACAAACGGACGTTTTCAAAATTTCACCATTTTTTCGCAAAAATGCAAAGGGTACCCCTTAGCAAAAATTGAAACTTTCCCACAATATCGAAAAAATTTTTGTTTCTTTATTATTAGCAAATATATATTTTAAACATTTGAAAACATAAAATACACATACAAGAGCAATAAAAGCGCAAGTTTTTCATTCGAAAATACACAATCGGACGTTTTCAAAATTTCACCATTCTTTACCTCCTTAGCAAAAATTGAAACTTTTCCACAATATCGAAAAAAATTTTTTTTTTCTTTATTATTAGCAAATACATATTTTAAACATTTGAAAACATAAAATACACATACAGGAGCAATAAAAGCGCAAGTTTTTCATTCGAAAATACACAATTGGACGTTTTCAAAATTTCACCATTATTTACCTCCTTAGCAAAAATTGAAACTTCCACAATATCGAAAAAAATTTTTTTTTTTATTATTAGCAAATATATATTTTAAACATCTGAAAACATAAAATACACATACAAGAGCAATAAAAGCGCAAGTTTTTCATTCGAAAATTCACAATCGGACGTTTTCAAAATTTCACCATTCTTTACCTCCTTAGCAAAAATTGAAACTTTTCCACAATATCGAAAAAAAAATTTTTTTTTTATTATTAGCAAATATATATTTTAAACATTTGAAAACATAAAATACACATACAAGAGCAATAAAAGCGCAAGTTTTTCATTCGAAAATACACAATCGGACGTTTTCAAAATTTCACCACTCTTTACCTCCTTAGCAAAAATTGAAACTTTCCCACAATATCGAAAAAATTTTTGTTTCTTTATTATTAGCAAATATATATTTTAAACATTTTAAAACATAAAATACACATACAGGAGCAATAAAAGCGCAAGTTTTTCATTCGAAAATACACAATTGGACGTTTTCAAAATTTCACCATTATTTACCTCCTTAGCAAAAATTGAAACTTCCACAATATCGAAAAAAATTTTTTTTTCTTTATTATTAGCAAATATATATTTTAAACATTTGAAAATATAAAATACACATACAAGAGCAATAAAAGCGCAAGTTTTTCATTCGAAAATACACAAACGGACGTTTTCAAAATTTCACCATTTTTTCGCAAAAATGCAAAGGGTACCCCCTTAGCAAAAATTGAAACTTTTCCACAATATCGAAAAAATGTTTTTTTTCTTAATTTTTAGCAATTATACATTTTAAATATTTGAAAACATAAAATAAACATGCGAGAGCAAGTTTTTCATTCGAAAATACACAAACGGACGTTTTCAAAATTTCACCATTTTTTCGCAAAAATGCAAAGGGTACCCCCTTAGCAAAAATTGAAACTTTTCCACAATATCGAAAAAATGTTTTTTTTCTTAATTTTTAGCAATTATACATTTTAAATATTTGAAAACATAAAATACACATACAAGAGCAATAAAAGCGCAAGTTTTTCATTCGAAAATACACAATCGGACGTTTTCAAAATTTCACCACTCTTTACCTCCTTAGCAAAAATTGAAACTTTTCCACAATATCGAAAAAAATTGTTTTTTTCTTTATTATTAGCAAATACATATTTTAAACATTTGAAAACATAAAATACACATACAGGAGCAATAAAAGCGCAAGTTTTTCATTCGAAAATACACAATTGGACGTTTTCAAAATTTCACCATTATTTACCTCCTTAGCAAAAATTGAAACTTTTCCACAATATCGAAAAAAATTTTTTTTTTTATTATTAGCAAATATATATTTTAAACATTTGAAAACATAAAATACACATACAAGAGCAATAAAAGCGCAAGTTTTTCATTCGAAAATACACAAACGGACGTTTTCAAAATTTCACCATTTTTTCGCAAAAATGCAAAGGGTACCCCTTAGCAAAAATTGAAACTTTCCCACAATATCGAAAAAATTTTTGTTTCTTTATTATTAGCAAATATATATTTTAAACATTTGAAAACATAAAATACACATACAAGAGCAATAAAAGCGCAAGTTTTTCATTCGAAAATACACAATCGGACGTTTTCAAAATTTCACCATTCTTTACCTCCTTAGCAAAAATTGAAACTTTTCCACAATATCGAAAAAAATTTTTTTTTTCTTTATTATTAGCAAATACATATTTTAAACATTTGAAAACATAAAATACACATACAGGAGCAATAAAAGCGCAAGTTTTTCATTCGAAAATACACAATTGGACGTTTTCAAAATTTCACCATTATTTACCTCCTTAGCAAAAATTGAAACTTCCACAATATCGAAAAAAATTTTTTTTTTTATTATTAGCAAATATATATTTTAAACATCTGAAAACATAAAATACACATACAAGAGCAATAAAAGCGCAAGTTTTTCATTCGAAAATTCACAATCGGACGTTTTCAAAATTTCACCATTCTTTACCTCCTTAGCAAAAATTGAAACTTTTCCACAATATCGAAAAAAAAATTTTTTTTTTATTATTAGCAAATATATATTTTAAACATTTGAAAACATAAAATACACATACAAGAGCAATAAAAGCGCAAGTTTTTCATTCGAAAATACACAATCGGACGTTTTCAAAATTTCACCATTTTTTCGCAAAAATGCAAAGGGTACCCCCTTAGACAAAATTGAAACTTCCACAATATCGAAAAAATTTTTTTTTTTATTATTAGCAAATATATATTTTAAACATTTGAAAACATAAAATACACATACAAGAGCAAGTTTTTCATTCGAAAATACACAATCGGACGTTTTCAAAATTTCACCATTTTTTCGCAAAAATGCAAAGGGTACCCCCTTAGCAAAAATTGAAACTTTTCCACAATATCGAAAAAATTTTTGTTTCTTTATTATTAGCAAACATATATTTTAAACATTTGAAAACATAAAATACACATACAAGAGCAATAAAAGCGCAAGTTTTTCATTCGAAAATACACAATCGGACGTTTTCAAAATTTCACCATTCTGTACCTCCTTAGCAAAAATTGAAACTTTTCCACAATATCGAAAAAAATTGTTTTTTTCTTTATTATTAGCAAATACATATTTTAAACATTTGAAAACATAAAATACACATACAAGAGCAATAAAAGCGCAAGTTTTTCATTCGAAAATACACAATCGGACGTTTTCAAAATTTCACCATTCTTTACCCCCTTAGCAAAAATTAAACTTTTACACAATATCGAAAAAATTTTTTTTTCTTTATTATTAGCAAATATATATTTTAAACATTTGAAAACATAAAATACACATACAGGAGCAATAAAAGCGCAAGTTTTTCATTCGAAAATACACAATCGGACGTTTTCAAAATTTCACCATTCTGTACCTCCTTAGCAAAAATTGAAACTTTTCCACAATATCGAAAAAATGTTTTTTTTCTTAATTTTTAGCAATTATACATTTTAAATATTTGAAAACATAAAATACACATGCGAGAGCAAGTTTTTCATTCGAAAATACACAAACGGACGTTTTCAAAATTTCACAATTTTTTCGCAAAAATGCAAAGGGTATCCCCTTAGCAAAACTTGAAACTTTTCCACAATATCGAAAAAATTTTTTTTTCTTTATTATTAGCAAATATATATTTTAAACATTTGAAAACATAAAATACACATACAAGAGCAATAAAAGCGCAAGTTTTTCATTCGAAAATACACAATCGGACGTTTTCAAAATTTCACCTCCTTAGCAAAAATTGAAACTTTTCCACAATATCGAAAAAAAATTTTTTTTTTATTATTAGCAAATATATATTTTAAACATTTGAAAACATAAAATACACATACAAGAGCAATAAAAGCTCAAGTTTTTCATTCGAAAATACACAAACGGACGTTTTCAAAATTTCACCATTTTTTCGCAAAAATGCAAAGGGTACCCCTTAGCAAAAATTGAAACTTTCCCACAATATCGAAAAAATTTTTGTTTCTTTATTATTAGCAAATATATATTTTAAACATTTGAAAACATAAAATACACATACAAGAGCAATAAAAGCGCAAGTTTTTCATTCGAAAATACACAATCGGACGTTTTCAAAATTTCACCATTCTTTACCTCCTTAGCAAAAATTGAAACTTTTCCACAATATCGAAAAAAATTTTTTTTTTCTTTATTATTAGCAAATACATATTTTAAACATTTGAAAACATAAAATACACATACAGGAGCAATAAAAGCGCAAGTTTTTCATTCGAAAATACACAACTGGACGTTTTCAAAATTTCACCATTATTTAACTCCTTAGCAAAAATTGAAACTTCCACAATATCGAAAAAAATTTTTTTTTTTATTATTAGCAAATATATATTTTAAACATTTGAAAACATAAAATACACATACAAGAGCAATAAAAGCGCAAGTTTTTCATTCGAAAATTCACAATCGGACGTTTTCAAAATTTCACCATTCTTTACCTCCTTAGCAAAAATTGAAACTTTTCCACAATATCGAAAAAAAATTTTTTTTTTATTATTAGCAAATATATATTTTAAACATTTGAAAACATAAAATACACATACAAGAGCAATAAAAGCGCAAGTTTTTCATTCGAAAATACACAAACGGACGTTTTCAAAATTTCACCATTTTTTCGCAAAAATGCAAAGGGTACCCCCTTAGCAAAAATTGAAACTTTTCCACAATATCGAAAAAATGTTTTTTTTCTTAATTTTTAGCAATTATACATTTTAAATATTTGAAAACATAAAATACACATGCGAGAGCAAGTTTTTCATTCGAAAATACACAAACGGACGTTTTCAAAATTTCACCATTTTTTCGCAAAAATGCAAAGGGTACCCCCTTAGCAAAAATTGAAACTTTTCCACAATATCGAAAAAATTTTTTTTTCTTTATTATTAGCAAATATATATTTTAAACATTTGAAAACATAAAATACACATACAAGAGCAATAAAAGCGCAAGTTTTTCATTCGAAAATACACAATCGGACGTTTTCAAAATTTCACCATTTTTTCGCAAAAATGCAAAGGGTACCCCCTTAGCAAAAATTAAAACTTTTCCACAATATCGAAAAAAATTGTTTTTTTCTTTATTATTAGCAAATACATATTTTAAATATTTGAAAACATAAAATACACATGCGAGAGCAAGTTTTTCATTCGAAAATACACAAACGGACGTTTTCAAAGTTTCACCATTTTTTCGCAAAAATGCAAATAAATTTAAATAATTTAATTATTTAAAATAATTATTAAAACTTTAATTATATTATATATTTAATAATTAATAAATGTTTAATATATATATATATGTTCAATTAATTGTTATAAGCTTTTTTTTCTATAGATATATAACAAAATAATAATTAATAAGATATTTATTTATTAATATAAATTTATTTAATTATTTAAAATAATTATTAAAACTTTAATTATATTATATATTTAATAATTAATAAATGTTTAATATAAAATTTCACCATTAATAATAATAATTTATAAATTATTTAATAAATTAATATTTATAAATATATAAATAATTTAATTATTTAAAATAATTATTAAAACTTTAATTATATTATATATTTAATAATTAATAAATGTTTAATATATATATATATGTTCAATTAATTGTTATAAGCTTTTTTTTCTATAGATATATAACAAAATAATAATTAATAAGATATTTATTTATTAATATAAATTTATTAATTTACTTATTAAATATTTAATGGGAATAATTTTTGTTCAAATTTTTAACATAAGTGCCAATAATATTATTAAAATTATTTATTTTAAAATCAAATATAATTAATTTAAATAATTATTATTTGCATATATATATATATATATAATAATAATAATAATAATAATAATAATAATAATTTATAAATTATGTAAAGAATGGAGGAGGCAAAAATTGAAACTTTTCCACAATATCGAAAAAATTTTTTTTTCTTTATTATTAGCAAATATATATTTTAAACATTTGAAAACATAAAATACACATACAAGAGCAATAAAAGCGCAAGTTTTTCATTCGAAAATACACAATCGGACGTTTTCAAAATTTCACCATTCTTTACCTCCTTAGCAAAAATTGAAACTTCCACAATATCGAAAAAAATTTTTTTTTTTATTATTAGCAAATATATATTTTAAACATTTGAAAACATAAAATACACATACAAGAGCAATAAAAGCGCAAGTTTTTCATTCGAAAATTCACAATCGGACGTTTTCAAAATTTCACCATTCTTTACCTCCTTAGCAAAAATTGAAACTTTTCCACAATATCGAAAAAAAATTTTTTTTTTATTATTAGCAAATATATATTTTAAACATTTGAAAACATAAAATACACATACAAGAGCAATAAAAGCGCAAGTTTTTCATTCGAAAATACACAAACGGACGTTTTCAAAATTTCACCATTTTTTCGCAAAAATGCAAAGGGTACCCCCTTAGCAAAAATTGAAACTTTTCCACAATATCGAAAAAATTTTTTTTTCTTTATTATTAGCAAATATATATTTTAAACATTTGAAAACATAAAATACAAGAGCAATAAAAGCGCAAGTTTTTCATTCGAAAATACACAATCGGACGTTTTCAAAATTTCACCATTTTTTCGCAAAAATGCAAAGGGTACCCCCTTAGCAAAAATTGAAACTTTTCCACAATATCGAAAAAATTTTTTTTTCTTTATTATTAGCAAATATATATTTTAAACATTTGAAAACATAAAATACAAGAGCAATAAAAGCGCAAGTTTTTCATTCGAAAATACACAATCGGACGTTTTCAAAATTTCACCATTCTTTACCTCCTTAGCAAAAATTTAAACTTTTCCACAATATCGAAAAAAATTTTTTTTTTCTTTATTATTAGCAAATACATATTTTAAACATTTGAAAACATAAAATACACATACAGGAGCAATAAAAGCGCAAGTTTTTCATTCGAAAATACACAATTGGACGTTTTCAAAATTTCACCATTATTTAACTCCTTAGCAAAAATTGAAACTTCCACAATATCGAAAAAAATTTTTTTTTTATTATTAGCAAATATATATTTTAAACATTTGAAAACATAAAATACACATACAAGAGCAATAAAAGCGCAAGTTTTTCATTCGAAAATTCACAATCGGACGTTTTCAAAATTTCACCATTCTTTACCTCCTTAGCAAAAATTGAAACTTTTCCACAATATCGAAAAAAAATTTTTTTTTTATTATTAGCAAATATATATTTTAAACATTTGAAAACATAAAATACACATACAAGAGCAATAAAAGCGCAAGTTTTTCATTCGAAAATACACAAACGGACGTTTTCAAAATTTCACCATTTTTTCGCAAAAATGCAAAGGGTATCCCCTTAGCAAAAATTGAAACTTTTCCACAATATCGAAGAAATGTTTTTTTTCTTAATTTTTAGCAATTATACATTTTAAATATTTGAAAACATAAAATACACATGCGAGAGCAAGTTTTTCATTCGAAAATACACAAACGGACGTTTTCAAAATTTCACCATTTTTTCGCAAAAATGCAAAGGGTACCCCCTTAGCAAAAATTGAAACTTTTCCACAATATCGAAAAAATTGTTTTTTCTTTATTATTAGCAAATATATATTTTAAACATTTGAAAACATAAAATACACATACAAGAGCAATAAAAGCGCAAGTTTTTCATTCGAAAATACACAAACGGACGTTTTCAAAATTTCACCATTTTTTCGCAAAAATGCAAAGGGTACCCCCTTAGCAAAAATTGAAACTTTTCCACAATATCGAAAAAATTTTTTTTTCTTTATTATTAGCAAATATATATTTTAAACATTTGAAAACATAAAATACAAGAGCAATAAAAGCGCAAGTTTTTCATTCGAAAATACACAATCGGACGTTTTCAAAATTTCACCATTTTTTCGCAAAAATGCAAAGGGTACCCCCTTAGCAAAAATTGAAACTTTTCCACAATATCGAAAAAATTTTTTTTTCTTTATTATTAGCAAATATATATTTTAAACATTTGAAAACATAAAATACAAGAGCAATAAAAGCGCAAGTTTTTCATTCGAAAATACACAATCGGACGTTTTCAAAATTTCACCATTCTTTACCTCCTTAGCAAAAATTTAAACTTTTCCACAATATCGAAAAAAATTTTTTTTTTCTTTATTATTAGCAAATACATATTTTAAACATTTGAAAACATAAAATACACATACAGGAGCAATAAAAGCGCAAGTTTTTCATTCGAAAATACACAATTGGACGTTTTCAAAATTTCACCATTATTTAACTCCTTAGCAAAAATTGAAACTTCCACAATATCGAAAAAAATTTTTTTTTTATTATTAGCAAATATATATTTTAAACATTTGAAAACATAAAATACACATACAAGAGCAATAAAAGCGCAAGTTTTTCATTCGAAAATTCACAATCGGACGTTTTCAAAATTTCACCATTCTTTACCTCCTTAGCAAAAATTGAAACTTTTCCACAATATCGAAAAAAAATTTTTTTTTTATTATTAGCAAATATATATTTTAAACATTTGAAAACATAAAATACACATACAAGAGCAATAAAAGCGCAAGTTTTTCATTCGAAAATACACAAACGGACGTTTTCAAAATTTCACCATTTTTTCGCAAAAATGCAAAGGGTATCCCCTTAGCAAAAATTGAAACTTTTCCACAATATCGAAGAAATGTTTTTTTTCTTAATTTTTAGCAATTATACATTTTAAATATTTGAAAACATAAAATACACATGCGAGAGCAAGTTTTTCATTCGAAAATACACAAACGGACGTTTTCAAAATTTCACCATTTTTTCGCAAAAATGCAAAGGGTACCCCCTTAGCAAAAATTGAAACTTTTCCACAATATCGAAAAAATTTTTTTTTCTTTATTATTAGCAAATATATATTTTAAACATTTGAAAACATAAAATACAAGAGCAATAAAAGCGCAAGTTTTTCATTCGAAAATACACAATCGGACGTTTTCAAAATTTCACCATTCTTTACCTCCTTAGCAAAAATTTAAACTTTTCCACAATATCGAAAAAAATTTTTTTTTTCTTTATTATTAGCAAATACATATTTTAAACATTTGAAAACATAAAATACACATACAGGAGCAATAAAAGCGCAAGTTTTTCATTCGAAAATACACAATTGGACGTTTTCAAAATTTCACCATTATTTAACTCCTTAGCAAAAATTGAAACTTCCACAATATCGAAAAAAATTTTTTTTTTATTATTAGCAAATATATATTTTAAACATTTGAAAACATAAAATACACATACAAGAGCAATAAAAGCGCAAGTTTTTCATTCGAAAATTCACAATCGGACGTTTTCAAAATTTCACCATTCTTTACCTCCTTAGCAAAAATTGAAACTTTTCCACAATATCGAAAAAAAATTTTTTTTTTATTATTAGCAAATATATATTTTAAACATTTGAAAACATAAAATACACATACAAGAGCAATAAAAGCGCAAGTTTTTCATTCGAAAATACACAAACGGACGTTTTCAAAATTTCACCATTTTTTCGCAAAAATGCAAAGGGTATCCCCTTAGCAAAAATTGAAACTTTTCCACAATATCGAAGAAATGTTTTTTTTCTTAATTTTTAGCAATTATACATTTTAAATATTTGAAAACATAAAATACACATGCGAGAGCAAGTTTTTCATTCGAAAATACACAATCGGACGTTTTCAAAATTTCACCATTTTTTCGCAAAAATGCAAAGGGTACCCCCTTAGCAAAAATTGAAACTTTTCCACAATATCGAAAAAATTGTTTTTTCTTTATTATTAGCAAATATATATTTTAAACATTTGAAAACATAAAATACACATACAAGAGCAATAAAAGCTCAAGTTTTTCATTCGAAAATACACAAACGGACGTTTTCAAAATTTCACCATTTTTTCGCAAAAATGCAAAGGGTACCCCTTAGCAAAAATTGAAACTTTCCCACAATATCGAAAAAATTTTTGTTTCTTTATTATTAGCAAATATATATTTTAAACATTTGAAAACATAAAATACACATACAAGAGCAATAAAAGCGCAAGTTTTTCATTCGAAAATACACAATTGGACGTTTTCAAAATTTCACCATTATTTACCTCCTTAGCAAAAATTGAAACTTCCACAATATCGAAAAAAAATTTTTTTTTTATTATTAGCAAATATATATTTTAAACATTTGAAAACATAAAATACACATACAAGAGCAATAAAAGCGCAAGTTTTTCATTCGAAAATACACAAACGGACGTTTTCAAAATTTCACCATTTTTTCGCAAAAATGCAAAGGGTACCCCTTAGCAAAAATTGAAACTTTCCCACAATATCGAAAAAATTTTTGTTTCTTTATTATTAGCAAATATATATTTTAAACATTTGAAAACATAAAATACACATACAAGAGCAATAAAAGCGCAAGTTTTTCATTCGAAAATACACAATTGGACGTTTTCAAAATTTCACCATTATTTAACTCCTTAGCAAAAATTGAAACTTCCACAATATCGAAAAAAATTTTTTTTTTTATTATTAGCAAATATATATTTTAAACATTTGAAAACATAAAATACACATACAAGAGCAATAAAAGCGCAAGTTTTTCATTCGAAAATTCACAATCGGACGTTTTCAAAATTTCACCATTCTTTACCTCCTTAGCAAAAATTGAAACTTTTCCACAATATCGAAAAAAAATTTTTTTTTTATTATTAGCAAATATATATTTTAAACATTTGAAAACATAAAATACACATACAAGAGCAATAAAAGCGCAAGTTTTTCATTCGAAAATACACAAACGGACGTTTTCAAAATTTCACCATTTTTTCGCAAAAATGCAAAGGGTATCCCCTTAGCAAAAATTGAAACTTTTCCACAATATCGAAGAAATGTTTTTTTTCTTAATTTTTAGCAATTATACATTTTAAATATTTGAAAACATAAAATACACATGCGAGAGCAAGTTTTTCATTCGAAAATACACAAACGGACGTTTTCAAAATTTCACCATTTTTTCGCAAAAATGCAAAGGGTACCCCCTTAGCAAAAATTGAAACTTTTCCACAATATCGAAAAAATGTTTTTTTTCTTAATTTTTAGCAATTATACATTTTAAATATTTGAAAACATAAAATACACATGCGAGAGCAAGTTTTTCATTCGAAAATACACAAACGGACGTTTTCAAAATTTCACCATTTTTTCGCAAAAATGCAAAGGGTACCCCCTTAGCAAAAATTGAAACTTTTCCACAATATCGAAAAAATTGTTTTTTCTTTATTATTAGCAAATATATATTTTAAACATTTGAAAACATAAAATACACATACAAGAGCAATAAAAGCTCAAGTTTTTCATTCGAAAATACACAAACGGACGTTTTCAAAATTTCACCATTTTTTCGCAAAAATGCAAAGGGTACCCCTTAGCAAAAATTGAAACTTTCCCACAATATCGAAAAAATTTTTGTTTCTTTATTATTAGCAAATATATATTTTAAACATTTGAAAACATAAAATACACATACAAGAGCAATAAAAGCGCAAGTTTTTCATTCGAAAATACACAATTGGACGTTTTCAAAATTTCACCATTATTTACCTCCTTAGCAAAAATTGAAACTTCCACAATATCGAAAAAAAATTTTTTTTTTATTATTAGCAAATATATATTTTAAACATTTGAAAACATAAAATACACATACAAGAGCAATAAAAGCGCAAGTTTTTCATTCGAAAATACACAAACGGACGTTTTCAAAATTTCACCATTTTTTCGCAAAAATGCAAAGGGTACCCCTTAGCAAAAATTGAAACTTTCCCACAATATCGAAAAAATTTTTGTTTCTTTATTATTAGCAAATATATATTTTAAACATTTGAAAACATAAAATACACATACAAGAGCAATAAAAGCGCAAGTTTTTCATTCGAAAATACACAATTGGACGTTTTCAAAATTTCACCATTATTTAACTCCTTAGCAAAAATTGAAACTTCCACAATATCGAAAAAAATTTTTTTTTTTATTATTAGCAAATATATATTTTAAACATTTGAAAACATAAAATACACATACAAGAGCAATAAAAGCGCAAGTTTTTCATTCGAAAATTCACAATCGGACGTTTTCAAAATTTCACCATTCTTTACCTCCTTAGCAAAAATTGAAACTTTTCCACAATATCGAAAAAAAATTTTTTTTTTATTATTAGCAAATATATATTTTAAACATTTGAAAACATAAAATACACATACAAGAGCAATAAAAGCGCAAGTTTTTCATTCGAAAATACACAAACGGACGTTTTCAAAATTTCACCATTTTTTCGCAAAAATGCAAAGGGTATCCCCTTAGCAAAAATTGAAACTTTTCCACAATATCGAAGAAATGTTTTTTTTCTTAATTTTTAGCAATTATACATTTTAAATATTTGAAAACATAAAATACACATGCGAGAGCAAGTTTTTCATTCGAAAATACACAAACGGACGTTTTCAAAATTTCACCATTTTTTCGCAAAAATGCAAAGGGTACCCCCTTAGCAAAAATTGAAACTTTTCCACAATATCGAAAAAATGTTTTTTTTCTTAATTTTTAGCAATTATACATTTTAAATATTTGAAAACATAAAATACACATGCGAGAGCAAGTTTTTCATTCGAAAATACACAAACGGACGTTTTCAAAATTTCACCATTTTTTCGCAAAAATGCAAAGGGTACCCCCTTAGCAAAAATTGAAACTTTTCCACAATATCGAAAAAATTTTTTTTTCTTTATTATTAGCAAATATATATTTTAAACATTTGAAAACATAAAATACAAGAGCAATAAAAGCGCAAGTTTTTCATTCGAAAATACACAATCGGACGTTTTCAAAATTTCACCATTCTTTACCTCCTTAGCAAAAATTGAAACTTTTCCACAATATCGAAAAAAATTGTTTTTTTCTTTATTATTAGCAAATATATATTTTAAACATTTGAAAACATAAAATACACATACAGGAGCAATAAAAGCGCAAGTTTTTCATTCGAAAATACACAATTGGACGTTTTCAAAATTTCACCATTATTTAACTCCTTAGCAAAAATTGAAACTTCCACAATATCGAAAAAAATTTTTTTTTTATTATTAGCAAATATATATTTTAAACATTTGAAAACATAAAATACACATACAAGAGCAATAAAAGCGCAAGTTTTTCATTCGAAAATTCACAATCGGACGTTTTCAAAATTTCACCATTCTTTACCTCCTTAGCAAAAATTGAAACTTCCACAATATCGAAAAAAATTTTTTTTTTATTATTAGCAAATATATATTTTAAACATTTGAAAACATAAAATACACATACAAGAGCAATAAAAGCGCAAGTTTTTCATTCGAAAATTCACAATCGGACGTTTTCAAAATTTCACCATTCTTTACCTCCTTAGCAAAAATTGAAACTTTTCCACAATATCGAAAAAAAATTTTTTTTTTATTATTAGCAAATATATATTTTAAACATTTGAAAACATAAAATACACATACAAGAGCAATAAAAGCGCAAGTTTTTCATTCGAAAATACACAAACGGACGTGTTCAAAATTTCACCATTTTTTCGCAAAAATGCAAAGGGTACCCCCTTAGCAAAAATTGAAACTTTTCCACAATATCGAAAAAATGTTTTTTTTCTTAATTTTTAGCAATTATACATTTTAAATATTTGAAAACATAAAATACACATGCGAGAGCAAGTTTTTCATTCGAAAATACACAAACGGACGTTTTCAAAATTTCAACATTTTTTCGCAAAAATGCAAAGGGTACCCCCTTAGCAAAAATTGAAACTTTTCCACAATATCGAAAAAATTTTTTTTTCTTTATTATTAGCAAATATATATTTTAAATATTTGAAAACATAAAATACAAGAGCAATAAAAGCGCAAGTTTTTCATTCGAAAATACACAATCGGACGTTTTCAAAATTTCACCATTCTTTACCTCCTTAGCAAAAATTGAAACTTTTCCACAATATCGAAAAAAATTGTTTTTTTCTTTATTATTAGCAAATATATATTTTAAACATTTGAAAACATAAAATACACATACAGGAGCAATAAAAGCGCAAGTTTTTCATTCGAAAATACACAATTGGACGTTTTCAAAATTTCACCATTATTTAACTCCTTAGCAAAAATTGAAACTTCCACAATATCGAAAAAAATTTTTTTTTTATTATTAGCAAATATATATTTTAAACATTTGAAAACATAAAATACACATACAAGAGCAATAAAAGCGCAAGTTTTTCATTCGAAAATTCACAATCGGACGTTTTCAAAATTTCACCATTCTTTACCTCCTTAGCAAAAATTGAAACTTCCACAATATCGAAAAAAATTTTTTTTTTATTATTAGCAAATATATATTTTAAACATTTGAAAACATAAAATACACATACAAGAGCAATAAAAGCGCAAGTTTTTCATTCGAAAATTCACAATCGGACGTTTTCAAAATTTCACCATTCTTTACCTCCTTAGCAAAAATTGAAACTTTTCCACAATATCGAAAAAAAATTTTTTTTTTATTATTAGCAAATATATATTTTAAACATTTGAAAACATAAAATACACATACAAGAGCAATAAAAGCGCAAGTTTTTCATTCGAAAATACACAAACGGACGTTTTCAAAATTTCACCATTTTTTCGCAAAAATGCAAAGGGTACCCCCTTAGCAAAAATTGAAACTTTTCCACAATATCGAAAAAATGTTTTTTTTCTTAATTTTTAGCAATTATACATTTTAAATATTTGAAAACATAAAATACACATGCGAGAGCAAGTTTTTCATTCGAAAATACACAAACGGACGTTTTCAAAATTTCACCATTTTTTCGCAAAAATGCAAAGGGTACCCCCTTAGCAAAAATTGAAACTTTTCCACAATATCGAAAAAATGTTTTTTTCTTAATTTTTAGCAATTATACATTTTAAATATTTGAAAACATAAAATACACATGCGAGAGCAAGTTTTTCATTCGAAAATACACAAACGGACGTTTTCAAAATTTCACCATTTTTTCGCAAAAATGCAAAGGGTACCCCCTTAGCAAAAATTGAAACTTTTCCACAATATCGAAAAAATTGTTTTTTCTTTATTATTAGCAAATATATATTTTAAACATTTGAAAACATAAAATACACATACAAGAGCAATAAAAGCTCAAGTTTTTCATTCGAAAATACACAAACGGACGTTTTCAAAATTTCACCATTTTTTCGCAAAAATGCAAAGGGTACCCCTTAGCAAAAATTGAAACTTTCCCACAATATCGAAAAAATTTTTGTTTCTTTATTATTAGCAAATATATATTTTAAACATTTGAAAACATAAAATACACATACAAGAGCAATAAAAGCGCAAGTTTTTCATTCGAAAATTCACAATCGGACGTTTTCAAAATTTCACCATTCTTTACCTCCTTAGCAAAAATTGAAACTTTTCCACAATATCGAAAAAAAATTTTTTTTTTATTATTAGCAAATATATATTTTAAACATTTGAAAACATAAAATACACATACAAGAGCAATAAAAGCGCAAGTTTTTCATTCGAAAATACACAAACGGACGTTTTCAAAATTTCACCATTTTTTCGCAAAAATGCAAAGGGTATCCCCTTAGCAAAAATTGAAACTTTTCCACAATATCGAAGAAATGTTTTTTTTCTTAATTTTTAGCAATTATACATTTTAAACATTTGAAAACATAAAATACACATACAAGAGCAATAAAAGCGCAAGTTTTTCATTCGAAAATACACAAACGGACGTTTTCAAAATTTCACCATTTTTTCGCAAAAATGCAAAGGGTATCCCCTTAGCAAAAATTGAAACTTTTCCACAATATCGAAAAAATGTTTTTTTCTTAATTTTTAGCAATTATACATTTTAAATATTTGAAAACATAAAATACACATGCGAGAGCAAGTTTTTCATTCGAAAATACACAAACGGACGTTTTCAAAATTTCACCATTTTTTCGCAAAAATGCAAAGGGTACCCCCTTAGCAAAAATTGAAACTTTTCCACAATATCGAAAAAATTTTTTTTTCTTTATTATTAGCAAATATATATTTTAAACATTTGAAAACATAAAATACACATACAAGAGCAATAAAAGCGCAAGTTTTTCATTCGAAAATACACAATCGGACGTTTTCAAAATTTCACCATTCTTTACCTCCTTAGCAAAAATTTAAACTTTTCCACAATATCGAAAAAAATTTTTTTTTTCTTTATTATTAGCAAATACATATTTTAAACATTTGAAAACATAAAATACACATACAGGAGCAATAAAAGCGCAAGTTTTTCATTCGAAAATACACAATTGGACGTTTTCAAAATTTCACCATTATTTAACTCCTTAGCAAAAATTGAAACTTCCACAATATCGAAAAAAATTTTTTTTTTATTATTAGCAAATATATATTTTAAACATTTGAAAACATAAAATACACATACAAGAGCAATAAAAGCGCAAGTTTTTCATTCGAAAATTCACAATCGGACGTTTTCAAAATTTCACCATTCTTTACCTCCTTAGCAAAAATTGAAACTTTTCCACAATATCGAAAAAAAATTGTTTTCTTTATTATTAGCAAATATATATTTTAAACATTTGAAAACATAAAATACACATACAAGAGCAATAAAAGCGCAAGTTTTTCATTCGAAAATACACAATCGGACGTTTTCAAAATTTCACCATTCTTTACCTCCTTAGCAAAAATTGAAACTTTTCCACAATATCGAAAAAAATTTTTTTTTTCTTTATTATTAGCAAATATATATTTTAAACATTTGAAAACATAGAATACACATACAAGAGCAATAAAAGCGCAAGTTTTTCATTCGAAAATACACAATCGGACGTTTTCAAAATTTCACCATTCTTTACCTCCTTAGCAAAAATTGAAACTTTTCCACAATATCGAAAAAAATTTTTTTTTTCTTTATTATTAGCAAATATATATTTTAAACATTTGAAAACATAGAATACACATACAAGAGCAATAAAAGCGCAAGTTTTTCATTCGAAAATACACAAACAGACGTTTTAAAAATTTCACAATTTTTTCGCAAATATGCAAAGGCAAAAAAATTTAAATTTAGCAAAAATTGAAACTTTTCCACAATATCGAAAAAAAATTGTTTTCTTTATTATTAGCAAATATATATTTTAAACATTTGAAAACATAAAATACACATACAAGAGCAATAAAAGCGCAAGTTTTTCATTCGAAAATACACAATCGGACGTTTTCAAAATTTCACCATTTTTTCGCAAAAATGCAAAGGGTACCCCCTTAGCAAAAATTAAACTTTTACACAATATCGAAAAAATTTTTTTTTCTTAATTATTAGCAAATATATATTTTAAACATTTGAAAACATAAAATACACATACAAGAGCAATAAAAGCGCAAGTTTTTCATTCGAAAATACACAAACAGACGTTTGTTCACAAATATACAAACGGACGTTTTCAAAATTTGACGAAAATTGAAATTTACCCCAAAATCTCGAAAAAAATTTTTTCTTTTATTTTTAGCAAATATATATTTTAAAAAGCATACAAGAGCAATAAAAATGCAAGTTCTTCGTTTAAAAATGCACAAAGACGTTTTGAAAATACCCTCATTATTCTTAATATCAAATATTTGCGTCAAATTGTCATTACTTTTAGGATGCGGCCCAGCTAAAAAAACTATGAAAAGTTTCCTCCGGTGGTTGTTATATGTAGTTACTGTACACTGTACATTTAAGCACGTAATATTTATGGCGGCGAAGGATATTTTAATGCCAAAAACCATTGAAATGTAGCAGAATGCATAGTGTTCTGGAAGTGTTTTTTAAACCGGGACAATATGTTATAGGTAATAAAATTATTGTGGCAGATACATATATGGATAAGTACGACAATCTAACATTATACAGTTTATTACCAGTCGCTGATGAAAAATATTTTCTTGTTATTGCTTGGATGCAAAGCATGAAGTCATTGCCGTGTTATGAGAAGGTTATGGTCAAAGGAATAGAAGTTTTATGCACTCACATAATGAAATTAAAATTTTCCAAAGACTTTTAAACCGGTCTGATGGAAATTTTACAACGGTAAATGAATAAATATAAAATGTAAGTTAAAAATTTTACACAAGAATGTTTTTAGAGCAAATTAAATTTAAACGAAAATTTATATCCAGCATATTAAATAAATATTTAGATTCATTAATTAATTCTTAATTTAAATAAAATGCTTAGAATACCTATGAAAATTTTATTAATGAAATTCATAAATATAAATTTTATTTTTAAATGTAATTATAATGGTACATTTTTACATATTTCTTTAACTAAATACTATAATTAAAAAATGTTTTAAAAATTAAAACAGTTTTTATCTAGTTAATTTCGTACACTAAATTAATTTTTTTGGGCATACTAAAGAGTTTTGATAAGAAAAGAAATAATGATAATGTAAACGGTTATTTTCAGGAAAGTAATAGTAAATCGAATAAAGAAACGCATAAAATTTGAAGGGCAATTCGGCAACTGCCTTTAAGCTTTTTGGTTAGTGTTAATGTCATATTGGTTTGAATAACAACATACATATGTATATACATATCAGTACATATATATTGTGATATTTTCATCAAGAGTATCATTCAAAGTGTCACTGTTCTTACCTTATTTATAAAAGAAAAAACTTTTTAAAATGTAACAAAATAAAAGACTTCCGTGGATTCTTTTAATTGCATTTTAAAATAATTTATTAAATAAAATTTCTAAATAATTTCGAACTACGTTTTCTTGAGTGAATAATTGTGTGTGTTTCGGTATTTTAATATTTTTTAGAACCCCCATAATAAATAAAAATTATAGAAAAAAAATTAACTACTAATATTTATAAAAATAATGTGTACAAAATATGAAAAGAAATTATTACGGTCAATTATTGCGTGTGTGTGCACATGTGTGTATATACTGTCAAAAAAAAACTAATCACATAATAAAAGTATATAAAGTTGACCTATAATGATATTTTGTTTTTTATAAATATTTTTTTTTTCATTTTAATTTATATACAGACAAATATGAATTTTAATTCTTTTACGTGATTAAATACGTGGTATCTATATATGTATATACAACCAAATAATAATTTAAATTACATAATTTTATTTAAATGCATGTTTATTTACACAGCGAAACGAAGAATTAAAAAAAAATAAATCTAAATTAAAGCCCGTAATATAAAATTTAATATATGAAAAAAAAAAAAAAACTATATATAACTAACAGAAACCATATCGAGTTTCAATCGAATGTTGTCCAATTATTCATGCCTGATGTGGTTATAGTTGAGGTATTGCTGGACGACGTTACTGTTGTGGTGATCAAGGTAAATTGGTCGAGGCCATATTTGCGAAGCAATTCGAAATCCTCATCTGGTGGTGGCATGGGAGGTGGTATTGACTTAGGTAAAGGTGGAGGTTTCTCGGTTGAAAGTTTTGGAATAGTTGGCGACAAAGGTTGTGGTGTGTAATACGGATATAAAGGATTACTAATACTGGATGCAGTTAAAAGCGCTGAGGGATGTGTAGCATTTGTGGGTAAGGTTGTTGCTTTCTTTTGAGTAATGTTACTATTCTTAATACCGCCAACAATATGAGTTGGTAAAGGGCGAGCATTTTGATTCAATGGATCAAAATCTTCCAAATCAAAACTACTGTTATGGCTATCGTCCAGTGATATTAAATCTTTTGTGGATTCTTCCGAAGCATTAGAAGAATCACTAACTTCTGTTGTTGTTGTGGTGGAGCAAGTTGTATATTTTGTACCATTCATACCCATTGTCATATGTTGGGGCTGAAGAGATCGTAAATACTATTTAGAGAAAGAAGAAAAATAGGGCAAAGAGAAAGCGAATATATACATACATTTTAAGTTTAATATATACATTTTAGTTGTAAGTTTACAAATAAAAAAAAAAAAATCGTACATACATATATCTTTATGTATATAATAAACATATTTATATATGTATATGGAGTAGTGTAGATGTTTAAAGTGAAAAAATAAACAAAATTATAGTAAGCAAACTAAAGAAGAAAATCATGATCAGGACATTGAATAAGACACTACACCTGGCAGTTTTATAAAAATGTTTTCATGGTGTTTTAGTAGTTTGAAATGAATGTTTAATTGTATGTGCATTATAATTAGTTAGTGGCATTTA
Organism: Ormia ochracea; assembly: GCA_963402855.1. Lineage (NCBI taxonomy): Eukaryota > Metazoa > Arthropoda > Insecta > Diptera > Tachinidae > Ormia > Ormia ochracea. The sequence goes on from OY727109.1 coordinate 52,935,210, forward strand.
AAGAGGTAAACGAACTATTTTAGTAACTAAGGTTCGAATTATAACAATATATCTATCCTCTAAGTATCTAATATAAATACATAAGTACGAGCAAACGTATTATAATACTTGGCATGTGAAGGAGATCAAACGGCTTGATAACGTAAATACAATTTTAATAGGCAGAATGACTTTACCCACAACCGATTAATTACAACTTTTTGATTGGCTTTGTAGCCCAAAAGACTCACTTCATTTTGCCATTTATGTCGCAACAATTACTTTTACGAAACTGATTTAGAATAAATCGCTGACTACAATCACATTCTCAAATTTTAACCATTTGTTAAATAAAAAGGAAATTCTTGTTATTTGGCATTTGTGTTGCAGTTTTAGCTTCTATAATCCTAAATCTATCACATTCGAAGTGAAAAATCCTATTAATATAAACTAAAATGCGCTTAAATATGCCCAGCTATAATGCACGATGTTAATTGTGAGTCACTTTTAGCTTCGCTGATTGACAAGCATAATAAAAATTATTTTCTGGAAACTTTTTGTTGTATTTGCATTTAACATTCATTGCATTCTTTTTCTTACTTGACGTTTCACTGTGCAGAAAATTTTGAATACTATTCACTTTAGCCACATCTGACGTTTAACCAGCGATATTTATATGAAATACTATTGATAAATCTAGTTCTATTATTTAGTAAGGAATTTAAAGTTTTGAATGCTTAAACCCTATTTTCTAACTAACAAATTTCCAAATGAAAAACTAATATATTTTCTATTTAGTAAGTTATTGGTATGTATGTACGACGCACGTACATTTACCGGAAAAGATTACTGTTATGCAGAAGTGTTTTTGTTTTGTTGAAAAGGTATACCTCTTTGTCTTTTTTAAAACGTGGAGCTGGTACGGGTGGATCACAACCCGGCGTCGGCGATTGATATAGTGAAAAACGAGACGTGGCCGTTACGAAAGACGCACTAGATGATGACGAGTTTGAATTGTTTGACGATGAAGAGGTTGAACTGCGTAATGAATTTTTTTGTAATGGTTGAGAGTCAGCATAATCCTGCCAGCAATTGCGCTCAAGTCGTGTAATACCAGCTGTAACGGCAGCAGCTGTTGATGCTACATTATTCGACACAATTTTTGCACTAACAATTTTAGAATTTTTTGGAATCGGTGGTGTAGTACTGGGTTGGTGTCTTGGCGGCACGGGTGGTGATTTCATATCAGGCGGAGTGTCATATGATGAATCAGTTGTATGCTTAAACTGTTTATTAGGAGTTGAATTATATGAAGGTAGCGAATTTTGGTTTAATGCCAGTGGTTTATGTTCATGTGTTAAATTATTGCTAATGTCAGTGCCAGTGGTAGACGTTATACTTTTGATAGTAGTAATGTTAGCATTATTAAGGGTGTGTGATTTTGCTTTAGAAATGTAAATTGGTGTCGGTCTGGGTACAAATAGTGGTTTTCCTTCTGCAAGAGGGTGTGAACCATATGGATGATTATAATATGTTGGACCATTATTAAGATGCGGCTGCGGCTGCTGTTGATAAAGCTGTAATAAATGAGGTGCAGGTGGTGGTGGCCTAGCTGGAGCTGATCCACCTGTACGTGACGCCATTATGCGATGATTAGGTTCTAAACTATGATATGGTTTAAGCTGTTTTTTGTTTAGTGTAGATTTAATATAAACATATATATTAAATAATTTTTTTTTGTATAATTATTGCATGAATTTCATGTTTAATGAAAGAGGACGACCGCACATTATTATGCAACATTAGATGTACAATATAACCATAGAAAAGAAAAGAATAATTACAAATAATATAATAAATAACATAAAAAATAGAACAAATATGTAAGAATGTATAATATGTTTATGACAATATTAAAGCGTTATTTTTGAACAAATATTTTAAAACATAAAGCTTTATAGTGTGAATATAACAGGCAATTTTTAATAACCCAATATTAAAAAATAAAAGTTAATACTCAACACACTTAACAGCGGGGTGTTTTAATTTACAAAACAGAGTATAAAAATAAACTAAAAAAATAGACTTGAAACTTGAACTAAATTTTTGAAAATATTTAAAAATTATTTAAAGTTATTCGCAAGGTAGTTCAAATGCGATAGGGGAAACCAACTCAATAACATAGTTTTTTAAAATCGTTTTCCATACACATTTGCGTATGGTGCTGCAAGAACAGAAATAAGCAATTCGTAAAATCAAGGATCAGAAATGTATATATATAAATTCATTATTATTTTTTTAAAACATAAAGGTTTTTTTTATTTATTTTTCTCCGCTTTATTATTGAATGTCAATAATACTGAATTGAGCATATGATCAAACAAAATATCTAGTGCAGATAGATAGTCTTCTTCCTGACTCATATACTTCAGCCATTTCGCTATTGTACATTAGCTCTATGGAAAAAATTTGCAATTTATATTATTTCTGACATTTGAATTGCTTTGTGCAATTTCAAACCCCATACACAATTTAAGGATCGGATGATTCGATTAGAAATGAGGTAAAGAAAATTTACCATAAGTGTTTAGAAAATTTTGGAAAAGAAATTAAAAATTATAAAAAGTTTATAATTATAAAGTTTCGATAGCACCATCCCAAATAGGGGTTTGCAAAATATGTAAATATGTTTTATACTCTGCCGTGTTAAATTAAAAAAAGTTTTAAATAACAAATCTGTTGTGTTTATAAGTTATTACTCACACTTCTATCCACAATTGGTGTCTTAAACAGTGGATGATTCTGCAATTCCTGTGACAAATTCATTTCAGACGAACATAATGAGCTTGCAGGACTGACCGTAGGAGATGAAGTCGCATTATTATTAATAGTATAAGGTGTGGTAGATTTTGCAAAACCATTTGATTGAATGTGCGTACTCGAGGTAGACATTGCCAAAGGTGTTGGAGCACGACGCAAATGCAAGGAGGCACTGGTTATTTGTTCTTTGGAAGCATATTGAAAACCTACAGATGAATTACCAGCAACACCATTACCACGCTTGCTAAATATGGGAGAGCTTGGCGCTGAGTGGCGTCCCATATACGATTTTATAGGTAATTCTTTGCCGTAAATAACATCATCTATTCGATCGTGCTGAGAGTTTGAAGGTAAATGAGAACGAAAATGTGTATTATTATGGGGAGCGGTATGCGGCGGTGTTATATCACGCAATTTCGATTTGAAATTTTTGTAGGCATGCTTGGCACTCTGTGAACTTTCTTTTACCTGTAAACATTTTTTAAATAAGAAAATTAATGAATTTTTAAATCAAGAAATGAACCGCCTAAACAACACAACGAAGGAAAATAACATTTGAACTTTTTGGAATATTTACCAAATTGTAAACGAAATTTTCTGTCGATATATTCTTCTTTCGGCAGTGAGTACGATTTGTTAATATAAAAACAAATTTTATCGCCTTAAACTACTTTTCGTTATCTTAAAACTAGATTAGCTTTATGCTGACTCATACATACTTATAGCCTAATGTTATAAATCTTACTCTAAAGCATTCTTTTTTAGTAATATTTTACCACTCACCGATTTAACAGCGGACTTAACAGCAGGATTAGTCTGCAAAATATGTTTTTGTTTTTTTTTTTGGATTTTGTTTAAGTTGACATTCAAATTAAGATGAATTTTGTATATATTTAAGAGGAATGGACAAAGTTTAGGCAAGCATTAAAGGGCAAACGGTGTAATTTTTTTTAAGTTAACAAAGTTGGCGTTGTTGTAGCGGTGTTGTTTTTTTCAATATGAAAAGAATACAAAAAAAGTACGAGAATATATATATATATATATATTATTTGAAAACAATTATCTAAAAACTATTAAGCATTTAATGATTTTTTATGTATAAATTATAAAGGACATAAAGAATAATTAAAAAAAGAACTGTTATCGCAGATTAAAACAAAATATAAATAAATTATTAAAAATGTTAAATGCAATTAATAGAGCCTAAAACTACAACGAAATAAAAATAAGTTTTACAGTGCACTCAAAGAAAAATGTTGCATGTGCTGCCAATCCAAAAGTTAGTCGTGGTAGTGTTAAAGAATAGACATCTAATTTAGTTCAACTAATTAAACGGAAATTTTACGAACTTTTTTCATTTTGAATTAAATTGTACATTTAACTGTAGATAAGATGTGTTGATCACAGGAGAGCTGAATATTAAATGCAAATTGATTTTAAGTGAAATAATATTCATAGATAATTACTAAGTTTTATGTAGCATTAACATTGTATTGTTTTCTTATTGAAAACTTTTAATAAACCATGTTTTCCCAAATAATACTGGAAAAAAATCAACAAAAAATTAAATAAAATAAAATTAATAAAAAAAAGCAATAAGTTTTACAACTAACAAAGAATTGTGCAAAAAATTAAATTCAAAAGGAACATATTGGAGAAGAAATAAAATAATAAAGTTGTGATGAAAGTTGTCTATGTGCTTATTTTTTTAACTTAAAGAGTAAAAAGTGAAAGTATATACTCGTATAAGCAAAAAAAAAATTTTAAGTTGATTGGGCTGTCAGGTGAGCGATGTGGCGAACTGAGATGAGAGGGTAATTTTAATGCATTTTAAGGTTTCCATCACAAATTGAAAATTATTACATTTATTTCTTCTTTTTTACAATTAACCTTAAAAATGGGAAAATATTTCCATATGTAGTCTGATACAATTGAATTAAAGACAGTTGCAAATCCCATATTCATGCATCATTTTACCAATGTATGAAATTTGTGAAAATGCATTTCACTTTTGCAAACTCGAAATGAAGCATTAGAAAGCATATACAAATAGCGCCATATGTATAGCAACGTATCATACATATTTATGAATAATTAATAATATAAAAATATGAAAAAAATATTAATATAAAATTTCTAAAAAAAAAACAGAAATCCAAAAATTTGTGAAACAAATAGCAACAGATAATTAATTTTTTTATACCTTTTCCTTGAATTGATAGAATCGACCATGTTTTTTGCGTTTTTCAGCATACCGTACAGTTTCTTGTTCAAATTCATCGGAAAATCCCAATCCGGTATTCATCATTTCCAAACGTTCGTCAATGAATTGACGAAATATTTGCAATTCCATCATTTTTCTTAGAAAAGGTCTCAAATGGGAAGGTCGAGAATCAATGAATTTGTCACTGTTAAATGTTTTGCCTGTATCGCGAAATTCCACAGCATCCCTATAGCCGCCAATAAGCTGCACTAAAACCCCAAGGAATATTTTTGACACTCTATCGCCCATATGCTCATTTGTGCGACTTAATTCTTTCTTTAATTGGCCAACAATTTCGGGAGGCATCGAATGAACATCATCGAACGGACTTTCCAAAATATTTTTATCACAGTTTAAAATCACAACATCGCCTAATTCTTCTGCCATCATCTGTATTGAAGATTTTGTTTACCGATTGATTGTAAATATTGTTACTTTATTTATAATAAAAAAAAAATAGATAAATACCGTTTCTAATACAATAGAAGGTACACCTATTAAATAAGGCATGGGTGCACTTAAATAATCTTTTAGCTTCATGGGCATCATTGGAATAAATATGTGCTGCCATACCATCGGATAAAGAAATGCATTTGCCGCTTGTATGCATGATGATAATCTGTCTAAACGTTTCGAAGTAAAAATAATACGTCTCTCTGCTAACATGGCCGCAAAAACGGCAATCATGTTCTTTGGATAAACAAAATTATAATATAGATTCAAATTGTGCTAAAAATAAATAAATAGACAAACAAGTAATAAATTAATATCAAGACGGCAAACATTTTTATTAAGGCACATACATTTTCTGGTATGCTGGGCAATTGGAACTGTTTAGGTCGTTCAAATACGAATTGCTGATAGAAAAATGTGAAAGTTTACTTGTCAATTTAAATTAAGATAATTGAATAGGGTTTCTTCTTACTACTCACACTTTGGCCCTGACTATACACCAATTTTAACTGACTGCCAATATCTGGTACTTCGCTGTTATAAGCCTGTGTTAAAAATTGATGGAAGTCCTTTATATCAGTTCTTCTCAATTCAGCTAGGACAGACAATAATTTGAGAAATGTATCATGCCATGGCAAGAATGTGATGATGACCATTGTATTACCAGCTTTGGGATCATGCCGACAAAATCCAAAACGCCATTTTGAATCGTCTGTGGTTAATACGAAGGAATATAATTGTACGGAATCACTGCAAAAGTAGAAGAAATATTTTTTTATAATTTTTTTTGCTTTGCTGGCATTAGCAAAAAACCAAATCGAAGGAAGGAATAATGACAATGGCATCGTAATGACCAAGCAGATATTGCACCACCTCTGGCATCGATTCAGAACCGTCTTTTGTCACCAAGCAAACTTTTAAGTTGAGTTGAGTTAACTCAAACTTTCCCCTGTTCGATTTAGGATTATTCTCCATCATAAAAAAGTTCTACTTAAACTCTGAAAACCTAGCATTCTTGGGGTTTATTACGTATGTAAATAACAATCTTAAAAACAAGTACTTCAAATATTGGAATGAGTACTATGTTGGCAACACAGACTCTTAATTCCATATTTTTTTTTTAATATTTATTCGTTTCAATGTGATGTTTTTTTTTTTTTATTTTCACTATAAAATTCAAGTCTAGTATTGTCAAATACTGGTGAAAAATCTTTTCAAATGATACAATCTCTTCTTTTGTTTTCTTAAAGTTCCTTGAAATGTTTGTTATTTTATAAAAATTTAAGAATACTATGGACTATAGACTTGAAGATGCTGTGCAGTAGTGATGTGTATTCCCTAGAAGCTTTTATGCATCTGCTAAGTACGTATATGCAGGCTAGACCCACCAATATCTGTTTCTTGTTTAACATTGTACACATTTCAGATATGAATGATATTTTTAAACACGTAATTGCTTAAAACTGTATTCGCTACAATTTGTAATTTAATAACATTGCGTTATTAAGCTACCCGCATGATGATTTAATTGCTGTGAATTTCATTCATCATAATAGTGATTACAAGACCCAACAAACATTCATGATGCATAACCTCAAACTTTTGAAATGTGGTGGTTAAATGATATTTAAATCGTTATTAGCAATATGATCAACAATGTGCGTTACACTTCGTAATTTTTGTTTTATAAAAAAACGCTTTAAAATATTAAGTTCTTATTTTTTTTACATATTCATAGATATTATTGATGACAGAAAGCTGAAATTTTAAATTTTAGTCATGAAGTATTTGAACATTCAAAACTACTACAAATAGTAGTATGCAATGGAGTAAGGTTTCAAAAAGAGAACATGCGGTAATAGTTATTATTATTATTATATAATTATTAAATATTTAAAAACTGATTGCTTGAAATATATAAATGAAAATATATGATGAAAATATATAAATCCAGATCCAGCCATATACGCATATACATTATAACATTATATCTACATCTATATATATATAAAAATAACGTGTATGTTCGTGATCGATAAACTGAAAAACTACTGAACCGATTTTGACCAAAATTTATAGATCTATTTATTTTGACTAACAATTATATTTATTTCTGTGTAATTTGAGGTTTGTCCGACAGACGGCGAAATATTTAGTTTTTTTGGTTTTTTAGCGCGACAATAACCCTGTGCTCTGTTTCGTTGAAAGAGCACCGCAACTCATACATAACACTATTTTCTATTATGAATAACTAAAGGCACTGATTTTTATTTTCTCCGAGAGGCAGTTCAAAATAAAAAAAAAATTTGGGGCCAGCAGCTCGTACCGTCCTAATTAGTGCATACATAAGTTGTATGTGTATACATATGTGTGTGTGTGAATATGTGCATAAAATTTAGAAATGTTTGAGCAGCAACAATAGAAATTGTTCACTTGTGTTATTATTCACTTTTTCAAAAGGTCAGGTACAACAACCAAATGTTCTAAGCACACACATAAATGCATATGTATGCATTTATCTATGTATGCGTGAATGTGTCCGCATTTATATTTACATCCATGCTTGCCTAATACGTGGCCTCAAAATCAGTTTGTTAATAGATTGAAATTTAAATTACATAAACAAAATAACCAAATTTTTACTAAACACTAGGAAAATATAAAAAAAATATTATGATCATAACCACAGTGGCCACTTATCTCCAGACGTCAGGCATATGATCATTTTAAACTAGTTTATATTTTAAAAGGATTCTAAAAAATGTAACATATGCAATACGGATAACTCCGTAAATTCAGTTAAATACTCGTACTCTTATATGCAACCCTAATGATCATATACATACGTTTATTTTCCTTAGGACGAACCGTTTAGAAGGATTGAGGTAATTTTTACTAAAGATTAGTAATTTTATCAGTTTCTTACAACTTTCGAGAGCAAATAAAATATCGCTTGCGATATTTTTAAAAAACATGTTTAAATTGACATATTCATTTTTATAGAAATTCAAAAATCTTACCATTTAATCCCCTGACCAGTAAATCGTTTGAGGACTTTAGATGGTAAAGGATTTTTACCACGCTTTGCAAATTAGCACCTTTCACGAATATCATTTAAGGGCGTCACAAAAAGTTTAATTAGAGAGCTCTAGCTACCACCAAAATACTCTGCAAACCTTGTGTGCAATAGTTATGCTTGAAAACTTATATAAGTATGTATTCATTTATAAAATTGTTTATTAATTTTCAAAACATACACACGTTTGAAATGCAATGTTTAAAAAGTGATCCAAGATGAGTTAAACAAACGAAGAGAAGTCTTGCAAACATCACTTTGTTTGAAATAGTATCGCAGCTTAATCGGTCAGATTCAAAACGACTAACTGCAGTTACTTCAGTTATCTTTTAGCAAGTTGAAGCATTAATGAAACCGTACGGTTTTAACAAACAGAAGGAGCTATTTAAAAACAAAAAGAAAATGTTTTAATCCTCTAGCGCTTTCCGTTAAGCTCACGGAAAATTTTTGAATCTTACAATTTTAATCAACTTTTATTAAATTTAATATTTAAATATTTTTTTTATATTTAATAATTAAATATCAAAATATTATGAATTGTAAAAATTCCAATAAATAAAGTACAAAAAAAAATTTTTTTTGCTTTAAGTTATATTGTTTGTTTATATGCGAGAACTGTGTAGGTTAGATGTCTATATTTCAAAAAATCAATTCAGAGTTTGCTGAATATCACACAAACCCGGAAAAAACCTACAAAAGCACAAAAAAATTATTTTATTCCTTATCAATCTATGGGGTTTGTTTTCCATATTGTTACACTCGGTGCATAATTAGTAACTAATTGGTTTGCATGTTATTTCCCAAGTGTATGTGCATATGTATTCTGCGCAGGCATAGGAAAAGTGACTTGCAAAACACTGCGAAGTTTTAATACTATCCAAAAACAGCTTTAAAATTTTTAAAGGAGCAAATCATGCGCTTAGATAATATTTACTTTGTCTTCAGTTCTGGGAAGAGCCAAAAGTTAACTTTTGCCAAAGTTAGCTTGGCACCGTATACGGTTTTGTTTTTGACCAACAACTGATGCAGAAGCATCGATGTGTAAGCTGGTGCGTTATGATCGTGCAAAATCTATGATTGGTTTTTCCACAAATCTGTGCGTTTCTGACGAATTGTTTCCCCAATAACTTCAACGTAGTATTCCTTATTGGCCATACGACCTAGCAAGAATTCATAATACACAACGCCATTACAACCGAAGAAAACACTGAGCAAAACCTTCACATGTGACCGAACTTGACTTTCTTTTTTAAGTCTTTGCTCTTCTGGCCACTTCCATTGTTATGATTGGGTCTTGGTTTTAATGTCATAGCCATACACCCAAAATTCGTTAATATTTATGTCCTTTTTAAGGAAATCTGTCTCGTCATTGACGACTTTCAACAACTACCATGCGACGTTGTTCTTGCTCAAAATTTATTAAAAAAATAGTAAAAAAAAATCGAACACCATATCAAAAACGACTTTTTATCTGTACCCTTAAACCAAATTGGGAGTCCAAAATGGCTGATATTGCCAACATATATAATAGACATGTGTACCAGCATAACAGAAAAAAGCCAAAATCGAACATACGTAGCCCATTAAATTTTAAAATAACGTTATTTTTTGATCACACATCGTTAATAATTTTTAGTCACACTCATAAGCTACGAGGTTAAATTTTATACAAAAGTTTTCTATTATGTAAACATGTAAAGTTTTCGTTTTGTGTGCAGAAAAATTTTTTTTAATGAAGAGGCATTTCGATTTGGCTTAACAATTCAGATTACTTAATCTATTTTATTAAGCCCATATATAAACGCAACTATGCGTTAATCTGTACTTTTTTTTTTTTTTTTGCAACAATTTCTTGAATTTTATTTTAATAAAGCAGCAATATCAGTTCAATTTAAAGTAAAAATATTTCCCAAAAAATATTTATCCATATTTATGCATACTAACCAAATTTCTACATGCATAACACATACAATATAAATACACAACACGTACTATGATTCTTTAAGTCCGAATAAATGACATTGGAAACATGAATAAAAGAAACAAATGAAAAGATACTGATCCCCTCACTAAAAAGATGAATGAAATTGTGAATCATCCATTCATCATCGGAACCATATGAATAAAAAAAATAAAAATCAAGATATGAGGAAAAAACTTTAGATATAATATATAAGTAAAAGAGCTAAGTTTATATCAAATTCAGATGCAAAATGAAAAGAAAATGTGGAAGGTATTGGTTTAATGACTACCTTTTAATAGGAAAATGTAAAACTGTCAGACAAGAAAAGAACTACTGTCAAGTATTAAAAAGGAAAAAGAAAAAAAATTAAAAAAAAACATACACGAACATTTTAACAAAACAAGATTTTCGAATCATCACTTTTTTGGAAATAGCAATTAAGAGTTTTATTGAACTACATACTTCTCGTAGAAAAGAAATATTCACATTTCACTTTCGCATTTTTAACAATTAGTGACCAAAAATAATTGCAATTCTAAATCAAATTCACCTTTTGCCCAATTGTGTAATATATGAATAATAAATTAGTTAAAAGCAACGTCAACTTTTTTATATATAAATTATTAATCTGAAATATGCAACAATAGCAAAAGTGCACGCAATAAAATGCAAATGCAACATTAATAGTGAATGCGTATTTCACTACATCCTAAAGCAGATTTTAGAAAAAATGGATATTTGTTCAACTTGCAATGTAAGATAAATGGCAATTGTATTTATACCGAAGTTGTAACAAGAAGAGGACGAGTTTTATTCCGAAATAAAAAAAATTATTCAACACACAATCTCTGTTATAACGAAAATAAAAAATAGAAAACAGAAAATATTAAAGAAATTGAAAAAAATTGTTCTAACTAGCTTTTGCTTTAAAAACTATATATTATAAAACATGATCGTCATAGGCAATCTGAGTTGTACTTGCTTACCAAAGTAATTTAACATTCGTTCACTAAAAATCTTATTATTTGCTACTGTTTAACATAGCTACATCGCACAAAATAAATACTGGACATTCAAGTATTAATATTATTGTTATTGTTATTGAAATTAATTATTAATTATATGATTGCAGTAGTCTCATGTCTGTACACCATAGTAATTGACTGATTGTAATAATTTATGTTTTTGTTGTTGAAAGTGCGAAATGAATTTTTAAAATTATCTTTCACTTCCAAAAGGATTTATGTGAAGAATTTTTAGGATACGTTTGCCAAAATTTGGGGAAAGAACTTTAATGTGTACACGTAATTTAAAAAGGAGCCAAAAACATCTCTGTGTATCCATTAAAACATTTTGTATGCAAAAGAAAATAACCCAACATTTTTCCATTCAATATAAATACCCGCCTAAAACAATCACATTTCAACATTGCAAAACGAATAAAATATTACACAATAGCCGAATATGGGTTAACAAGTTTTTTTCGTTTGACTGTTCTCCTCAAAAACCATACATTTGAAACTACACGCACAAATAAGACTGTTACCATTAATACCGTCGTCAAACGATCGGTAAAATAATTTCAATTGCTTTGTCTCGTATATACAAAACTATTTATTAGTTATCTGTAAAGAATTTAAATGTTAAATTTCCAAATAATCATATTTCCTTAATTATACTTATAACTGATTAAGAAATGTTTTATTCCTTCAAGTAAGAACTATTCAAGATCTTGGCGACGAAATTCAAAACAGAAGAAACGCAATTGTATGCGCTTCCCTGTATTTCATCAATCAAATAATGGAAACCACACGTAAAATTCTTAAGGGCCAGACAGCAAAAACCTAAGACTAATTGCATTTAAGAAATTAATTCTTAAAACGAAAAACGAAAGCTGCAATTGAAAATACTTGGTCTTAATATTTCGTTATAGCTTTGTTTCATTATAAATAATTAGGTACAGGAAGTTGAATTTAGTGGAGGGGCAACTCATCTATACAATGTTTTTTTTTTCATTTAATAACAGCATATACTTGAGCATAGGCTCGATGCTGTGTACGTATACATATGTACGCATAAGTTCGCATATATTTATCCATGTGTACTCCGACTATTCTTACTCATTTATAAAGTTTTTTATTCTTACTCACCTTTCAAATTCACAAGGAAAAGCAAAGGCAGGTATATTCGCAATGGTTTTCTCATCACGAAAATTTTCTGGAAAACTTTCAGTGATTATGCCTTCTGGTGATGTTGAGCTATAACCACAACCACCACTATGGCCATTTAAACGCGTTGAAGTCGAGTTAATCCCATCAGTTCCAGCTACTTCACACCAATATTCAAACAATTTTTTAACATCGGCTCTTAAAATAGAAAAAGAAAAATTTACAGCAAATATGAAGTTGAAGTTTATATTAGCCGAATATATAATTATATATAACGAATTAGACGGAGGACAAGAGGAAGTATGCAAAAGTCATACGAGAATAAAAGAAACGGGTACAAGCACTGATACATCCCAAAAAACTACTACAATGTTCTACGACAATTAATTGGGAAGTTTTAATACTTCATGGAAAAATTTACAATAAATTACATGCAATTTTACTTACTTGTTACGAGAACTCATCGTAATTAATAGACTTCTTATTGCACTTTTTTTTTTAATTTTAGTTACTTTAATCCATTTTTCAAATTATTTTTGTAATTTCTTAACAAATAATTATTAATTTTTGTCACAAATTTGTTTTTTTATCACTAAGTAAATACATACATATGTTTTACTAAAGATTGCCTTTTTTCATTTCGTTAATGTGATTGCATTGCAAAAAATTCTCTGCTCTCTTAAGTTTCGCTTACTCATTAAATAATTTTTAGTTTTCCAGTTGAAAAATTGCTTTACAATTTATTTAAAAAAAATTATTAAAAATATACATATGTACGTTATTATGTTTTGCACTTAAATTTGCTTGCAAATTTATCAATATTTACAGAATTTCAACTGATTTTTCTCACAATTTATTTGTGCTATGCCTCTCTAAACAAAAAACGTCTACTATGTAATCGCGAACAAAAGAAAATAAGTGAGGTAATGAAATAAAATAAATAAGCACTGAAAATTATTTATTGTGAATTATAGGTATGGGTAACCAAAAATGTTTATCAATATGATTTACAACAACCCTCAATAACATTCTCCTTACTTAAGCGCAAGGCGAATTAATTGCCAGTTGACAGGATAAGTTTTATATGGAAATTATAATGCTTGAAATTGTCAAAAAGCACATCTATGCGAATTCAGATATGTATGCTATGAAGACTGATAACCCTATCAAATAATGAACTCATTACTATAAAACAGGAACAATAATATTTTTTAATATCTTCAATATTACGTAAATTCTTATTTTGAAACATTTAAAAATTACATTCTGCAGCATCATTTTTTTCTATGAAGATCTAGATTTCATCGTCAGATTTCGTATTTGTTGAAATAATTGAATAAGAGCCGCCTTTTTAGAGTTATTGTTAGTGATTAATGAATACATTTTGTAAACACATAAAAAAATCATCTGGCGTCCGCTGTCACCTGTTTTCAATTCGCTTTGCTTAAACATAATAGCACGTAAATTTTGTGCCAGATGCACATTTTGTTGGAAACTGTAAAAAGACATATTTGTATCCATAACTTTCAGCAATCATGCAATGTGAATTCAAATCTTTAATAAACATAGAATTATGATCCTCCTACGCGGATCAAATAATTTAAATTTATATAAAAACAACAATTTGTTTACAATTTAAAAAAATATATTATCAGATGTACTAAAGCACAGTCATTTTAAAGTATATGCAATCCTACAGTAATGAATAAGGAGAGAAGATCGATTAATACTTAACAGAATGGCTAGAAAATAAAGGAAAAGAATACAATCACCTTATCGCATGCTAGACGTGTTGAATTCGCCTTGCTTGATGTTATGTAAGTGCCTCCTCGATGTATGGTACCAGTTCATTTGTTCGTATTCGCCTAAGTTACGTGGTTACTTTATTCATGCATTTCTTGACAGTTGTCATTTTACACAAGTTTGTTTTGATAGGGAATTTCGTTGATTCCGTGATTTTGCTTCTGTCGCCTTTTTATGGGATAAAAAGTATAAATATCCGTTGCGGAGAAAATTTAATTATTGAAAAAAATGAAATATTAAAAAGGAAGTTAAAAGATTTAAAAAATTGTTATAATTTCGGAAATAACTTATTATTTAAAAGAAAATAATAATGGAAAGTAAAAGTATATAGGAATACATGTGCACATACAAAGTTGAAAAATATACGTACATATATAAAAAAGAAGTTGTGGAACATTTTTCTTGCATTTTAGTAATTAAACATTTAATTGTTGTTTCTACAGCGTTTAACTAAAAATAAAACTACTAAAATGGATCATATAAAGAAAGCAAAGGTAAGATGAATGTGTATTAATAAAGCCTCATGATTAAACATATTGCACATAATATGCACTATGTTTAAATTTGCCTTTACAGGCAATTAAAAAATCTGAACATCAACAAATAGAGATTATGATTAGTAAAAACGCGTACTCGATATTTTTTTTTGCTTATTGTATAGTGGTAAACTGAAGTAAGTTTATTTTGTTGCACCTACATAGTTACTGGTTACAATTTGTATCTCCACATGTTGCTGTAAAATTTTATTGATTTTACAATATCTTCAACTGGTAACTAAAATTAAATTAGGTTATAAGGAAAACATTCAGTGAAGTCTCACTTGATTCCTCTAATTTGTTGCATTATGCGGGCAAGCTCTTTAATTACTCACTCACAGAAATAGCTGCAGGAATAATTTCAGCAATTTAATATACAAGCGTTAATTTGTCGAATAATTAGTCTCAAGTAAAAATGTCCTGCATTACATTTTTTTGTGATTTCGATGTTTGAACTGAATGAGCATACATTAATATCATTAAGAAAATGTATTGAAAAAGAGGAAGTAGGGCCTTTTACTTGCGACCAACGTTATGTAAGATGCTTGTACTTGTGTAGTGCTAATAGACCAGGTATATCAGAATAATAAAGGCAGACGTTACTTTTGCAGTGACGTTCAATTTACTGATAAACACTATTGGTATCAGTCAAGATATTAAGATTTAATTACTTAAAAATGAAGTTTTATAATCACAATAAATACATATGAGAATGGATAATTTTACCGTTGCATAGAATTACTTATAAAGTCATCTTCAATTTGTTGTTACAAAGCAAAATAAAGCCTATTTCTATTCTTACTACGGAAGAAATATCAATTCATGTCACCGTGAATAGAGAAAAACTATAGATAATGTCTCGTATACAGGCGAATGTGATAAAGTAAATAAAACTTTGTGATTGATTCCTAAATATATTGCAAGCTCCTGTATCACGTTTGCTTGAAATATATTTATGATGCTGAAAAAGTAAAAATAACATTTAAAAATTTATATTTTCCATACCTGCTGCCTATTAAGTTGCTCTCACCTAACTTGTTCTAAGAGGTTTTTACTTATAAAAAAAATTCCCTATTTTATTCATATAAATTTCCCTGTCAATGCAAGTTTTTGGGAAAATCTTTGCATTTCATTGCAAATTTCAGTATCAAAGCTGGAATAAGTTTATATTTGAACTTCGGACAAAACGATTTTTTGGCTTAAGGAAAATTGTGCACGGACAGTTTAGTACATAAATTTTTTGTATATCCTTTTCTATCATACAAACTGCAACAACAACAACCACAATCAAAGAAAAAATGTAAAAAAAATAATAACTTGTACGATAACTTTTTAAACGACGTCATAACATAGACACGAAGTATTTTTTTTATTATTATTTCCCTGTTGCCCTTAGTGAGTAACAATGTAAAGGAGAAATAAATTTGATTAGTAGGGATTAGTGAAAGTTTTCGTGCATGATTTTGTGATTGTTATCGATGAAATGTAATGAAATTGAATTAGTATTTACATGTATAATGATAATCAATTCAAATATATTTTGATCAGCTCGTGCTGGGATAATTATTAAAAACAAGAAAAATTCTACCGAATTAGTTTTCTATAGTACCTACACATTTACATAGACTAATAAAAGCTGTCATTCAATCAATATTAAACATTCTATATAGTAACAGCACAGAAACAAAATATATTTATTTCTTGTGTTTTGATAAAATGGATTTTACAAAATTTATGAATAAATTTAATGATATCGAGCGACAATTGTCGCCTACTTCTGATCTACGTTTAAGTTTTGACAATATTTCACCGGAAATGGAAGATCCCGAAAATAAACGTCTCTGGGGCGTACCAATACCATCGTTTGTATCTGAAAAATTTATTTCCTGGATTGAAGAGGAATTTACAGATCCACCTATATTTTTTAACAATACGTTGGTGTTGAAGAAAGTAAGTAAAAAAAAATTATTCAGGTTTCCAGTTGATATGCTTTTCCAAAAAAGTTATGGCATCCGGAGAACCAAAATAATATTTTGGGGTTAATACAAAGTAACACTAAGCTGGTGTTATTATTATGTTACTATTGGAATTATGACTAATTCGTTGTGATTGTATAGATATCGCATACTTAAAATTACATTTTTTTAATACAACAAAAAATCATTTAACACAGAGTACAGTATATGTATAAACAGTTCCGTCAACTCTGCAATTTCCTTTTTTGCAAGTGGCATTTCTTGACTGTAGATAAGAAAATAACACTGAAGTCTTTTTTGGTTCTCGAAACTGAAATGGAAGGAAGGAAGAAGATTAACATTAAAAAAATTAATAAGTAATTAATTCATAAATATAAATATAATTGAATATGAACCTTTATTTATTTTCATTGCTATTTGTTATATATAAATTTTATAATAATACCGGCGAACCCCCGCGCACTTCGTAGTGCCAAAAAGAAAAGAAAATAATCAATTCCAATTTATTCCAATCAGTGATAAATTACTTTTATTGTAATGGTTTGTGGTAAACAACATTTGTTCTTTTCCCATTTTCGGTGTAAATATACAGAAGCGGAGGCTTGCCAAGGCGCGAACAGGATACATGTAACTAAATACTCCAAATCCACTCCAAAATTTCCTAATGATTGGCCTTGCACTTTATTAATGGTAACCGCAAACGAAAGGCGAACTGTAAACTGAAGTCGTTTAAATGGCATATCAGACAGTATCATGGGGATGCGTGGAATGAATACATCTTCCAGTTAAATTGTAGCTTCAATTACATAAACTATCAAGCTTTTAAAAGCAAGTCTTGTACCATTACACAAGCGGGGTTCATTAATATTGCGAAGTATAAATTAAATTAATGGTTTGACTAAAATCGAATGTCGATAAATTTAAAAACGAACTGCTTTTCAGTTTGTCAAAATATTACAGTAACCTTTTATACATAAAATCCTTGTTATTGACGTCACCTTTCATATGAATTTTGCAGAAACAAAATCGGCTCACGCATTCCAGAGAGCATCAATTACTAACACAATGCAACTTATTTTTATATACATATATAGAAGATGGTAGATGATTAATTGTAATTAATTTTGTATGTAGATAATTAACATGGATTTTCTTATTTTTTTAATCAGGTGGAGAATGTACGGATGATGGATCGTTATAGTACGAAAAATCCAATTGTTGGCACTTTGTATTTAACAGCAACACATCTAATATTTGTGGAACCGGATAGTAATAAGGAGACATGGGTAAATAGAAATATTGATAAACCTTAATACTAATTTTTCACTTGCACCGGTACATGTGACTAGTGATATGGGATCATACGAATATGTCTTCACTGTTTCTTTCTTGGTATTGATATTTATTGCAGTATTTATTACAGAACATTGCGTGTAAGTATAGAGAGTTTGAGTGCACCAAAAAAAAACTTGCTTACGCAAAAAAATTTCCTAAATTGTGTGAGTTCTATTTTTATAGTGATAATTCCCATTTAATTCATAAAAAAATTGAACAAAACTTTTAATAATTTCATATATAAATTTTTACATAATTTATATGAATTTTAATTTCTTTCAAAAATTAAAAAAAAAAACCCAGAATTACGCAATAATTACATAAGAAGATTTTAGAGCGTTGTAGACTGATCTATTAAGTTCGTCAATTATAAATGGCTACGAAAGTAGCCATAGTAATTTTTAATAGAAGAAGAAAATTCAACGGTGATAGTAATACCTTGCCTGCTTCATGTTATATTAAAAGAATAAGTATTTAGTTAATACATAATTTTAGAATTTACGAATTGAACTCTCTTCATTACTACAGTGGAAATAAAGATTGTGATAGCATTAGTTTTGACGCCACCTTTAATATTGTTTTCTAAAAAAATATTTTTTCTAAAAGAAAAAAGTATAAGTGACTCATATAATAGTTCACAAAAAACCACGTATACATAACTGTAACCGATTTTAAGGTTACTGCTACTTACACATAATAAAAGGTTATTATACGCTTTCTTTTGCTCATCATATTGTCAATATGACTACTAATTGCAAGCGCATTCGCTTTACTAGGAAATAACTACCATTCTATTAAAATGGATTATTGAAATTCAAATTACTGGAACGATACGAAGAGAAAACAACTAATTGTGATTTCAGAATCGCGGAACTTTTTCTCACGATTTGGTACTATTTTCAAAAAGCAGTTACAACCACATGTTATTTTTAAAGGCAACGAAAAATTCAATTTTGTATAATAAAGAAGAAACGGAATAAAAACTGAGATATTTAATGGATAATATAATCCATTAGCTTTTACATTTCATTTTGCAACACTAATAAAATTTTTTGTTAAAGTTCATAGCATTAACGTTTACATTTCTTAACTAAATCGACGACTAATGCATTAGTTCACATGTATCAGAAACGTTTTTAAATAAACTTGTGTATAAAATAATAAAAAAAATTGAGGGAGGACTTAACATAACTTATGTGATATGTTCCCACGGCATATTCTAAGAAGAATATAACCTTTTAACTTTAATGGTAAGCTTTATTTAAAAGAATAAAACCTCTACAAGTTTTTTTTCTGTTGTATGGTTAAAATAAATAAGGAAAATGTGTAACATGGCATGCATGTCACTATGCCTGTTTGTTTATATGTAATTTAAATGTGTTAAAATTCAATGCGCAAAATGTTGCACTTTCAAGTTTGAATAAAATGGATAGATGTTGTACTTATTCCATAAATGATAACTTTTTAGTCAATAATTTTTAATTTATAATAAATATTTCTATGAAGCTGTAAAAAATTACAAAAGTCTATTTATTTAAAATATGTGTTATTTATATATATAGACAATTGCATGAATGTGTGATACGAATTCATGTACATATGTGACTGAGAGCAGTGCGTTTCGTAGATTCAGTATAAAATAATATCACAGTGTTTCACTTTCTTTAGGGGTGAGTGTTTTTTGTTCTATTTTAATTTCCGTTTCCTTATGGCTTATGGAACAAAAAATGTTTTGAGTAGCCAAATATTTATAATTCATTCATTCATAATTTAAATTATTTGAAACATTCTTGAGCAGAAATTGTTAGAAGTGCAATAGTTCTTATCCAAAGAAATGCATTCGTACATACGTACGTATTATTGTATACATTTTAATAACCTCTGAGTTCTATACGTTTTCACGGTTTCTCTAATATTTTATAACTCCCAAGCAATTTAGATTTATCGAGGTTATAAAAATATTCATTTTATCAGTTTTGGTAGTAATTTGTACCTCAATTTGCTTTTTGTTTGGAAAGTGCACGCACATGTATGCACCTTTTCTTATCCTGGCAAAATAGTGTTGTATTTTTTTCTTTAAATCATTAAATTGAACCAATAAGTTAGAAGCAAGTAAGTAAGGTAGTTGACTTTGCTACCTTTGTCAATTAGGTCGAAGTTTTATATCTTAGACGATTCGTTGGAATATCAAAAGCCTTCAGGTCTTTTAATATAATATTAATGTTAGGGGTGACTACAGTGTATTTCAATAGCATTGTGTACACATACAAAGTTTTAGTGATTTATATATCTACATACGTACATATGTATGTTGGAACATAAGTTCTAATTTAATAATAAAATAATTTCTGTTTCAACTTGGTTACATTATTTACAGCAAATTTCAGCAGCTCAATGCAAAATTTGTATAAATAGTTTTTTTTTCAATTCTCAGCAAAAAATTGTTTATTGAGGCTATGACTGTCACACAATTTGGACAGCTCCCAGAGATTCGGGCGGCAGTGTACAATAACAATTGATGTCCTTTGCATAGAAAAATGCAAACAAAATTCAGGTGTATGAAAAAGAAATAAAAAACTGCATTACATTAATTCTTTGTAGCAATACACTACAGAACACATTTAAGAATAAATCTTGAAACTTTATACAGTCGAAATCATTGAAAGAATAATAAATTTATTGCTGACGGTGTATTAAAATATGGAACTTTATAAAATTGCACAATTAACATATATTAAGAATATATGAAAGATATATGTTTATAAAGGATCCAGTGGACTACCTTGCATTTTACTTTGTTCAGTATAAAATTTAATTGTTTTTTAAAATTTAAATATTTTGTTTTTTACAGATACCACAAATGCATATAGCAAGCATTGAAAAGCTACCATTAACCACCACGGGGTCACCATTGTCAATCCACTGTAAAACGTTCCTTTCAGTAACATTCGTCATACAAAAGGATTCAGAATGTCATGATTTGTATACATCCTTATTAAAGCTCTATCAACCAGGTAGCACAATTTTGGAAATTTGTTTTATTTTAAAAGAACAAAGTATAATTTGTAAATTTTTTAAATTGGTCTTACAGTTTCAATTAACAAGTTATATTGTTTCAATTACCAACCCGCCAAAAATAGTTTTACCAAAGATGCTGGCTGGGAGTATTTTAAGTTGGAGAATGAATTTAAACGTATGCTTGTTCCCAATACACAATGGACTCTGTGTAATTTAAATATCAATTATGAACTATGCGATACTTATCCCAGACAAATTTATGTACCAGAGGAAGCCAATACGACCATGTTAATTGGTAGTTCACGTTTTCGGTCTAAAGGAAGACTGCCGGCACTAACATACTTACATTCGAATAAGGTAATTTCATAAAAATATTTATACTCTTTTTAATCTTTGCTTAAGAAGTTAATAACATGGAGCATAGCTATGGCTCAGTCATAATCATACACAAATCATGCTTTTAAGATTTATTAAAAAATGTATTTGACTGTTGTAATTTTTTTTTAAATTAATCACAAAATAAAATTCATTTTTTAATTCGTCTTCGTCTGCAGGCCTCTATTTGTCGTTGCAGTCAGCCCTTGTCAGGCTTCAGTGCACGTTGTTTAGAGGACGAACAAATGCTAGAGACTATACGCAAAACGAATCCAAATGGCAAATACATGTACGTTGTGGACACCAGACCTAGAGTAAGTTGAATTAAAAAATAAAAAGGAACTTGCAAAGAAAATGATATCAAAATCTTAATATGAAAAATAATAGTGGAAATAAATCAACATATAGGAAAATGTTATATTCTTAAAGTTTCGTAAACTTCTCTGAGTGTGCTTGCAAGCAATATTTCTTTTTAAGACAAGTTTCAGATTTTTATTTAATTATGGTGCGAAATTAGCTTGATTTTTTTTTAATTTTTAGATAAATGCTTTAGCTAATCGGGCTGCTGGCAAGGGCTATGAAAATGAGGCATTTTATGAGAATATTAAATTTCAGTTTCTTGGCATTGAGAATATACACACACAAAGAGCCAGCTTGCAAAAGTTAATCGAAGCTTGTGAACAAAAGACGCCAAACATGAGTACATTTTTGAGCGGTTTGGAGTCATCTGGCTGGCTTAAGCATATACGCTCTATCTTGGAAACTTCAAGGTAATGATTTATTTTTAGAATTTGAAATTTCTTTGCAATGTTTATCTAATTATGCTGTGAATACGCTTTCAGCCCATAATTTTTCATTTTTATTCCAGGAAAATATGAACAGTTTTTTTTTTTTTGTTCAGTGCAAAATCATACCAAGTTCTTCTAAAAAAAATTTTCAACCATTTATGACATTCACCCAAAGTGGTACATTGCATCCATAGTATATTCCTGTCCACAAATTTTTTGCTCCAAAATTTTAAATCGTGCCGTACCGATTAATAGTATATTTTTCTTCCCGAAAAATTGTATTGTGTTTTTGGTCCTTTTACCCCTTGATGCTTCTGAATAATGTAATGTCATTACTTTTTGCCTTTGTGTAGAACATCTTAGATAATTGTACAATATTTTCAAATCAAGATCTAAAAACATTTTTTTCTTTGTTAATACAATTAAGAGTAAACTTTTTATCACAGGTTTATTTCGAACGCTGTGGATGGAGGGATATCAGTAGTGGTTCACTGTTCTGATGGTTGGGATCGTACTGCGCAAGTGTGCTCCTTAGCTTCGCTAATGTTAGATCCATACTATAGAACTATTCAAGGCTTCATGGTATACAATACATTCTTTACAGTTATTTCAATTTTATTGAATTTTTACATTTCCAGGCTCTTATAGAGAAAGACTGGTTGGCATTTGGTCACAAATTTAGTGATCGTTGTGGTCATGTGCAAAATGAAGCTCGAGAAGTTTCACCAATATTTACTCAATTTCTGGATTGTACTTGGCAATTGATGGAACAGCGCAGTGGCGCTTTCGAATTCAGTGAACGTTTCCTTTTAATATTACACGATAACGTTCATTCGTGCCAATACGGCACTTTTGTAGGAAACTGTGAAAAAGATCGCCTAGACTTGAAATTATCAGAACGAACATATTCTTTATGGGGTTATATGACCAATCATATCAACGAGTACATAAATCCACTGTACAAACCCAACGTTGATGAAACAATTAACCCTAATTTGGCACCGCAATGCATCAAGTACGGTCCTTTTAGCAACTTTATTACTTATCTTAATCATTTAATATATGTTATATACTATGTAATCCTAACGAATTACAGATTTTGGCGTGGAATGTATAGTCGTTTCGAAAGCGGAGTGCACCCGCGGGAACCTTTGGCCGAATTGTTGTTGGCCGCTAAGGATCATACAAATTGCTTAGAAGATCATGTACAACACTTAACGAAAGTAAGTCAAAGTTTTCTTTTTAAGCATTATTTCAAACTTGTTTTTGTTTTGAAAGCTAAAATCCAGCAAGTTTTCAAATTTCAATATGCAAAATCTAAGGGAGATCCTAATTAAAATAAAAAGTTGTGGCATTAACTCAACAGAATGAAAGCATTTAAATTTATTCCTTTCAATTCATGTGCTTTAAAGAATTTTAATGCCAATGTTCCCAAATAAAAAAAGCATTAATATTTCGCTGTTAAATTATAAATTTATGTAAATATTATTTCTGTACGTTTACAATATTTTCATAAATCATTATTCCACAGCGCATTGCAAGTATTAAAAATTACATCTCAAAATCTGCTAAGAAGCTACAAGATGCTACTTCAACCAAGTCAAATACCAAAGAACCCTCTAGCACTACGGATAGCAATGACAACAAGTGAGTTTAATCACACTTTTTGTAATTCATTCAAAGTTAATTTTTCTTTTAGATATAATTATGATAGAAAGATGAGTGAGTTATCCTCAGCGGACGATGATCATCCCCTAAAAAATTCTGATAGCGGCGCTAGCGAAAGTGTCGGCATGTCATTTGCTAGTTTGTCAGTATGTATTTTGAAATTCTTGTAAATAATTATGATAACATGAATAACATTTACTTTAAAACAATTTTTAAAACTATGTTCGTTCGCCACAAGTTCAAGTTTTCTCAGAAAATAATATTAAAAAATCAAATATTTAATATTTAAAGATGTTGCATGTAGCATATTTGAAATTAGGAAACAAATTGTTTTGTTTCAGTATTACAACGCGAAGCAATAAGGAATATTAATTTAAAGATTTATTGATAGCAAAATCAACATATGTACATACATAAAAAAACTGCTTCTTCGAAAGTTGGCTCTTGTGTCCTTTGCTCTTGTGAAGTCATTGATGTGTCTTATTGTGTTATTGTGAATGAATAAGTAAATTTGTTTTATAGAAATTTAAATTGTGTAATTGCAATATCTGTACGTATGAAGCGAAATTATAACAATATTTGTTAACGCTAGTGCTCCTTCATGTTTAAAGTTTTAATTGTTATGTTAGCCATTTTGTAAAATTTTCAAATAACGAAATATAGGGAAACATAAAACAAATAAAACACCTTTTTTTTTAAATTAGCGTAAAAATTGATTACAAAATAGATTACAACTTTGATTTCAGCTCACCGATGAAATTGATCCAAGTACTTTGGCTGATGAAATTAATTCGGTGGCCATTGATTGGAAGTCTATGCGGAGTGTAACCGCTTGCTCTTGCTCGACTCCATTTGATCAGTTTAGCAAGAAAACTCATTGTTGGAGATGTGGCGAAATATTTTGTGAGCGCTGTATTGA
Source organism: Ormia ochracea (assembly GCA_963402855.1). Classification (NCBI taxonomy): domain Eukaryota; kingdom Metazoa; phylum Arthropoda; class Insecta; order Diptera; family Tachinidae; genus Ormia; species Ormia ochracea. The sequence goes on from OY727109.1 coordinate 52,960,350, forward strand.
AAAGAAAATACCCCTGCCCGGGTTGGATAGCGGCAAACCAGTGCCAGTTTGTCATACATGTTTTCGATTGGTACAAAAGGTTAGCCCATAAAATCATGATAAAGCAGATACAGCAGAAATTGTTTGCTAAAACAGAATTCCTTTATTGCCTGTTTATTAAACGTAAATCTGATATGCTTAATTTGTGGGATGGTTAACTATGGAGTTAAAAAAGCACAATGGTGTTGCTAAAGCTTAAAAAGAAAATTATTTATTTAATAAAAAGACATAGTATGTCTGAGTGTGTGTTTCAATTGAAAAACTGTTATGAAATTTCATTGGAAGAAAATCAAAATTGTGTGTGTATGGCGCAGGTGTGTTCTATTTATTTTTGTTTAATTGTATAAAATCTATAAAATATTTGCATCGAAATATAAATATACGTATTTAAAATTTAAGTGAAAATAATTAAACGAACAAAAAATTGTATTAAAAAAAATTCATTTTAAGTAGATATATGTACACTGTGAAAAATTATAATTTAGAAAATGTTTTCTATCGTATTTAGTATTTTAAGTTCGTTAAATAGAACACAATATTTTTTGCTTTATTTACCTAAATGCTACAAATTTTAAAAAAAGTTACATATATTTCTCAATCTCATTATTTTATTAAGAAAATGTTAGCACAAATTATAATTTGAAAGTAAAGCATAATTGACAAAATCAACTTTTGTCATTAAAAATATCTTGCGAGTACATCTTTAAATTTAGTTTGGCTTTCACTACGAATAATGGTTTAAATTATTATTTTTTTCCATATTATACTGTATAAATTAAATTTAGAAAATATAGTGCAAAGGGCATACATGGTAAGTAAAATGAATATGCGCACGATATATCTAAATAGATATATTTCATAATATTTATTTTTTATAATTAATATTAATTAATTATTACTGCCAGTAATAATTAATTTAATATTTCATTTTATGAATGAAAATTGTGCTAATAGTTTGTTGTTATTTGATTTGAATTAAATTCCGAAAAATAATATCCTGTAGAAATTCATTATTTCGCGGTACCAGGTAATTCCTACTCGCACTTAACACCATTTTAAACTGATATTCAACTTTTATTTCGCTAGCTGTTCAAAAAATTAATATGGAAATCAAACCGCTGAATATCGTGGTACCTTTTGACGAGAATTGCGCCAATTGGCAAGTAAAGTCCCCATTCTGGGCTCTTGTAAAATAATATTTTTTTATATCTTTTACATTTTGTTGCTCACCAAAAAAAAAGTTGGAATTTATGGCGAAAATTTTTTTTTTTTGCCTTGGCACAGTTTTAACCATGTTTATGATTTGAAATATCTTTAATATTATTATTTTTCCCTTTAAGTTGAATAATTTAAAATTTTCTCAAAAATGATTTTCGAAACGGTAAGTTTATTCATTAAACCTCTTGAAAATTATTTTTAATTTATCAAATTTTGCATATACGAAATGCTTAACCAAACAACAAACTCCATTGCAATTTTTTTTACTTAAGTGTTTCTGCACTTCTTCTGGCGTTGCACTTAAAATATTGTAGCAATAAACGCAATATTGTTTAATTAATAAATCAGTAAACCTAAAAATTAAAATATTAAATTATCGATTAATAGAAATACAACTACATATTATAAACATATATAATATATACATATATATATAAATATAAATATATTTGTAGTTTGGAAAGAATTCTAAAATATATCGTTTTTATTAATATTAAAATTCACTGTCAATTTACATATTTTAAAACGCTCCAATTTCTCCAATAAAAAAAGGTTTATAAGTGGCAAATATTCGAAGTAAATTTTTATGCCTCACTTTCATTGCAAAGCCGACCATCCCATAACGGAGAATTGATTGATTCATTCGTTTACTTTGCTTGACAACATAAAGAAAGCAATAACTTTTCGCAATATTGTCATTGCACAAAATAAATCGTCTGTTCTGTATTCAAGCAAAATTAATACTTTCGACTTTTTTCAAATTGTAAAAATAATTGAAGAATAATAAAAATCCAAGTCAATTTTGTAAGGTCAAACTTTAAATTTCAATTGTTCAAAATATTCATTCATCGATTGTTCAAAATTTAACAGGTCTTATGGAGTTTTTTGCTATATCGAAATTTTATGAAAATGATGGACTGTTGAGTTTTTTAACTTAATTTTTTTTTTAATTTTTCTCAAATAGAATTAATTTCTTTGACGAAAATATTTTTACCTTCTAGTAAATTTTATACTTATACACATATTTTGTATTTTAACTCCGAATTTGTAATTGCTTTGTTTTTTTTTTTTGTCGAGAAATTTATTGTGCAGAAAACAATTTATTAAAAATTTTATGCATAAAAAGAATGTTCAGTAACTGCTATGCAACTAATTAGTTATTAAAGAATTAAAGTAATGAATAAACCAACACAATTCTTTCTACATTTCTTGTAATTGCTAAGTAACTAATTTTTACCTAATGTCTTATTTATTAGCCTTATCAATACTATATTCCCAAAAATTTTCTATTACTGTGCCGCCTCCTTCATTTCTTTATATCATAAAAAAGCCAGTATAGTTGAAAATATGAAGAGATTTTGCAAATATTTTGTTTCACTTTCAATATAGAATAGTTTTTTGTTGTTGCAGGTGCCAATTCGGTAGATGTGACTCTGTTAGCTTATTACCAAGATCGACTTCAATTTAAGCTAGTGCAGTGTTGTCTCTTTTTTTTTAATAAACACATGTTTTTTGAATTAGAATATATTATATTTTAAACTTCATTCTTACTTCAATCTCTTGTTTTTTTCAATTTTTTTTGGAGCTTTTATTTTTACAGTTTATTTATTTAAATTTTATTAAATTGCAGTAACAGTTTAAATTTTTATACCTTCATAAATTTTGAAACTTAACATGAATATAAAACCAAATCAATATACAATGATCAAATATCTTAAGAAATTATATAACTTAAGTACATTATTGCAAATGAATTCCTTATTGCAATAATTCATTACAGAATAGAAAATTTATACGGTTGCATCAGTAGCAAAGGATGTCGAATGAGCAATATTTTTTTTTAAAATAAAACAAAGCGTTTCAATGTTTAATATACAGAAGTTCAAAAAAAATATTATGGTACAGAATCCTATATCTTACCTCATCACACAACTTTATTCTAGTTTTTTTTTATACTTAAAATTATCAAAAATATGTGGGATACTTGCAGAAACACATGCGATTGATTTCCTTATGGCTGTCACAAAAGAAACAATGTAATATATTTAAGCAAATAAGAGTAGATTAATTTGAGAAATTATAAATCATTGTCATTTATAAATCTGAATAAAAACTGAATTTGAATTCAGCATTACATATCAGGGCATTCTATACCAGCCAGTCTGGCTTCATGCGTAATATTACGGGAACACTAGTGCATGGCAAAACAGAGACCTCTGTAATAACAGCCGTTACTAATTTCGGAGGAGTTATATCATAATTCAAATTTAGCGGTGACATTTTATATTTGGCCTGCCAATTTGAGAGGCAACATTTCTCATCGACTACAATATCGTCAGGGTTGCCCAATTCATTAAAAACGATAGCGTCGGTTTGAACGCGTTCACTGAACTTGTGTGTCTCACAACAAACTAAGACGGGGACATTAAATGAGCGAGCCACAAGAGCTACTTGGGCTGTACCAGCACGCGCCATTACATAGCCGTTAGCCAAGAGAGCATGAGCTCCCAATAAAACTTTTGTAACTTCCGGCATAACAAAGCTAACAGCATTAATTAAAACATATGAGCAGGGAATTGCTTTGGTAGCTAGTCGTCTCAACAATTCTTGACCTTCGCAGAATGGTCGAGAATCCACCACAATAACTCGAAAATCTACTTTCCGCGCTTTGGCTTCCTCGCAAATGTAGTTAATAAGGGAAGAACTTAAATTGTAATTATTTTTTTAAAAACTTATAAAAAAAAAACAACAAATTTATAAAAACCTCACCAGCCATAAGTTAGTACAACATCGCCATTATTTATTTTCTTTTGCATCACGGAGTTAATTGCCTGTGCAGCTTTGCCAATTTGATTCTCAATGTACGTGTCAATAAATGTAAAGAGCTTTCCCTTAAGCTAAAACGGCAAAAAACCTCATTAGTTTACTAAATATAAATGCTTCTCATTTTAACCATTAAAATTTAAAAATAGTTCACCTCTGATTCTGGTTCATCCTTCGGTAACTGTATTAAGACTTGCTTAAGTCTTTTATGAGCATTTATAACTGAAACGGCAAGAGTACGGCACTTTTGTAAATATTTCACGCAATAAACTATAAAGGACTCTAAGCTACGAATGAATTCCTTTTTTGCTGGTGTCTCATAATCTTGTATGACCTTTAAAAAAACAAGAGTATAATTGACAAATGAAAAACTGTTCAAGCAACTCACTGTTTTAATCGCATTCAAAAACGCCAAACATCTGGCATTGCAACCCACTATTGTACGCTTAGCATATTGTTCGCCCAAACGTACTACACTAGGATGTATCTGTATATTGCTGAAGAATAAATTTAAATCCGTGTTTGGTTTTTCCAAGTGACTAAAGAGCTTCACATTGCCATTATTAAAGCGCACAGTCTTAACTGGCGATTTACTTCGTTCTCTTTTTTTAGTTTTTGCTTCCGAAGCTATTGAAGAAGCTGATTTTTTATTTGGTATGTTTCTAACGATATTCCCTACTTTATTTTCTGTTGTTGTCGACGAAGCTGTTCTTGAAGCAGCTGATTTGCTGGATTTTGGTACTGCCTGTTGCGCTTGACTTTTAGCTGCTCTTTGAGATTCTTGAATAGCCCTTCTTTCAGCTTTTGTCAGCGTATGTTTTTTCTATAATAAACAATAACCACTTTATTCTAAAAATAATGAGAACGAGAATATCAAATATGTATGAATGTCTATATATGCATACACACAATTCCTTATTCTAAATTAGTTTAAGTTGCTGATGGCGAAATATGATTTGGAGTGTTATCTTATAGTTGTGATTTACCTTATCGCCATCTGAAACATCTGGTTTAGTAGTCGTTGCTTCATTAATGTTAAGTTGATTTAATTGATCTGCAACTACACAATCAAGGTTAAGTGAACTACCAGTCTTCCCAGCTTTGGCTTTTTGCTTTGCCAGTTTTTTAGCGTCACGCACTGCTTTAATTTGTTCGCGATTTTTGTTGTCGCTATATTCTGCGGCGTTTGGTAACGCTGCAGTTACTTCATTAGCATTTGCGAAAATTGCATCACCAACAACTATAGTGCCAGGTTTAATTTTTCTTGCTTGTTTTGCTAATTTTTTGGAGTCGCGTTCTGCTGCAATTTCATTTCTAGTTTTTTCACTCTTTAAATCTTGTGTAGAAATCATATTATTAAGTGAAGTTTTTAAGTCGGAACTATTAGACTCAACCTTCAAAATAGACGCTGTTTCCAATTGAACTTCGACTTTTATTTCTGTATTAATTTCTGTTGTAATTACTTCGCCAGGATTCATTGTTGGTCGATTTCGTGTTTTTACTATATTTTGGCTTTGTTTCGCAAGACACGACTAGAAAGCAGATTGAAAAGTACTTATCAAAAACTAATCATAAAAAATTATGAGAATTAGGAGAAATTGGTTTATATTTCTACCTTCATATTTATATCCTGGTATTAGCGTTTACAATAAATAATTAAATATATAAATTTAATAAATCTTTGTAACCCTATTTAATAGGATTGACAATATTTCAGGCTCAAATAATCTGAAATTCTTTAACTTACCCTCAACTGGAATATATATTATAAAAAAAATAATAATCAAGAAATCGAAATAACTACACTTGTGCCGAAAATGTTAATCTGCACACGAAGGCAAATTCACAAACTACAGCACATTATCCCAAAAATATGCTTCTGCAGGGTTGGGCAATTGTATATTTATTAATGTCAATGAATTTATATATTTACTTGGGCATATTCTTATTCTTATAAATTTTGACATCAAATTGCATATTTCCGTCACATTCGATAATTTATATACATCTTACTCTATGTTTATACTCCTTTTCGACCGCGCACTTGAATAATTTTAATAATTTTTTACTTGAAAATTACCGCGGACTGCAACAATTGTGCATATCCTAAAAAAAAGTGTCTTACGGACAAAAATGTCTTAAAATATGTTATGTATAGAGAAATAACAAAATTCAAAACATTAGACAACTGTATCACTCCGATTGGCTACAGGTCGTAAATGAATAGAGTGTTCGCAATGCACAGTAAATTCATTACAATTCACAATGTTACGCCGTAGATCTGGCATCTTATATGAAATGTCAAGAATGTCATTTAGAGAAAATTATTTCAATTAATCAAAAACAAAATTATATTAAAAAGGGAGGAATAGTCGCAAAAAAATGTCCGCGGTGCTTTTTCAGATCCTTCGGCGAAGAATTGCTACGTCTGGCCCTAGGTTAAGCGCAGCCAATGCTGGTGGCCACTCAGGTAATAAATACAGAATTCCAAAAATAAATGTTATAGGGTTAGTAAGTGAGAGTTATGTAATGTAAAAATTAGGATCCATTATTGACACAAACATATCGACTCTAAACTACATTGTAACATGCATTTTAAATGTGAAATAAATTGTCATTTTCTAGGTGGTTATAAAATGTGGAAGCGTTTAACTTTCTTCGTTGCCTTCCCGTGCATAGGTTTGGGTATGGTGAATGCCTACTTGGGACATCAAGAACACGCCCATCATCCACGTCCTGAATTTGTTAAGTACGAGTATTTAGCGAAGCGCGATAAACGTTTTCCTTGGGGCGATGGAAATAAAACATTTTTTCACAACCCACATACAAACGCTTTACCCGATGGTTATGAGACGTAAGTGAGAGACCAACATTAATAAAATTGGCGATTCAAGTTTACAGACATGAAATTTCAAACAGTTTAAATAAATTTGTTTCAACTAATAAAAGAAAATTTATGTAAAACAAGTAAGCGTTAAAAATGTCTGTTTATTGGGAATATAAGTACAAAAGTTATCCTAATGAAATACTCTTGCAATTAAAAATTGGTTTGTTTTATTGTAGACATTGAAGTAAGGTGGATTTGATGAAATATCTATCCTAAAGAAAATAATTTTTATATGTGTATATTTTTATTACTAATTGCAGGTGTTAAATTTTGCAAGTGTTTGTTGCACATTGAAAAATATTTAAATAAAATGAAAATCTGGAACTGTAGTCGTAGGGAATTTTTAGTCAGCGTATTTATTTCTTAACTGAAAATTAAAATATATGTATAACAAAACAATTGGCTATTCCATTCCATTTATTTTTTTATCACCAGTTGAAAGAAGATGGAAAGGTCGAATAAATGATTACGAATAAAGTTTATTTATTTATTTAATCCATTATCAAATAATTACAAATTATTAACTAATGTATACAATAGACCATGACTGTTACTCCTTACGCCTACAAGGTAATAAGGTTAAACTATACAAATAATAAAAAAAGGTACTTCCATATTTTGGTAGCCGAATAAACTCATTCGCTTTATGACTGTATCAGCTAAAACACTGCTGGTATTGCCAGCTTCAAGTTGTGAATTAACTGCATCTAAGCATGATTTTTTATTACACATATTTTGTCTTTAAATTTATCGATAATTATCTTACTACACATTTATGAAAAAACGAAATCTCAATTGAAGTTGGCAATAACAACACAAGTACTTTCACATAATACAATTTTGCTGCCAATATATTTATCTGAACTGTGAAAACAATAGTAACACTGTTAGTATGTGACTACTTGGTATCTACATTTGTACGAGAGCGTCTACTGCATGCATTCGATTATTTATATGCATTTAGTTTTTGTTGTGATACACTAATGATTTGATGTGCCAAACAGAGGTACTCGCAATCAATGCTGGCTATAGTATGCAGTAAATAAAGGATTAAGAAAGCCGCCTAATGCAATTTACAATAAAACATTAGACCCAGCCTGAAATGTGTTTAGTAACTAGATACGGTGTACGTTTGTGTGTGCTATCAATATGCTTGCTTAAAGTAAAAACAAATTATTAACCTTGATACAATGTTAAAAAAAACATGCATTTCAAACGACAACAATAATAAAAGCGGTCTTTTACCTTAAAAGTGAAAATAGCTTTTTAAATTGAAAAAGTGATGACAAATATTAAAAAAAAACACTAATAAAATAGTGCTGCAATTTTACAAGAAACATTTTTACAAACCACAAGGAAACTTGTTCGAAAAGTATTTTTTAGCAAATATTTTTATTCTATTAACTTAATTTATAGCCTCGGATCAATAGTTAATCAATTTTGGTTTGGCGTGTCTGGCATTTATTTCGCTCATGCACACACATTTATTCATACCTGCATATCAATACATATATATATATATATATATTTCCAAACATGTTTATGGAAATCAGCTCAGAGGAATAGTGATGTGTTTTTTATGTGTGCAAAGGATAAGATGGTTTACGAATATAGTAGGAGAATATAACTCAATAGAAAGTAAATGTGGAAAGAACATAAAAAAGCAATTTGGAGCCTAACTAAAAACTTTATTGAATAATTAATTGAAATATAAAATGTTATTATTATAACGCAAAATTGGCCTTGTTGTTATTTTAAAAATAAACTTAAAAACACTAATGTAAACAAGCAGCTATATATTTAATAAGTCATTGCATAAAAATATTATATTATTATACACAGAGTATAGAAACAAATATAAAATTATCAATCATGACGGATGAATGCATATCGACTTTTGAATGTGTAACAAGCGCTACGTTAAAAATAAATGCAACACAAAACATTGTTTTCGATAGTGTAAATGATAATGATACTGTTGGCACTCATGGTATTGGCAACAGAAACAGTTTTGATAGGGCAGATGCATTGGGTATGGGTTGTGAGGAGAAAACAAATAGTGGATCCTATTCTTCAAATGGCCAAAATTTGTAAGTTTTGCTTATTTTTATAATATTAATATTGTTTGTAATGTATATTATTTAAAATTTTTAAGTTATTTAGTAAAATAATTTTACGCTACCGCTCAGCAAAACCGACAGAAATAAGATACACCTAATAGAACGACTGACGGGCGGTCCTTTGCTCATGTTTGGAAATATATAAAAAGTTTATTGGGCACCTAACGATGTAAGGATGTGTATGCATAACAATTTTTTTCAAGCAGCATAAAAGAGTTAAATCGTGAAGTGTTTAAATCAGAAGAGTTTTATGAACTAACTTTTGTAAACTCAAATTTTTAATAAACTAGTCAAACCTTACATTTTTTGTTGCTTTTAGTTAACGATATTAAAGACACGATAGTAACAGAGGGAGATGTAGATTTATTCCTGTACATGCAGCTTTTGTCATGAAAAAGTTTCTGGCAACCTATTTGCATGTTTTGGAAATATGTTGTACACGGTACGGGCAAACCATTGGAATTGTGATTATGCTATCTTAATTGCTTTTAGAAAAACTATAAGATTAAAAACTCATAATGAGTTTTTTGGTGATCTAGAACATTTTGTTTATATTGATGTTTAAATGTACAAGCTCTTCCAGTTTTCCCGCCTCTTGTATCTCTCTGGAACAAAGTCTTATAAAAAACAACTTTCCGCTCCTACCGACGAAAAATCTGTTTATGTCATGTACTGTATATGCATACGTATCTTTCAAATTTTAATGAAATAATTTAAAAATGTTATCGAGATAGCAGAACATATGCATGTGTGTATATGCATATATACATATGTATGTATATACTCTCTATTTATGTACATTCTAGCTAATTTTTATAGCAAAAGTAAAAATATTTTTAAACACCAGAACAGTTTTATGTACTCCTTCATTACGATAAAAAATTGCCGATTAAAATAATATTTTTGGACATAAAAAGAACTCCAGATAATAAAACGGAATTGCTATGAATTTGCCTCTACTAAGCCTAACAACGGTAATTTTTTTACATTTTTGTACACCGACTTTAAAGTGCTAAGATGCTTTTGTTATACATATTTAGGCCATTGACTACAACACTTAGATTTTAAATGTTTTATTTTAAGATATGAACATATTCTTATCAGTTACTTGTGCATGGATGTATTGTATGCATGTGCATTCTCGTATGTACATATATACATATATATATGTATTTGCATGTTTTTCTCTTCTTTCACATTTTAGCTCCGTTTCCGATTTAAAGTATATGGTGGCTCGTATGCCAACTGAGCGGAACGCCATGGAGTACAATATGAACCATAAAAAACGAGGCTTGGCTTTAATATTTAATCACGAATTTTTCGATATACCCTCTTTGGAGAATCGGAAAGGTACTAATATTGATTGTGAGAAACTGAAAAAAACATTTAAAAGTATGGATTTCGAGGTATTAACATATAAAGATTGTAAATTGCGTGAATTTCTTGAACATATCGACAGAGGTAAGTAATATATGTAATGATGTGTGCATCTTCATACATACAACTGAATATGATTATGTGTGTATGTACATGCATATATAAAATTATTCGTTCTACAATTTACTGTTTTATTTTAAATTTACATACTTACACATTAAGATTTTGTAACGTTTTCTTAATAGCTGCTGCTCAAGATCATAGCGATAACGATTGTATAGTTATAACAATATTAACACATGGTGAGCAGGGATATTTATACGCCAAAGATGTTATGTACAAATTAGATACTATTTGGCATTACTTCTCCGCTAGAGATTGCCCAACATTGGCTGGCAAACCGAAATTGTTCTTCATTCAAGCATGTCGTGGGGATCGTTTGGATCCGGGCATTAAGTTACAGAAGACTGAAACTGATGGCGAAACATCGTCTGAAATGAGTTATCGTATACCAGTACATGCAGATTTCCTAATAGCCTATTCAACAATACCAGGTAAATTCACATCTAATTACTCACATAAGTATATGTGTATATAGATACATTCGTCTATCTGTAAAAGCGTACTTTAAAACGCTTTCGTTTTAACAAATTGTTCTCTAAAGCAAATTTCGTATGAAATGTAAATATAAAAGGAAGAATAAAAATCATATATATTTATTCATATGCCCACGATAAACAATACTTATCATTTGTTTTCCGATTAGCTGATGTATACTAGGTTCTTATTAGGCGATGATATAAAACATTTAAACTAATGACTACTTTTAAGGTTTCTACTCCTGGCGGAACACAACAAATGGTTCATGGTTTATACAATCTCTCGTCGAAGAATTTAATAATAATGGAAAAAAAGTTGATTTGCTTACACTACTTACGTTTGTTAATCGCCGTGTGGCTATGGATTTTGAATCGTGTGTACCATCACGCCCTATAATGGATCAACAAAAACAAATACCTTGTGTAACGTCAATGTTAACACGCATCTTACGTTTCACTGACAAAACTAATCACAATTAATGCTTCGAATATTACTTTTACATTAATAATTACTTTAATACAACAAGAACAAAAAAAATTACACAATGTGTCATACAAAATGCGTACAAATTTACAATTAATTAACCCAATCTTTTTAAAAAATTCTTTTAGAAAATATTTTTTAAACATCCTGTTTTTATAACTTAAGCATTAGAACGAAATTTTTATTTAAAAATTAAATAATTGCAATATCATCGTACTGCGTTATTTCCAGATATTATTGAATATAATATAATTTTGTATGTAAATTTACTTTAATAATATTAACTTGGAACTGAATTCTTTATTGCTATTATTGTTTAAAATACCTTTTCCCATTCAAAATACTTGCCACATATTCATCATTCAACATACATAAATATAAAAATATGCTTTACTATCTATATGTTACTTACATACAACCATATAATTTATATAAATTTACACCGCTTCATTAAGATAATATTTTTAAGGCTCTTTAATCATTGTTCATTTTTCTAAGAATTATAATATGAATTATAATTTTTTTTGCCTTCCATAATGGTTGCCATTTATTAACACATAAGTCCTGTTAATATTTACTCAATTTTAAAATACAATTACCTATATGAATTCAAGAAACAAATACAAATTGTGTTTTACTAAACGCTGTGATCTATTTATAATTTTGCTCAATATAAAATATAGTCGTTGACCCTTCGGGCGATACCAACATGTAAGTGTAAAATTAATTTGCAGGAAATGTCATGAAAATTGATGTACATAGATAAGCAGGTAAGTTAGGCTCAATACCGAATTTGATCAATATTTTTCCGTGAATCGTTATGCATATACCCTATCTGAATTCGTACATATTCGCAAACATACATACGTTACATTTGAATTACATGTATGTACATAAATAAAGCAAATGCAAAAGAATTGTGAACAAAAAAATTTTAGCGAAATTTTTCTTTGTATAAATGTTCAGCGAATGACCTCTGGCTACGCAATGTACTCCGATTCACTTAGTAGAATAATAAAGACTGCGGGTGTGCTAACGATAAAATAACAAAGTGCAACTCATATTGTATCGATGTTCCATTAATAATTCAAAGTCCGCTGTTATTTCCAGCAATGTGAAAACCGGCAAAATATATTTTAAGAGCACGTGATTTTTTTTTTTTTTAAATCTACCTTATTATTCGGATTTAATATGTTGGCGTATATAATTTTACAAATATAGATAGAGGAACTAAGAGAGCGATATAGCTTTACATTTTAACATTTTTTAGCCACGATGTCAGATCGTCATTTTCCTTTTTGCGACACCATTTAATACTTTTTGTTATGTCAACTGTGACTACGCTGTTGAATAAAACAATTTTTTTTTCAAAAGCAGTACTATGTATATATGCTGCGCATGAGGAATGGCGGTTGACACCTCATACAAAAGAGGGTAGATTTTTATAATTGTACAACTTAGTAAGTTTCATGTCAACAGCGAACCTCAATTAATTCTACATTCCCGTTTACAAACTAGTCGCAATTTATATTCCCTATCAGATTCTTCACTTCTGTCATGTACGCAATGCATTTCCTTTTCCAATTTTAGTTGGGACATACACACGCACTCACATAAATGTGGCTTTCATAATAACACTAACAAACTGCAATCTGGAAAATAGAATTACATCGATATTTGTTTGTTCATAAATTTTATTTATAACTTCAAAGAATTGTATACACAGATATATTTTAAGGATTATAATAATAAAATAAATATTCCATTTCAATGCTAAATTCGGATAAATTTGAAATTTTTATACATCTTAAATAGATTCTTTAGTGTGAAAGTAAGAGAGAAATAATTAAAGCCGATTGAGTATATACACTTTAGTGAATATAATAGCATACTAAAAGCAACTCAACAAACATTGCGACATTTTAGTTTGATTCCTTTGACTCAGCCTAACTTTTTTAATGTTTTCATTAGCTCACCATAATTGGCAAAGTATTGGGAATTCCAAAAAATAAAATAATAATAGAACTAATAAAATGTTTCAGAAATTGTAAATTTAGAATGGAAATTTATCGAATAAAATATATCAATAAAAAAAAAAGTTTTCTCATTATCTTGAATATTGAAATTCATTCAAAAGTAACTCAACCATTTTTGACTATATATTGTAATGCAGAAAAAACTCAAACGAGATAAAAACTTGTGAAAGTTTAATTTTTAGTATGAAAGAGAACTTTAAAACGATGCATGTATATATGTGTGTGTATGCAAGTTTATTTTTTTAATATTATTTTACCATCTTCGATTTTAATGCGACCCTCCTTCACCATGGCAGCAGCTTGCGCTTTAGTTACAGTTATCTTTTGTATTCTTGTTTTTCTTCTGCCAACTTTCGTTTTCGTATTAGCGTCATTTGCAGAAGTTGAAGGTTCCTCTTCTTCAGGGGTTTCATTTTCGACTTTTATAACTGTCGCTGTAGTTAGTGAATCTGATGACCTAATTTTTCTCGTTAAAATCATTTTTGTTGGCGGCGTTTTCGAGGGAGATGTCTTTACAGTAGGCGATTGCCTTGGCAGTGCTTTTTTGTTAGAAGGCTTTCTTACGGCAGCTGTTTGTGTTTTTAATAAGGAGTGAATCTTTGATTGATTTGGCTCTATCCCTGCGGTCGATTTAGCAATTGATACTTTTCGCCTCACAGTGGGCTCTGCAGAAGGCTTCGATTGCGATGTATTCAATTTACTAGGCGCGTCTAACTTTCGTTGCTTTAACGGAATCAATATGCTTTCGGCTCCAGTGCCACTTTGACCAATATCTATTATTATTTGTTTGTTTAGCGTTGGTGACTGTGTTTCTAAAAAAATATAAATTGAAAAGAAAAACAAATTTCCAACTATATGACCAATAGATAAATAAATATCTGTACGTAGGAAATATTTAGATCTATTAAAAAACTCAGATTCTTCTTTAAGCGAACGAATAGTAAATCTAGAAAGAGCACGGCTTCTAATAGAAGCCTATTATCATATTTTGCCCACAGCACATATATTGCACTGCATAATATTGTCGCTCACACTGACTACAGTGGTCTCTAAGATCGCTAGTCATAACAAAACAAAGTCAATGAAATAGATAAAAATATTTAAATAATAATGCTCTAAAACGTAACTTATTTTAGATGTTTTCCTTTTAACTATCTTAATGCAATCTGCCTTTAAAATGCAAACATACCTCTCTTCTCCTTCTTCACAACTTTCGCTTCAGAATCATTCAAATTGTTGTCTTCATAAGTTGATTCACCATCGAGAAATTCATTTACCGTATTTTGGAACTTTTCATCGTATTTGTCTTGTCTTTCCTTGTCATCGACTCGGTACACTTCCATTTCCATGGCATGTTCATGATCCGTATGCAATTGTAGTTTCTCAGCAGTTAAAAATATTAAATCGCAAAATTCACAGGCATAGGCTTCTTCTCCAGAGTGAAGTTCTATATGCGAAGTCAAATCTGGTAATTTTTCGAATACATCATTGCATAAAGGGCACTCTAAACTCATTTCATTGGCATGTGTAGCAGAATGAATTATCAGCTCATCGCGTGTGCCAAAACTCTTTGTACACCTCACACACTTAAATGAAATAGTTTCAGTTGTTTTATGACAACGCAGATGGCGTGTCAAATGATGTGAGAGCAAATACGACTTTGTGCAAAATCTGCAAGGATATGGTCTGACACCAGCATGAGCAGTCAAGTGACGAGCCAATTTTGTAGTAGTTGAAAAGCTCTCGTCGCAATACTGACATGTATAGGGCTGTAGGCGTGAATGTACGACTTCATGACGTTCAACGCCTTGCTTAAAGGCAAACCTTTTATCGCAAATTTTACAAACGAAAGGTCGATTTTTATTGTGCTTTCTTTCCACATGCTTTTCCATATCCTCTTTCAATAAAAAGGATCGCTCACAATGGACGCATATATATTTTGGTACATCTGTATGCGTCTTTTCATGCCGCGTCAGTAGAGTGGTACGTGAAAACCCTAAATCACAAACGGAACATTTATAAGGCCTCTCACCACTGTGTACAAATGAGTGACGACGTAAGTCATGTTTGGAAAAGAAAGATTTGTCACAATATTCACATGGAAACTTACGATCGCGAAAATGGTTTTTCATATGAATGTCACGCAGTTGCAGCAATGGAAATGTACGCTCGCAAAAATTACATGGAAATACGTTAGTTTCAATTACAGCTGCTGCAGTTGGATCTGGTTCACCCTCGGGTATATCACCTTCGTTTAATATTTCCGCTATTATTCCCGTTTTACCGTCTACATCTTTATAAATTTTTGGCAAACTTAAACGTGGTTCATTCTCTGGTTCCGCTTCTTTATTAAGGATTCTTATTGACGATTTATTTAATACCTTTGGTTTATTATTAATTTGAGGTGTGGGCAATACATCCTCATTACTTGCGTTTTCATATTCTCTTTCATTTATTTCTTCCGCGGCTACTAATTGTTGTATATCATCTAGCGATAATTCGTCGTTATTTTCAATTTTATCGAGGAAAGTTATTGTGCACTTTAGAGTTTCCTCACATCCTGCAGATACGTCGGGAGTGATAACAGAAGCGCCTTCTGTATTATTTGGCATTATAGATGCATTCAGTATTTTTCTAGGCATTACCAAAGAATCCTGCTGAGCGGGATTTTTGGTTGAGATATTCATACGCGTTTGTGTTGTCGCTTTGACATTTTTAACCTGCGGTAACCTTAAAATGGGTTTATCCAAAGAATCTGGGCATTTTCCTGTTAGTGGAAATTGACGTAAAAGATTGTCAGCTTTTTTGCACATTTGCTTAAATTGATAACTAAATTCAAACATGTCTGTACATGTGCAGCAAACATAACTTGGCATATCGTCATTGCTAAAGACCTGTAATATATAATTAATTAACAATATCTTTAAAGCAAAAAAAAAAAAATATATTTCGCAAGCTCATACATAATTATGCATTTATGTACATATGTCATAAAACCTTGTTTAAATTTAAAAATACTTATGTATGTAGGTACTACAGTATATGCAAGATCTCCAATTTAGTTAATAAATTCACCGAAAAGAAAATAATAAATATCTTGGAAACAGCAAAAAAAGGTAAAAATTAGTGAAATAGTGTATCCGCTAAGCCATGGCACTGTGTAATTGAAGCACATAGTGTTTGGTGGAAAAGGATGAGCAAATACGCAACCGTGAAATAGGTGAACTTACTTCAATTGATGCTATAGCCATTATCTGTATGGGAAGCGGTGCTGAAGATTTAATACGCGTGTCCCGTAGATAAATATTTGTTAGTTTGGAGTGGTCCTGGCATAAGCAAAATCGACATATTTTTTTCCTTTTTAATAAAGTTTGTAAAGCGTCCTTATTCAATGCAGTCATTATTACTTCCAATTAATAATTTGACAAAATATCAATATGTATAAAAAGTTTTGTAATTTCCTTGTACAGTTCCCAATTTTGGTTGCACAGATTTTAATAAAATTGTATTTCACTTATTCTCAGTACACAATATTCACAAGATGGTGGATGAATTTACTTTAAGTAAAAATGCATATATGTGTCAAACCAAGCCATACTACAATTAAAGTATGTAGGGGGCACTGCTGTAAATATTTACAATTACCAATAGTGAGGCATTATCTAAGGCAAGCGAGCATTCACAATGGCAGTAAATACAATAAAGTCTTATTATTTCAGCATGTATACTAAACAAATTTGTACATTTAAACAATGTAATTGAAGATTTTCAAAACGAATTTAAATCAATATATATGTTTAAAGAATTAATTCTTGTATTTAAATTCTTATTAAAGACTGTCAAACTTGTTTATTTCAAAGTACAATTTACATGAAAGCGGTATTGTTGTTGAGACTAATCGTAGGAAAATAATTCACAAACCTATAATCCACAATTTATCCGTTGTATATGCTAAGATTGTTATGTACATGGTATTGATACCGCACTGGCGAAGCAAAAATAGTTATCACTATTCCATTCGTTAGTTCAGACATGTTTTACTGTTGCTGTATTCCATAAATAATTTAATACAACTGGTTATTTGCTGAATAATAAAAAAAATATTTAAATGCAGTTTTCCTTTTTTCTCCAACCTTTTAGTTTTTTTTGTATTATTAATTACCTTGAGGTTAAAAGGTTAATTTTATTTTCTGATATTACATTCACTTGTAGAAAAATTTTTAAAAGGAATATAACCAAATTGTTTAATAAAGCAAATGTCATAAATGTTCAATATTTCAAATATTAAATTTTTTTTTAATAAATAAAACAGTGGATGTAATACTATCAAGCCTATTATTTAACATTCACAACTTGATTCTAAATATAATGTTATGTAAATTAATATGAATTTAAAAAACAAATTATCTACAAAATTTTTTTTATATTTTATTTTCCGATAATTTTTTTTTTTGTTTTTTAAAGTCATAAATTTTTTAATTTATGTTAAATAAGATATTAATGCAGTTGAAAATTAATTTATAAAGAAATGAATTTAAAAATAATCTAAATATTAAGTGAAAATATATATTAAGAATTATGTTATGCATGTTAAATATGCACACTTATTATTACATTCACTGTGTATTCGCATTTGCTTTATAAAGCAATTTAGTAATATTTCTTGAAAATGCTCACCAGAGGTGAGATATATCGGAAAATGAAATAGCATAAGGATACTTTTTGCTCAAGATAATTAATAATACAAATACAAAAAAAAAATTTCTGTGAAGAGTTGACATTCAAACATTTAATGATATTCAAGTAAAATGATCGCATAGCAAACCATGTAGTGTTACAAATACTCAATAAAAAAAAACAAATAAAAGTTAATGTAGTAAAGTCGAAGAAACGCGATTTATTGATGGAATTTTTAGTTTTAAGCGAAGCACGTTATTCAATTAAAAGTGTTATTATTTGAGACATTCTCCCAATTTGTTGTGTGGTTAAGCTGGTCTATATAATATATTTAATTTGGTGCTAAAACCAAACTCATCAGTAGATCTTAGACAAAACACTTTTCAATAATAATTCTAAAAACTTACTATTTTGTGACCCTATTCTTAAAAGTTTTTATATACTTTTATTTTTATGCTATTCATATTCTGACTCAAAATAAAAATATTATTACCTTTACAATCCTAGCATACCGAATTATATTTGTTGCACACGTTAATTTCAATAAAATAAGACGCAACTGTTCAATTTTTGTTTATTTATAAACTCGACAGTTTATTTAAATAAGTGTATTACGAGGACTTTAATTTTTTTATATTTAACTCTCTGATGATGACAGGTTGAAAACCTTCACACTGAATTACCAATGTTACTTTCATCACTGAGTGCATGATGCTACTTACATACAAATTAATGAAATTGCAAGAATATTTATATATTAGATACTTCTAGAATCTTTCGGCAGTGAGACGTTAAAACGATTTTTTAAACGCGAGTCATCCCAAGCAAAATTTCTCGGTACCAATATTATGTTAACGCCAATTTCTGTCAATACAATGCAAATTTCTTCATTGCTATAAATTGCTTTTTACAAATTCATACCTAAATAATTGAATAAACTTTGATTTTGTTGCTCTTTATTTGTATTAAACATTTTACTAGTTTACACAAATTATTTTTTAAAAAAAAGAGCAAAAATTATTATATATGTTTAAAGTTTCTGTGTTATTTGCTCAAAATAATTATAATTTTTTTTTATTTTTTTTTTATCTTTTTAAGCTGTTTTTATTTTTTGTCATGAAGTTTAGGATCTGTATTTTTATTTATAAAACAATATTTTGAAATAATTTAATGTTTTATTAAGTTTAAATATTTTTTATCAAAAAGTTAATAAAATTTTCTTTTTCTCTCTCGAGATTTGCGGTATAATTTGCGTACCTTGTTGAGGAAATAAATATATCAAATAATAATAATAAAATATGCTTCCTAAAGAAGTTACACAAATTATAAAGAAGTATCTAGAGAGAAAAATATAATATTATTAACTTTTTTGATAAAAAAAAGATCTAAAACTTAATAAAATATTAATTTATTCAACATGCTAAAAATATTATTTATTTTCATTTGTTTTTAATATTTTTTTATCTTTTTTCAAACCTGGGTAGACTTCGGACACTTCTAGTATATTTGAATTTCATAAAATTTTTTTTTCGGATTTCCATTAGCACTGTGGCTAACTTGTTCGGGAAATATTGTTTAATTTTACATTTATTAACGAAATATCGATAATAACAAACATATTTTATAAATAAAAATAGTTCTTAAATTCGACAAAGTAAAATAAGAATAATTGTAATTGCTATATGATTTTGATTTCGTTATTGCATTAAAGCGTTTTGAAAAATACGTAATCGATATAACTATAAACACGAACTAAGTTAAAAATATGTAGCTATGTATGTATTTATATAAGAAAATAAAATTAAACATTTAGTTAATAAATATTACAAATCCATTGAAATGCAAAGTGCATTTACATTTGAGTGAGTACAAGCCACATTTAAGATGTTCTTAATGGTTTGCTCAGTAAGAAGAAAAGTAAAATTGAGTAAAAAGCATACGTATTATACATGAAGTTTAACAATAAATATTTACTCTATAAATTACATGCTTAAAAACACAGTAATTTTAAATTCTTTTGGTTTAAAATAAACACTTTACAAAACAAATGGTAATATTTCTCTCTTCCTATAAATGATATTCCACAAATAACAAGTATGTATATTTTCGTATTATTTAAGTAGCTTTGTCTCCATTATTCAACTTGGGAAAATTCTGTGTTAATGAATGCATTTCACGATGACTTTCTAAATCAGTATACATCAAAACTTGCTTACACGTCAAGCAGACTTCTAGTTTTGGCAGTGATTTCCGTTGTTGTGGTGATAACCTACTTATACGTTGTTGATGTACCAAATACAAGGTCTAATGAGGAAAAATATGTTAAAATGGATACACTTTTGCATATGCTCGGGGTCTATTAATACAAAATCAATGCAATTAATCAAGTGATTGTTTTTTTTCATTTTCGTTTTCTCATACAAGTGGAGAAAAGCTTTTTAATTGCTAGTTTTTAATGTTTCAAAAGTTTAAGAGTTTTATTATAAATATTAAATTTTATATTTGTATATGCTACACAGTAATCAGCTTTGATTTGGTACCTCATTTGATCGTTAAGCTAACGAACAAAGATATGTACAAAAATTACCTGCTGCTTGTTTATATCCGGCAACAGTGCCAAAAGTTCCGGAAATACTTTATCAAATTTGTCTTTTAAGGCCGCTTGACAATGTTCGTAGTAAGCATGTGTCTTACAGACACCTTCACGAAACTTTTGTGATATAGACCGAAATTCTTCTAAACCTTCTGGTGTTTTTAAGGCATCTTTAAAAAATCCAACTAATTTCTGAAATATATAAAATATACATAGTTTGAAATAATCTTAATATAATGCTGAAAAATGGGATTTTTCTTAATTTGAGTTTAGTTATGTTTTTATTACAATCTAAAAGTATACAAAACAAAAAAAAAATTCCAAAAAAATTATTGTTCTCTTTATATATTTTTAATACTTTATTTATGAAATTTTGAATAATAATTCAAAACTATATTTTTATTATTTTGTTACTTCCAACACTGCGTGCAAATCGCTTGATGTTGCTGCTTATACACAACTTGATAAATAAGTTTTTTCTTAGAACATTAATATATTAAATATTTCTTGAACTTTCTAGTAGACAGTAATTTAATTAATTATTGAAAATTTCAGTTATTTTCTTATACCTGATTGCGTACTAAAGCATTCGGGGGTGCAGTGTATGTATGAGCTGGTAATATGCTATAGCTTTCACCTAAAGAACTTGTAAATGTTAAATTGTTTGGAGATTTGGCAACGGAATTAACAGTCACATTGGTTGATTGAAATCCTGGTGGTGGCATCGTTGACGAAATGCTGTTTTGAAATCCAGGTGGTGGCCGTAGTGGAGATTGTTTTTTATTGCCGTCAGTTAAAATTTTATTTTCATTGCTGTTGTTAACTTCCTTAGCTTTTTTATCTTTAGCTTTTTTATCTTTCTTAAGATTTACCATATTACTCTGATTGATAATATTAGGCTGCTTAGGAGTGCCACTTATATTAGCATGAGATAACATTGGCGCAAGAGCAACTTTGTTCTTCCGATTTTCCAATTCTTTTTGCTTCTTATCACCTATTGTGGATTTGATCCAAGAATTTGCAGTATTAGTTTTAGGTAAAGACCCTTCGCTCAAATAAGGAAAATCTTGCGATGTCAATTTTGGAACATTTTTAACTTCTGCTTCTTTGTGGGATTTGGTTGTCATTTCCTCTTTTTGCACCATCTGAATCTTTTGAAAATTAGCGGGATTTGCTACTGACACGTAGTCGTCGACTAAAGATCGATGTTTCGAAGGAACAGAAGCCATTGGCAATTGTACACTTGAAGTGGGCATATCTTCTTCTAGAACTACGGTTTTTGAGTGATTCTTTTTAGTTTTGCTTATTGGCAAGGCCGGAAAATCTATAGCATTTGATTTTTTATTAGATAAGGAATTGTTATTGCTAGATGATGTTGGGCGATTAGAAACATGTATTACCATGCCATTTGTACTTGCTGAAGGCAAATTGTTTGGTGCAGCACTACGTGGTATTGCACCAGAAGCGCTTGTAGGTTGTTTTCGCATCACATTCGAAATAGGTGGAGGTGCTCGATTATTACTTATTGCCACAGCGGCACTGTTGTTATTATTGATAGAACCACTTAAAGCTGGAAAGTTTTCTTTTGTTCGTGCTAAACCGGACATGCGACTACGATTTAGCATAGCGGGCGGTGGAGGTCGTGTTAAGGATACATTAGGGGCCACCGATGCGCCTGCTAATGAAGGAAATTCTTGCTCACTACATGGATTTATGTTGGGACTTTGTTGATGTAAGTGGTGGATTTGATATGATTCTTCCAACTCGGTATCTACGTCATTGTTGCTATTTTTGTGTAAAAAAAATTACAAAAGAATATAAATGAAATGGGAAAGTATTAGTTAATATATCTACATATGAACTTATTTTAATGATAGTTTACCCTCGAGTTCTCATGTTTGCTACACCTTGTTCTGTTTGTCCCGAACGACCTCGTGGTCCCAAAGTTATTTCCAATTGTAGAGTACGTGTCTGTTTCGCTTGCTGCTTGTTCATGCCTTTACCATGCACATTCGCCACATGAGCTTTGTAATCGATTTCCGTTCGAAAGGCTCCAGTGAATTCTTCTGTAGCACAACGCCCTTCTTCGCAGAGGAAGTGATCTTGCCGAAAATGATCCGCTAGTGCGCTATAATCACGGTAGAATTCGTTGCAGCCATCGGCATCGCAAAAATGACAATAGTAATGCTCACGTCGCAAGTGACGAAACAACTCATCGCGATCCAAATAACGTTTGTTACAATATTCACACAAAGGATGACCACGATGAGAACGATTATCTGCATCACCTTTTGTGCGATGCAATCCCAACTCAGTTTGAGTATAGCAACGCCTTTCAAACGTAAAAATTTTCAAGTTTTCAACGCACAGATCACAATAATATAAATCATGTTCTTTACGCACGTGATTACGTAGTCCTTGGAAAGTGCGATAAGGTGGGCAATTGCACCTGTGAAAACAAACATTCTCCTGTAAATAGGTGATATTTAATTTTGAAGACAATACCATAAAATACAAACTTTGGGCATGGATGATCAAGTAATTCGTAGAATTTTTGTTGAATTTCGCTGCTGTAGAAACCAATTTTATACTTCCTACTATAACACTCTGAACGATTTTTGGCCTCCAGTTCCCGGTAGGACAACTTATCATAGGTAAATATTACCTTACAATTAAAGAAGAGGAAAAAAATATATAATCCGTAATGATATTTCACAAATTAATTGTTTCCCTCACTCTCTTATCGAATAAAAAATTATTCTGTAGATTTTATTTTTCTACACAATTGTAAATTATTTCAAATTACAAAGATATCGCCTCACATTGTGCCAATGTCGGGATAATAGGATATTGAAAGGACTATTTGTTCACATTATTATGTTCAGATTATTCTATAAATGAATCGTTCGGTAAAAAAAAATTCTCTCTGTAGTATAAACTGGTTTTCGTTAATGTATCTGCAACCAAAAAAAGTGGGATTTTAGAGAAAAACGTATGGGTCGAAAAATAGTGTGCTCCATTATTTCATTGGTTAACATTCTATTATAATAACGATAAAAGATTAAATGTACATAACATTGACACGATGTGAGCGTCCAGTCTCCGAAGCATCAAGCAACTTGAAAATAGTACTTGAAACACCACCCCATACAAGACAGTTGGATTCCATCTTCGCTCGAGTGGGGATACACCTAAGGTCTGGGGACTATGTGTGTTTTAAAATTAATGCAGAGTTAAAAAATTTGGTTGCTTCACATTTGTATGATGGAGGGGCATCAGCAGTGCCACTTTGATGCAATTTTTTTGAAGTGGCATGAACACGTCAGATTTTTATGTATGCAGGCTAGTGACCAATGTTTTTATTACTTTTTACAAGAGAATCAAAATCGAGATTTGCAATTATACGTTAATTGTATTTTTTTTTTTTTTTGGTAATCAGGATCAATATTTGTTAAATTTATACATCGCATAATCAAGAGGTTTTTATTACTTGTGCGATCGTTTAAGACCAATTCTATAAAATATATGCATGTGGTACAATCAAACTTTGTTTTCAAGTAAAAGAAAAGCCACCATAAAAATAGTAAAGGGTGATGGTAAAAATTGATACTCATAGCAGTACACTGTTATGGCAGCATATGGACATATTCATACCTTAGAAAGAACCTGGCGACAAATGGGGCATTCGTTTTGCTGACAAAGTACTCGCATTCGCGTTGAACATTCATAACAAACCGGATGATCGCATTCTCCCACAGAAAAAAGATCAACATTTTTAAAACACACAACGCAGGCAACGTCATCAATAACCACATTGCTATTGCTTTGAGATGCAGGCACTGCTTCGTTTAACTTTTTCTCAGCACTCATTACTTTAATTAAAATAAAATGTTCTACTACAAAACTGAAAATCCACTAGGTGATGTGCAATCGACGTCGTATTAGGCAAATGTGTGCAAGTATATATGGCAACACAAAAAACTTCAAAACCAATTTGTTTTCCAAATTAAAATTTTAAGTTCAGTTTGTTTATTGTCACGATACTTTCCCGATAGTCCTGCTAATTTCAAAGTTGGAACAAAGTTTTAGAGCACCAATAACACTTTTAAGCACAGGGTAACCACATGTGTGCAAAGTATTGATGACTGAAATTTACACGAACTCAATACCACAGACTACCCTGTGCTCACTACTGCGTCAGACAAATCGCAAATCACAGAATACTAGGAAAAATACTAGCAGTTTTTGACAAATTTCACTACAAAACTAATCTATACTTAGAGTTGCCTAACACGGTTCCTACTTTTACAAACGACAGAATTCTTACTTAGTCTTACCAGATAAAAATTAATAAATTGCTTAAACATAAATTAATATTACCAACCGAATCCCATTTCAACAGTATGAAGACCAAGTGGTTACAATATATTAAAACCTTTAATATAAATTATAAAAGTTAAAACACGTCAAAACCACAAAGTTCTCGAAATGAAAAAATTAAATCGTTTTAAAAATCATAATTTTTTTTGGCCAGTTGTTACATTAGCTGATCTATATTGTTATATTTTATTTGATGCTAAAACCAAGAAGTTTTGAAAAAATAATTTAAAGCATAATCACAGAAACACATGGAAATCTTTTTCTTAACTGCACAACAAACCATTTATTTCATTTTCACTTATTTTAAAACGAAAAAATTAAAATTTAAATTAAGCATTTGGATGTATTTTGTTACTACATTGAGCTTAATACCAATCTTTCTATTACAATTAAATTATAAATTACTCATTAGAATATTATACACAACTTAGAGAACCTACAAGGTTTTTATGAAATATGTACATATATCCCATTCTTAAAAAGAAGTACATATTTATGTTCATAAACATGGAATTCAAATTGTCTAAAATATTAGTAATCTATAGAATTGTATTTTTTGAAAGAAAAAAAATTAAGGTTAGGTCAGAGATTTTCAGCTTACCGTCACGTTATATTCAGCCGAAAAATTGGCCTAATTTTCCTAACACTACAAAAGTATTAACATTTGGCGAATGTAGATCGTGCTGAAGTACACACATTATGATCATAATTTGTGTCTCAGCTTATCCCAAAGGGTGCCATCAATGTCCAACAATGTACTTATAATGCATACAATATGGTTCACAGGAGAATGTGGTTTTCGAAACCATAAATTTAATATATGTCTCACGGTGCAATTGTGTAAAGTTTGGTTCCTTGTGGATCATACTGTATTCCAAAGGTACGTGGTTAATTTTCCACTGAACAGGATGATAGGTTTTATTCATAGCTTAGAAATGCTTTAGTAAACATATAAGCGCTCCACATTATATATATCTTACCACACACTTTCACAAAGTATTAAGTTGTAAGAAAAATATACATTTATATCCTAATACTTTTTAATTAAGAATTATTTTCTTGTAGAAGTTAGGTTTTTGATTTTGCTTGAACAATTCTATGTAATTAGTGACGTTAATAGAACCAAATCTAGTTCAAAAATACTTGTGTAACTATTAGTCACATTGGTCATTTGGATAATGCAAAATATCGTATTGTAAGAAATTAAACTTTTCGAATTTGAAGTTAAACGGAAAAGTTTTTGCATCCTCACCAGATTTAAAAATTTGAAGTTAATACACTATTTTCACAATAATTTTGGAAGAATAAAGTTTATAAGTGTGGATCTGTTTTGCCACTTGCTTATGGATTCTTTTTAAATATCTGTATTAACTGAAGTAGATTGAGCTACAAAAACACCCTATACAAACTTGACTTTCGAAAATATATTTAACTTAAAATTGTATATTAACCAGCGATCCTTCTAGTTCATGGGCAACCTTTATGTTTTCGAATTTACAATCTTAGTTCCATACCGTTTCCTGGGTACATGGTTGGATTAATTTAAAATATAATTCACAACCTCAAGTTAATGTCAAATTTTTGCAACTGGACAAATAATTTGATGAAAATTGGTATTCGCATTCATAGTAAGTAATTTTTTCTTTTGGAGTAAAAATTGGTTTTACTTCACCAAGCAGCAGTATTTTTTCCCCTTATCTTATCTTGTAGAAAAGCAAATTACGAATATCAATCAATGATGAAGCGATGATGTTGCACCAGTTGTATTGTGATGAGAATGTTCCGCTACGTAGATAACGTAAACAAGTGGAATGACAAAACATAATGCTAATATAATCACAAATAAACAAATCCACGACATATCACAATCAGAACCAGACCAATCTATTGCGTGAAAAGAAGGTCCTCGTATACGATGTAACTGAGGAAGAGTTAAATCATCCAAAACATCAGTGATAAGAGGTGCTAAAACATCGTCGTGAGAGGTAATTTCCTTATCTTAAAAAAAAATTTAAAAAAAAATAAAAAAATAACAATAGATTAAAACTATGTGTATATATACCGTCATCGGTGGATTTATCGCCAGAATCAGTTTTAAGTTTTGAATTTACGTTACTTTCGTTTTGTAACGACGTTATTGTCGAAGATTTATCTAATACAGATAGATTTACGGAAGCTACCATAAGTTTTTCTCTAAGCATAACATCGGCATCTTCCAAAGGGTTACGAATGATACTATTTAAACCAGTATTGCTCCCGCTACTTCCGTTGCTACGAGATTTATTGGTCTTGGGTGTGTTGCTCCCACTATTATGAACGATTGGCAAATTATCTAATAGTACGTTGTGAACTGTAACTGGGATCTTAATAACTTTTCGAGCATGAATTTCGTTATCCTTATCAATTTTATTAAGTCTTCTAATATCAGGCACAGTGCATTGAAATCGCAATGCTATTGCTTGTAAGGTATCACCAATCTCAACTTTCGCTTCCATAACATTTTCGAAACGATGTGTATTATTATTATTAATATTATTATTATTATTAGCAGGATCACGACTTGATGTAAGGTTCATTTTGAGATAGTCACTGCTTGATGTTGAATCAGCCAGTGTTGTAGTGTGAAATGGTAAATGAGAAATAGGATAATCTTCAGCATGTATATTTGAACGTCTAAAAATAAAAATTACTGATAAAGTTGGTATTTCGTATATATTTTATTTATCTAAATGGTAAAAGCCATTTGTATCAATAATTCAATTTTGTAGCAAAGTTAATTTTAGTTCAGCTTAGTAAGATAATATGAAAGGTCATTTTGTAGAGTATTATATTATACCCGAACGCAAAAATCTCCTTAATTTATGATGGAAATAGCCAGTATACAACAAAGAACCAAGATTGTTCAATTTTTTATTGAAAATCTAGAGTAAGTGCTCTCTATTTGAACATACATTAAACTCCAAGATTTAAAATAATTATGTGGTATATGCTCGTACAGCCCCTTTTTCATATATATACATTTATAAACTTGGAAACATATATTTTTTTATTAATATATATATATTTTAAATTATTAATCCGATTTATTAATTTATAATAAAGTTAAAGATTTTCTAATTTTTGAACATAATAATTTTAAAACAAACTTGATATTTTTATTTCATTGTTCCATTCATTACTTGAGTTCAATGCAATTTATTTGACTGCATATTTGTGTAAATGTTTGAATTTGCAGACCTTGCAATCTGTTGATATTAGTAACTCCCTTTAAAAATGATGGTCGAACCTTATCTAAGGTATATTTTCCCACCCATTTTGAGAATATATGTATGTATGCAATAAGATTTTTCAAAAGGCTGAACGCGCTTTCAATATCTGCGGTACAAATTATAATTTCGGAGCATAACGTTGAATAGAAAATGTAACTTAACGATACATTTTAGCATTTAAAATGTGAAACAAAAGCAGAAGTAGTAGCATGAATACATTGAGATTGCAACGCTAAAGTTTTATTGTATACAAAATTTAAATACACATATGTACATACAATAAAGCTGATAATATTGACACGACTTACGTGATCTAAAAACAGATGGCACAATTGTTAATGTTCACCATTTTCGGTAAATATACCATAAAAAATAAAACATTGCATTTGGGTATTTTTTTAACCCCATCTCTTTAAATTGTTTAAATTAATTTGTCTTACACTTCCAAAAGATCAAGTGAATCAAATATTTTTAGGGTAACGCTATTACAATTTGGGTCGTATATTGCAAATTATACAGATTTTCATAACCATTTTTTAAAGGCCTATTTGTATTCTTACCAGTTTTGTACTAAAAGCTATTTTCAATGTATTGTAAGCACTTAATATTTATTAATTGCGGCATGCCATCTTAATATTCTTATTCTCTTCTTTAAGCATTTGGTCCACTTTCTTAAATATAAGGGTAATATGCGGTTTTTTTCTTATATGAACATATGTACATACATATATATCGCTATATATTATCATTGATCTTACATCAATAAATTACAAAATGTACAAGCCCAATTAATTTATAGTTCTCTGTATCTCGATTGTCAACGAATATTTCTGACAACGCAAAATTCTCCCATAGTATATTAAGTTTCCACTAATTACAAAATAAAGCACGACATACGTACATACATATGTATGTATGATCTATTATTGAAAGCAAAATTTTTTAACAAATTTTGAAAACATAGATAACAAGTGATGAAGAACGCAAGGTATGTTGTGTCTCATTTTATATGTGAGTAGCTGTACTTACGTATGCAGCAGGTTTTACTTTTAAAAAGATTCAAGCAATGGATACCTTTCGCCTGCGGTGCTTTTAATATACATATATACACCCATTTAAACTTATATTTTGATGAGTTGGAATAACACAACAGTTTTATTTAGAAATACTTACACATTTCTTCTCATTTTCCCTATTAAATGCAAAATATACTATTGTTTGTTATAATATTTTTACTTAAATCAAGCTATTTATTTCTATAGATGTATTCCACTTTAATGTTTTTTTATGAAAATTATTATTATTTCCAATACGATTTTTATCGCAAAATGCAGCATTAGGCAACACAACGGAGCCGATAGATTTCTTATTGCCGCCGACATATTCATTATAAATATATTTATAAAAAATGTTAGAAGCGGGCATAAGGTCAAAAATAATTCAGTACTAAGAAAATAAGGAACAAAAATTTCAATCAAATTGTCACAGACTCATGCTCTAACTAAACAAAAGAAAATTTTATCATGTGATCACAAGCATACACAATATATTGATAAACCTTGAATGTGACACAGCATTAAAAACCAGCTTTTGTATCCAATATAAAGGCAACACTACACATGTATATAATTATTGATGGCCAGGTATAAACCATAGTCATAACCGTTAGTTATTAAATCTTAGTTTACTACCATATAAACAATCGGTTGCTAAATTTACTTAATCAATTCCTATAAATTCAGTATATTTAGAAATTATTCGCCTTTATCTAAAGTATTTAAATATCAATTCACATAGAATACGAAATGTGTATACCTTATACGTTTTCAACCGGTATTCACACAATTAATACTTTATTAAGGCCTTTTTTCACTTTCCCATACAGTATTAACACATGTCAAATTTGGCATGTATTATGAAAGTGTATTATAGTGTAATCTAAAACCGTATTATTTTTTGACAGCCGAATACCTCTTGCAAAAGTTTTTAAAAATGTTCATGATAGATTTCGTCTCATCAGGATTGATTTCACTTCAAGCTTCTGAGGAAAAAAATATTCTTTTGAAACGCAAGCAACAAAAAAATGCCAAAAATATATTATTAATAAAGTTTTGTTTATAGTTTTAATTGGTATGACAATCAACCCCTTTCTAAAGCGCTAAATAGAATATATTACTTTGTTTTTATGTAACAAACATAAAACATATGTTTTCCCAACACATGGATAATATGATTTATTGATTTCATAAAGTAAAAACTGTGACTTGATATCACTTTCGTGTGCATGAGACTGTGTGGTATAGTGAAACAAGGTCTTTAATAGATATTTTTAAAGCAAGTCCACGTAATAAATTTTAAGCTATATTTTTTCTATGGAATTTGACAACAGTCAATTGCCAAAGTACTGAACGTGCGTAAAAAATTTAAACTTGCCCAACTGTAGCACTTTGGGTACATGGTTTAAACTTAAAAAAGTACAAAATATATGTATTATGTATTTTATATATAGAAAAAATCTAGATTATTTTCATGTGGTCACACTGGCCATTAATTGAAACAGCTGTAAATTTGAAAATAATTCTACTGTTGGTACAACTTTCTTCTCGCGAAACAAAGAGTAGCGTAAAACCAAATTTTGTAAAAATTTGTTCTTATTAAATATATACTTTCTTTTTACGTTTAAAAGTAAGAAATTTAGAATTCAATTAATAGGAAACTATTTATAGCTGGTTGAGACATATTTTAATATTTAATGTGTCACGTTAATTGTTTATAAAGATATATCATCCAAAGACTATATACTAGAATATTTGTTGTGCGAAAAAAAAAATGATTGATGAACTCACAGAAGAGGTGCAGCAGTTGTTTCCACATGAAACAAAGGTGTCGCTGTCTCTTTTGACGGCGCTTTATTCAACTGCAAAACAAAATCATGCAAAACAATTGGTGACAACAATGAATGAAATTCAAAATCTGGAATTAAGAGAATATCTATTGAACGTGGTAAATATGGTTTTTTGGCAATTAAATGTGTGTTTAATATATGTAAATATCAAATTAATTTACATGGTTGTAACATTTTTTTGTAAATCAGTAGATGATATAATAAAAAATTCTGTGAAATAACGGTCAGACAGCTACGCAAAAAAATCTTTAGTAGAAGAGATTTAAAAAATTTATAGCAATCTTGACCAAATTTTGAAAGAATTGGAACTACAAACGCAAATGACTCGGAAAGTGAAGCTATATGCTAATTTTTTAAATTTAGCACTTTTTTGATTGTTCCAAAACAATACCTTTTTTGGGTACTTTAATACATTAACTGTTCTTTTAAATGCAATAATCAAGCAAATTAAAGAAAACCTCACCTCAAACCATAAATATTTGGCTAAATGAGAAATAAAAGTAAATACGTCAAATACAATCTTTTATATATATATTTATTTATTTATATTTCACCTAAATGTATTTCTACAAAAAAATGTACTACAGAAGAAGCATCATTCATATAAAATATCATATCAATTATCAGGATATTATGTAACATGTCATTTATATTTTTGATAAAACTATAAAGTGTGTACGAATTTTGGACCGATTACTTAATGAACACTTCAAACTGAATTGGCATAACAAATTATTAATGTATAGTATGAATTTTTACAGAATCTTGATATATTTTTGCTGTTTAGTTTCGGAAAAAAGTTAATAAAACCCATACAAAAACTTTAAATATAAATCTTTGTATTTTTTCTAGGTATCTAACAGAATTTTTGCATAATATATTTCGGTTTGAAAAGATACCTCGTTTTTAAATGATCTTATTAATTTTTATCGGAAAAATTTATTCCTATTCGTTGTTGTTAATAACCATTTTTATATTCAAGTATAAGATTGAATTGTCGTAGTACTTTTATATAAAATTTCATAAATTTACGATATTCACTCATAAAAATATTAATAAAAAAAGTAAACGATTAATAATAATAATAAGTATTACAATATTATCGAGTTAAGTAAATACATATACTGTAAATACTCTCAGTTCTGGTCTGTAACTTTGGGGGCCACAAATCGAGAAGTGAGATTCGCTGCTAATTTTACAGTTTCATAGTTTTCCAACCAAAAATATATAATACTGATATAATTTTAGAAATTTGATGAAATTGACGGCCAGTCAATGACGCCTCTTACAATTGCTGCTATGGCGGGTAATACAATGTACGTAAAAACTCTGCTTTCTCATTACACAGTTGACCTAGAGCGAGAGTGTGACGTAATATTTGATGGTCTAGTAGTTTACGGTGCTACTGCTCTATGGGTGGCTTCCGGATTAGGTCATTTACAAGTTGTTAAACTCTTAGTAAGCAATGGTGCAAATGTTAATCATAACACAAAGGCTCAGTCTTCCCCATTAAGGGCTGCATGCTACGCCGGTCGGTTGGATATAGTAAAATATTTAATTGAACATGGGGCAGATGTTAATGTGGGTAATAAATACAACAACACATGTATAATGATTGCTGCTTATAAAGGTCACACTCATGTTGTTAGTAATTCTAATTAATGTGATTTATGTCAATGAACTTGTTTGAGAAGTTATGTATTTGAATTTTAGGTTGATGCCCTGTTGAAAAATGGAGCTAACCCAAATGAGCAAGCCCTTTGCGGAGCCACTGCATTGCATTACGCGGCCGAATGTGGTCATTTGGAAGTGTGTCGTATGTTGCTTGATCATGGAACTCGTTTACAACATAATGAGTACGGATTGAGCCCTGTTCTAAGTGCTGCTGAAGGCATGCACGAGGATGTAGTGCGGTTGTTTATTGACCGCCCTGGCCTTATGAAGAAGGAAGATGTCGTAACTGCACTTGAATTAATGGGTGCATCGTTTGCAAATGATAAGGATCACTATAGTATTGAAAAAGCTTATACACATTTAATGAGTGCAATGGAAATGCGATATTCTAATCCACACAAAATAATACGAAAAACAGTTTTACCGCCGGTGCCAGCTTATGACCATTGGATAGAAACTGAAAACGTTTCAGACTTACAAGCTATACGATTAAATCATCACTCAATTCACATGGAATCGTTGACTATAAGGGAGCGTATACTGGGGAGAAGTAATCCAGACTTACCCCAGCCAATTGTGTACAGAGGTGCAGTTATGGCAGATCAGGGTCGCTTCTTTCAATGCCAAAAGCTTTGGAGCTATGCTATGGATTTGAGAATTATAAATAACATATCAGTAGAACGTGATGTATTACGTTTTGCGCAGCTTTTTTCTCAGATTTTACGTATGGAAGACATCCTTTTAGATATATCTCAGGTTCTATCCGTATTAGTGAAGTGTCAACAAGAGATAGAACGAAACAAATTTAAAATCAACAATCCTGGTCCTAAAGATGTGCCTCAAATGATTGCTGTAAGTTAAAAAACATTACATATTTTTCTCCTATAATAAGCATTATTAGATCGACAGAGTAAGAAATATTTTTTTAATATAAACAGTAATTTATTTTAAAGGAATATGCTTTTACGCATGATCTTTGAATATTTCCCAAAATCTTTTGATTGTTTTCGATATATTTTTTTGACTAATGTGTTCTAAAATAAACAATTTATAAAAATAAAGTATATCTACTCTATTGCAATTAGGTTTAATGTTTACATTATAAATTGCATTATATATATAATTTTGCAAAAAACTCCCATGGTGAAATCGAAGGGTAATGTGGAATATGTTCTTTTTCAATTATGAGCGCTAAAAATGTATATCTTTTATAACGAATTTAGAAGAAAATTGGAAATGAGGGCGAATAGTTAAATAAGTATATTCCAAGTATTAACAACACATTAATTTATTTCCCTTAATAGAAAGTTATAACTGTTTTTGGTTCGAATAGACCAAGTTATTAGAATTATGGAAAGAAAAAAAATGTTAACACATATGAATACAATTCTTTTTTGAAGGATCAAAATGAACAAAATGTTGTATCTGCGGTATATCTTATAAAGATAATAACAAACATTTTGGCCCAGCAGCCTGAATTAAATAAAGATCAAAAAGATTTGTTGTACAACACAATTAAGAAATTTGTTAAATGTGACACCCGGCTTGCGGATGGACAAACATTACTTCATATAGCAGTAAATGGGGCAACGCTTGTTGAAGATTTTTTTATAAGTGATATATGCAGGTAAGATATGTGTGTTTTTAAGTTAAAATATATATCGCGCCAATATTATCTTAAATTAAAGATTTCCATGCTTTCGGACTGCTCTTCTATTAATTCATGCTGGAGCATCTGTGATTGCAACGGACGAGTTACGCAACACTCCACTTCATACTTTGGTTGCTAGTGTAATTATGAATAACTTATGTAATTTTGTTGCTTATGTCAGAATTCTTTACTCTTCAGTTTCCAAACGATAATATTCAGTTGCTTTCTCAAGGT
Source organism: Ormia ochracea (assembly GCA_963402855.1). NCBI lineage: Eukaryota > Metazoa > Arthropoda > Insecta > Diptera > Tachinidae > Ormia > Ormia ochracea. The sequence continues at coordinate 52,995,316 of OY727109.1, forward strand.
GAAAAAATACTTAAATTACTGGTGGATGCTGGAGCCCATTTGGATGCTATTAACTCTATGGGCTTATCGCCTGCTCAAGTCAGTAATTTTGGTAAGATTTTGCAAATATTGGAATTAGTGCGCTCAGGACGCAACTAATTGCGTAAATAAAGTTATAAATAAATCGTTAGAAATTTTAATACCCATTTTATGATAGTAGAAACAACTTCATTTATATTTTATTGAAAATGAAATTACATTTTATATGAAAACAGTTATTATTATAGTTGTTGGTTATTGTAACCGTTTATGAAAATTTACAATAAGAAATTTTATTGAATATATTTTAAACCCAATTAAAATATTTTGTGATACAACGATTGGATAGTTTATTTTAATTTAAAAAATAACATAATGAATTATTGTTTGAGATTTTCTACCAATTTAAAAAACAAAACTAATAATATTAATATTTATATTTATATAATTTTCTGTTATGTAATTTTTCTGTTGCAGATGGCTTAAGAAACATTATATTGAGCTATGAAAATTCGTTTACATCTTTAAAATGTATTGCCTCCCGCTGTATTGCTATTAATAAAATAAAATATCACGGATTAGTTCCTATAGCCTTGGAATCTTATATTCAAATTCATAGTTCGAACAAGATTCTTGCGTAATGCTCATTATAGTTTATAAATGAATTATATCTTTCTATTTGTATTAACTTTTAAATATTAGCATCTGTATATATGCTTGCATGTAATGTATATTTATTTTTCTACCTTAGTTTGACTATATAAATGTTTACAATAAAGACTTAAATAAAATCTTTGTAATTAAAACAGTCTTAAGTACTTATTGTAGCATTGTCTTTAAACAATGTATTTAATTTTATTATATATATATATACATTACTGCTAATGACTGTCCAATAATATTAATTATTTATCATTCATGCACAATTGGCCGTTGGTCAAATACAAGAATAGTTTCACTGACATCACCATAATGCTTGAAGTGGTTTTTGGCGGATATTTAGTGCCCTTCAGCCGCAGTTGTCTGACTATCGGCTTCGTACTGCGTTGTAGAATCGACTTTACCCTTTAAATAAAGTTACTTGATTTCCACCAACAAAGCTCATGTGGAGAATTTCTGATGCTGCCTAATTTCAGGAAAATTTGACGATTTTTGCCAAAAATGCAAAGGTGGGACCCTTATCAAAACTTTAAATTTACCCCAAATCCCAAAAAAAAAATGTTTTCTTTATTATTAGCAAATATATATTTTAAACATTTGAAAACATAAAATACACATATAAGAGCAAAAAAAAAACTACTTTTTCCTTCAAAAATTCAAAAACGGATGTTTTCAAAATTTAATAATTTTTGGCTAAAATTGCAAAGGAGGACCCTTAAAAAATTGAAATTTACACCAAACCTCGAAAACAAAATTTTTTTCTCTATTACTAGCAAATATGTATTTTGAGCATTTAAAAACACAAAATAAACATACAAGAGCAATAAAAACGCAAGTTTTTTGTTTTAAAATGCACAAATGGACGTTTTGAAAAATTACGATTTTTGCGCAAAAATTGAAATCTACACCAAATCTCGAAAACAACATTTTTTTCTGTATTATTAGCAAATCTTCGTCTGACTGTAAGCACAACTAGACGTGTTCGGTAATTAGTTCTGTTCTTTGAATAACAATAAAAATATTCTTAAATTGAATAACGGAAAGTTTTATATTATTTCTTGAACAAAAACATAAACATACCTAAATTAAAATTGAGTAACGGTCATAACTAAACAATAGACACAACAACAGCAAAGACTCACTCGCTGATTCTACACACAACAAGCGTACAAGTGTACACTTGAGTGCCCTAGCTAGGAGTACATTGATAACCAATAACAATATGGATTCAAGTAGCCATCACTCAAGTAAAGACAGCAGCATTAATAATGACTCCAAGGGTCAGCGGATTCCGAAGAGAAAAAGAGAACCCTACAGCTGAGTGTACAAAAATTCCGAATACTATTCCAAAGTGTGTACATTGCCTAAGTAACCATACTGCCAGTTACAGAGGATGTCAAATTTATCAAAATCTAGTTAACAAGCGAACGACCAGAATAAACGCAATAAAGCCAATTAATGATTTTTACAGAAATTCACAAACGCACGACAACAATGCTCGTACATACGCCCAGGCGTATGATAGAGGTGATAATGCTGATGATAGCAACATTTTTATGAAAATTGAGACCATGCTTGCAAAACAAGTTGAGCTTATTAACACTCTTATTAACATGATGTCTACCTTAATCAATAAATTATGGAATTAAATCTGATAATTGCTGAATGGAATGCAAATGGCATTCTCAATCATGTTAAATATACACAAACAGACGTTTTGAAAAAATGATGGTTTTTGCCCAAAAATGTAAAAAATTGAAATATACTTCAAATCCCGAAAAATTTTTTTTTCTTTCCTATTAGCAAAAATATATTTTAAACATTTGAAAACATAAAAGAAACACAAGATCAATAAAAACGCGAGTTTTTCATTCACAAATATGTAAATAAACGGACGTTTTCAAAATTTCACGATTTTTTCGGAAAAATGCAAAGGGTACCACCACCTTAGCAAAAATTGAAACTTTTCCAAAATATCGAAAAAAATTTTTTTTTTTTTTTATTGGCAAATATATATTTTAAACATTTGAAAACATAAAATACACATACAAGAGCAATAAAAACACAAGTTTTTCATTCGAAAATAAACAAACGGACGTTTTCAAAATTTTTACGATTTTGGCTAAAAATGAGAAATGCCTGAGCAAACATGCGCATTTCTAATTTACAGCTCTACGAGAACCATTTCGAAAAAAGGGAATGAGATTTAATTTCTCTAAGATAGATATATCGAAATACTTAATGAGATCGTATGGCTAGCTTTGGATGCAAAGCTTTGCATAGGCTGGTTTTGCCAGTACCAGGTGGACGTGAAGTAATATTAAACGATTGTACGATATTATATTTTGATTGACGTTATGTGGGGAGAATAGCAAAGCATATGGGGCAAATTTGAACAGCTTCTCAAGACCTTTCTCATAGATTAAATGGTCCCACATGCGATCAAAAGAGTGAACTGGCAAAATAAAATGATTAGAGGTAGAACAGAGTCAAGATTAGCATCTTCATCGCCGGCTTCTGAATCGAATATTTCCAATTCCATGCCCCTACGTTGTGGCGAATAAAAGTGAAATACAATAAATTCGGCGTCATCAGTGGATAATAATTATAAATACAAAAAATTATAATAACATGTTTAATAACAAATTCCATAACATTGCCAATATGCATAAAATATGCAATCGCAGTGTTTATTAGACAAAAAAAAAATATGAATGGATTTGCAATGTGGAAGAGCTATCTTCATACCTGACCTTCCTGCTTTGATTCGCATTCTAGTAATACACTTTCCGCATCACGCAGTTCACTACTTAATTCTATATCTTGAAACATAATTCCATCGTTGAACGGCAATTGTTTTTCTCATAGTAAATCCTTCAAAGGTTCTTCCAACTGTACCTGGCCAAGTTTAATCCAAATTGCAATTTTTGCACATCCTACACACACACTTGTTTTAAACATACTTCTGCATGTACTGCCCTCTTCGGAGTAAACAATTCCAATAAAATTTTTTTTACTAGAAAAATATTTTAGCAAAATTAAGCAAAGTTTTTTGTTTTACACAGAAATAGTGCTCAACTTGTGTAAATTTTTTAATTGTCTAATTTGGCGGCTTTTTTAGACATTTGAACACAGGGTAACCTCACACAATATAGCATATTCAAGAATTATCTTCATCATAGTGTACATTGCGACCTCTAGATGTGAAATCGAAGAAGATCATTGAAATTGCCCGTGCACATTCCACTCATTTAATTTTTAGAATATGGCTTTGCACCGCTATCTGTTTCCACTTAATATTTTATCTACATAAATAATTAAAATTGTAAATTCAGAAAACACTTCACATTTTCAAAAACCAGTGTGGAAAAGCATTTCGCCTAATAAGCATAAATACCAGTGTTCTGGTAACACTGGCAGAGATTTCTAATTTAAATAAAGATCTGGCTACATTGGACCTTATGTTTGTTTACAATTTACATAAAACACTTGTTGACTATAATTGTTTGATTAAATATAGTATTATAATATTGTTTAATAGTGCAAGTGTAATTTTGTTAAAAAATGTATTTTTATATTTTTTATCGCTTTAAAGTTAAATAATAATGATAATAGAAAGAGTAAAATTAAATAAATGAATACCAGCAACACAGGTAAGCTATTAATTTAACAAAAATTTTTGCTTCTTAACAAAAATTGCGTACATGAGAACATCAATCTAAAAATATCAAAATGAGTTAAAAGCCTAGAAATAATATTAAATGATTAATTGGATATTGAAATTGTATTAAATTCCAAATGGTTTTTCTCTATAAACAATAAATATTTTGTTATTTTTAAGTTTTGCATTTTTATAAAGCATTACCGTTGTATTTATTAAATGCTGTATTAAATATATTTTTATATATATTTTCAATATATTTTTGGAAGTTATGATAATTTTTGTGAAAATATTCTGCATTGGTGAACTACACTTTCTAAGTATACTTCTATTACATTACATGTGGACCTTTGCTATTGCTGCAAGAGCGTTTCTTTGGAATACATGAACATTTACTTTTACTGTTAGAAGCTCGTACATGATAAATTGTTTTCTTAAATTTTTGGATGGATTCACATAAAATTCAAGGGCATGCAATGCATTCTGCATGATTATTGCTTGGTATGAATTGGTCACACTATAAGGATAATGTTGGGCGGCCGATATGCGTCAACTGCGAGCGGTATATATGATTTGCTTACTACTATCTACTTGTGGCTTAAACTGTGTAATGTGGACTTCAAATGAATGTGGTTTGGCAAAGGGCCCCAATGAATAGCTCAATGTTTTGTTAGGGATTGATATTATAGACGAGAGTGGAGTGCACCCAATGAGCCGAGTAATTGTCTATGATGATGGCCCAAACTTCCTTTGCTAGAGTTATTATCTTGCATGTTGCACACAGTATTCCCTAATTCTATAAAATTTTTAAATATTAAATTTCATATTAAAAAATATTTCTTTATAATGAAAGTTCGTTAAGCCGACAAATTTAAATTTATTTCCTCTTTCGCGCAGTCGATGTAGCTTTAAGTATATAAGCTCACACTCTTATTACATGTAGTATTTTCATAAAACCTAATTTTGATACAAACAAAGAAGCTTTTCGATTATTTTAAAATACTTCTGTATTTATTTTATGCTCCAGCGACACTGTGTGTATAGTGTTTCAATATTGTGTCTAATTCACTTGTTTTTTATTAATATTTGCCTACTATAAACTATTTTATTTATTAGTACGCTTTTTCGAATATTTTGTCACACAAAACCAACTAACTAAAAACGCATTTTAATAATTTCAAAAGATATTGGATGCATATGTTGATGTCATTAAAGACTGCGGGCCCCAGCTGGATTTCATAGCATTTTCTTAAACTGAACGAATATGAGTTTTAATTTTACTTTTAAATATTTATGGAGACAACTTTATGAAATTAGAATTGTTATAAAAATTGTGCATATTTTGTTTATTGAAAATTCATTAGAATTATATGGAAGTTTTTATTATGTATCTGATGCTTCGTGTTGTGCAAGCATCTGTAAAGTATTGCTAACTTTAATGTTCGGTCTAATTTTTAATTCATGCCTTTCATTGATTCATTTAGTTTTAAATTCACGTAATCATTTTGCCAACTGAATATGGTGCGAGTGCTTTTATACGAGGGTCATTGTATAACTAACTCTTTAGTTGCCAATAATGGCAAAATATTATTTTAGTGTCCTTTAAATATCAAATAACAGAATAAAGTAAATAAATTGTAATTTGCAGTACGTGATAAATAACAATAAATAATAATAGTGATGAAAAAAGTAAATGTTTTTTTACTCAGATACCTGATTGCGTAGACAATATTTTAAAAATTTGTATGAAAAACTAACATGCGAAGCTTTTAAAAATCTTAAGAGAAAAACATCAAATAATTGTGCTGATGCCCTGCTTTGCATTACAGACCACGTTTTTCAAATATTTAATTTTTTTTTTTGTAACATTCGCTTTTTCCCATTTTTAAACGTTTCAAAAAGTCATTCTAATGGCATATTATGAACATAATTTTTGATATAACCCTCTTCCAAATGTCATTCTCTGCCCACTGCCAACTTTAAAAAAACGAAAAGTGGCATGTTTGCCGTGGCAATATAAATTAGTTTTCAATATACAATTTTAAATTATAAATGTGAATTTTTTTCAACTCTAAAAAAACACGTGCTTTCTTCAATGTTTTTTACTACTTTTGTGTTACATTTAAAAAAAAGTTTTATAGAAACAAAAAAAAAATAAAAACTGGGCAACTCATTTTTTATTCGCTACCGTATCAGGATTATTTTATTTATTTTTCTCTATTGGTTCTGTTTTGGTACACATTAATTATGCATAAATTTGATTTACAATCAAATTTAAATAAATGAAAATATTCAGTTAATTGTTGTAGCTGATGTGGGAAATGACAACCATTGAACAGTCGCACCCACAAGTATGCATACCGGTACAGCAAGAAGCACAAGGCCAAACTCTTCAGTCTTAGCTACAATATTCGCGAATTTATTTTTCACTTTTCAAATTTCATAAATCTGTCTCTTTGTTTTTAATACCCGCATCGGAGTATTAACTTTTTTTTCATTTCTTTTATTGGATATTTTTTCATTTCTTTTTGGACACAAACACCGTCTGCTCGATTGATTTTTAATCACATTTACAGTAAATCATCATATTTCTTTGTTTATGCATTCTTTATTCCTTTCTATTTTCCCTTTAACTGTGCCACTCCTTGTTCCAAAAAAATTTATATAATAAACTTTTTCGAACTTTCGTAGAAAAATTGGCATGAGTTCTGTACACTTTTTTTTTGTTTGCAATTATTTTTTAATATGCAATAGTGTTGCTACACCATTTCCTGTAGCGATATTTGTATGTATTAATTTAAAATTAATTTTTTTCATTGAAAAATCATATACCGACTTCATTAACTTGGAAAAATAAAGGAGATTTTGTTATGGAATCCCTAAAATTGTTCTAATAGAGCAGTGTTTTAATCAGACGAATATCTTGGATTATCTTGGTTTTAGTTAATTTATTAGAGTTAAGTTTTAATTAAATTTAAGTAAAACCTTTTCAACGCATGAAATAAAATGAGTGGGCAAATGGGAGCGTCAGGACTTGGACAGCAGCCATGTTGAATTAGCTGTCATTTATTCAGTCTTGCTCTAAGTGATAAATATGTTTGAAGAAAAGGATGAATGGAAACTAGGAGTTGGATTTATTCCGAAATGATTACCATACTGCATAGTTGTCTTGCATTTCCAATCGCATGCCGATAAAATTTGAAAATAGTCTGGAGATCTGAGAAAGTGTGGTTTGTGTTAAAAAGTTCAGGCCTGATCACAAACTACAAATATGTCACACGATTGTCAAATGGAAGAAAATTTTGTTTGTTTTCCTTTCTGTGGTATTTTTACTGCTTTCTGATTTTTGCTAACTGAAATTTCCATTTAATTTAGAATATGGAATTTGTGGAATTTTTTCTAACAAGTTTATTATTGTCAACAATTAAAAAATATTTGGTATTCAATTTATGGGCAATGATCATGTGGTTGACTAGTATCGTTGGGCCGTTTTTGCAATGACTAGTAAACAGTCACTGCTAACATCTCTCCATACTCTGTGCTTTGATGCAACCTTCAAGTCGTAGGGAACTGACATTAGAACTCGACAGTCAGTGTAAAAAGAATTAAACACATTCGTGAGAGCCGTAAATTGGCTGCAACCTGTCAATAATAGAATATACTTTTGTATATTGAAATTGATATGTTGATTACAATAAGGCCACATGTCTACACTACCACCATTGTAACTGTGGCCAACATATCAAATTATATTATCTTATTTGACAACGCACATTTCGTCACAAAATTAATATTATAAATAAATTAAAAATCTAGAAACATGTTTTAAAATTTGGAATAAATTCTCTTCTCCAAAATTCGAAATTTTTGAGAGTTTCCTATATATTCAATGTGAATTCGGCTATATATTCATTCAATAAATTGATTCTGTGGATTATAATTTCGTTTAAATTCCTATCAAAAATGGACAAAAGAAATAAAATTTAAAAAATTGAAATTTACCGCAAATATCGAAAAAAATCTGTTTTCTTTATTATTAACAAATATATATTTTAAACATTTAAAAACACAAAATAAACATACAAGAGCAATAAAAACGCAAGTTTTTCGTTTCAAAACACACAAATGGCCGTTTTGAAAAAATTACGAATTTTGTCCAAAAATGCAAAAAAAAAAAATTATCAAAAAATGAAATTTACCCCAAATTTCGAAAAAAATTTTTTCTTTTATTTTTAGCAAATATATATTTTAAACACTTGAAAACAAAAAATAAACTTACAGGAGCAAAAAAACGAAAGTTTTTCATTCAAAAATATATATATATATATATATATGGCTTTGAGTAATTAAGTAATTTCCATATCACCGACTTTCATGTTTCATTTCCAGCTTAGATTTATGTAATTGTATATTCTCATATTTTAAAATATTATTTTATGTTACGTGCTATACTTTCACCTGGTACTATTTAGTGAAATATAAGCAGATTTATGTAGATATTCTGGTTTCTACTAAGTGTTCACATCGGTGATTTTATTATTGACCTTTGGATAATTCTCTGGCTGTCTCATGACTTCATCGTACGATGGTGGAGGAGCTGGATTAATTAAAAGTATATTATAATTGAATTATTTTACATTAATTCTGCTTGTGTTTCAACATTAATTTCTTTTGCCAAGTTAACCGATTGCTTATATTTATTAAGATTGGGAAATTGAGAACGAAAACCAAACCATTGGGAAAACATATATAGAAAAGTGGGGTTATTATATGTAGACAGCCTACTTTTGGAAAGAACGAAAAGATTACTTTGAGAAAAAAAAACAAGGAAAATCTTGCGTAAAGCAATTTTTCTAACAGTTGAAAGATGCGGAAAATTAAATATAAGTTAGCAATTAATTCGAAATATATAGATATCAAAAAAAATATATTCTGGAAAAATCATGTATAGTTTTAGAGTTAATAGTTTTACTGACAACGATTCCCAATAAGGCTTTTTCAAGATCGTCTTCTATTTCCTGAAGAATTTCTTAGAATCATCTTATCTGAAAACCAATGAAAACCAAACTGTTTTTTGGAGTTGAGGAAATTTTGAAACGAAAAATTTTTTTTCCTGAAATTTTTACACAAATTGTTTTAAATTTACCTCAAATTTTTTTTGAATTTTATTTTGATAATTATTAATACCCATGATTTATGGATGTTTGTCCACATACTATATACTTACCACTTATATTGTTTTCTTCGTCGTGGGCATAGGCGGGGTTAATTATGGCTTCGGTTGTGAACACGGTCGTATCTATATTATTGCTATGTTGCCGATTGGCATTGAGTAATTGATATTCATTTTCTATATCAGCATGTTGTAGCTGAATCACATGAATAGGCGATTGCCGTTGATCTTAGAAAGAAATAGGTATTAAATTTAATTTGGCTTGGAATATGCATATCCATATGTTCATATATATATATATGTATATGTATATATGCATACATATGTATACATTAATTCATATACATGCAAACATACATACATATGCAATGAAACATATATCAATGGTAAGATTATACTGACCCACTATTGATATATTTTCTTTTTTATCTTTTATGTTATTTGTTAACTTTCGATTCAATAAAGGGATATTTACTAGGTATATAAAAAGGTATATTCCTCAACGATCGTTGCTACCACTTCAGTTCGTAAAAGTTAACAATACACCTTAGTATAATAATTAAAAATAAAGTAAAAACTTTTTATATATTCACAAATAAGTGAAATAAAAAGTAATTTTATTTTATTTATAAACTAAATGGGGCAGCTTTTTCTTAGTAGGATACATATGTATGCATGTACATATGCGCATGGATAATTTATACGTACAGATGCATGTATAAATGGAATGGTTATATCGAAATATGTAAATCTATGTACATATGTGTGTATGTAGTTCACATTGCCATTATTTGAATTAAAATTTTTAAGAAAAGATATTTTTGTCATTTCTCCAACTGTTACGTTCTGAAATACATATATACATATTGAACATAAGTTCATACATGTACATACATATATGCATAACTTTGGATGTAAATAATTAATATATACATATGTATGTATATAATGGTTTTTTATTTAAGACTTATGCTTAAACACATACCTGATCCGATAGCGTCCGCGTAATTATCATTTGAATTACTACGGTGTGTTATTGATTTTTTACACTTTAAAAATAAAACAATTAATAGCCAACCCAATATTAGAACTAAGTAAACAAATCCCAGCATGTTCATTAATGGAGCTACTTACATACATATGTATACATACGTAAGTTATTTCTTGAAGAAATATAGAAATCCATAAATACACACATGGAAACATAAGAAGTACATTTACTTTCTAATTCCTGATCGTACTTCTTCCAGTTAATTCTATTGAGATTTAGTCTAAATGGCAAATTTTTGTTTTAATACATTGAAGCTTTTTACACAAGCATATGTATATACATATGTATGTAAGTAAGTATAGGTAAGTATGCATGGAAGTACATATGCATACATATATATTATTTTACTTTTTAAAAATTCAAAATCGATAAAAAATTTATTTTATATGTAATCCCCTGCATTTTGGAACAGAATCCTATGTATTATTTCTTTATATAATTAAAATTTTTGATAGAAAAAATTTCTGTGTAAATCACTCAGTGAGCACTCTAGCTTGACTAACTTTATCGTAATATATGTGCACGCGTATGTACATATCCGATAAGCATAAAGGTTGTTTTTACCGACTATTACAGCGTACTTGGTCAATTTTAAGTGGTGAATGTCCGAATACAATAATTGCATAAAGGTGAGTAGAATACACTTGTATTTGTATGTTAGCAATGTTTAAAGGCTCGTATAGTTTGTAACACACATACCTATTACAATTTACAAATACATAGTCTAATCTGCGTGTAAATTAGGATGTCCAGTATACACAGATCAAATAATGGATTTTTTATTGGTGCCTTCGTCGTCATTCCGTTGTTATTGTGTTGAAAATAACTCTTTGCTATAGTACTGTAAAAGAAAATTTTTAAAATTTCAAAAATTTATTAAACTTTTTACCTTTGCATTTACAGTTTATGTTAACAAATCTTTTTTTAAACAATTAAATATATAATAAAAAACGAATAGAATAAAAAACGTTTCTTTAAAATAAATAATTTTTTTTACACTCATAAAATAAATTTTCATTTCTTAATAATTCTTGTAATGTTATTTTTTATAAGAATGAAAATAATATTTAAGAAACAAAATGTATAAAGGGCAACGTTATATTGTTAGACTCAAATGCGAACTACTTGACAGCTTTTAACAATTTCTTAAAACCTTTTGCACGCTTTAGTCGAATGCGGAGAAAGCCAAGTGACAATAACATTACGTTTTATGTACTATGTAAATATGTATGTATGGATGTATTTTGTAATTAAAAAGTGCAATCAATTGCAGCTGTGTGACAACTCATTTACAGAGTTCTGACCAAGCCCTATTGGTGCTGACTGTAATATTTCTAGCTACATGACATATATCCTATATTTTAGTATAATTTTTATATACCGAGCTTTTTAGTAGTAGTAACTACTACTACATCAAATATACCTTTCTCAGAAGAACATTTTTATAGCTAAAATGTGTATATTAACAAAAGGTGTGTATGCACACACATATATATATGACAATTACTTGAGATAAAAAACATTAGAAAACATGTAAATTAATAACTGCAATAAATTAGTACCATACGAAGGCATTTCAATTCTATTAGATTTCTGTTACTGTTAAGTAACTTAAAAAGCAAGTATAAGCACTTTTCGCCCAAAAGAATCGAGAAATTCAAGCTTTAGCATCTGTTATACATTTAGTACATATTTTCACGAGCCGGAATTAAACCATTTCCTTTGTTCCTTTGTAATAGATTATAGTCGTATTCGTATATGTTTGCAAACATACAAGTAACTATTTTGTGTTTTCAACAAAATTATTAAGAAAAATGACGTCCCAGAAATCTATAGATATTTTAAACGACAACCGAAACGACTGAAAGAAAAACTTTCCTATCCAAGAGCGATAGTATCATGCAAAGGAAAAACAATATTTTACTCCCAACTACTGGCAACACTGTATCGATGACTTTTCACATGTCATTATATAAATATATCAAATACAAAATATATGACTGTTGGGTAAGCCTTTCTTGTCATGGAGTCGACTTCGTACTGTGCATTTTTGACATTAAGTTGACCGAATGCAGTTTGGTTGTAGACAATCGGAATTCAATTCGCCTTAGTTGTATACTTAACTTTTTTTTTATTAAATTATGACATCTTCACCGAAGAATTAGCAGTATTTAAGGTGTTCTCTTTCATTTCTTATAAAGTTGTCAAAATGTATGTAAAATGTTGGTATGTAGTGGTTTTAATAGGAGTATATGACAGTACGGCTGTTTTACTTTATAGTGGTGGTAAGGTTGGATATACTTATAGTTTCCTTAGGACTCTGGTGATTAAATTATGTGTTGTGAAAATTATTAAATTGGAAGAAAAATAAAAAGAAGTGTACATAAGAACTTATTATTAATATATGTACATTACAAAGGTTAATACAAAAATATTTAAAATAGAAAACTTTAATTTGCAAATGAAAGTATGAACTTGTAAAATAATAGGCATGAAAAAATTGGGAATCGTTCATAAAGAACACAAATGCATAAAATGGTTCTTGTACTATATGATGATAAGATTTCAAAAATTAAAAGTTTTATGAATTCTTATTAGATTCTGGCATTTATGACTGCGTATACACAAGATAGATACGTTTGTAGTTTAAAATATTAAGGAAGTCTACGTCATGACACGTACATGTGTATGTTTTTTCATAAAAAAGAATAAAGCAAATGGTGACAAAAAACAAAATTTAAGTGGAAAAGCAGAAAATATTTAGCGACCGGCGGCTAAAATGTAAGAACACGGCTGAAAAATGTTTATGAGTGACGGCTAAATTTTTGTAGAGGTGTAAGGCAAAACTTTGTCGACAAAACTGAAAAAATTAGTAAATATTTTGTTATTATGCCCAAAAATATTAAAAATTATATGATATATTGCTCTTAGTAAAAAGTGTAAAATCGATTGTTAGAGTAAAAATTCAAAATTAATAATGGGCAGACACCTTACTGCAAAGCCAAATTTTCTCTTAAATGTTCGTTCTCACACACTAAAGATTTAAAGAAAAGATGAAAATAAAAGTTACAACCAAAAATAATGTTCTTTTAAAAGTTTT